>RYFJ01001579.1:0-175690 GCA_003991445.1 Oryza meyeriana var. granulata
CAGGATATAATCAAATTTTATGGTGAGGAAGATATACATTAAGACTGCGTTTCGGTGTCAGGAGCTATCGCTTGTATGAGTGGGTAGTAATGACTTTTGGATTGAAAAGTTGCCGTGCAACTTATCAAAGACGATGAATCATATATTTCATGATCTCATCGGCTTTGTTGGTAGAGATTACATTGATGATGTGGTGGTTAAGTTACAAAGCGAGGAAAGTCCCCCCCATATAGCTGATGCTGCGAAAGTGCTAGAGAGACCAAGCAGTATGGACTAAGGATGAATCCCAATAAGTGTGCTTTGGTGTGTCGGCCTGGGCAGTTTTTTGGATTTTATGGTTCATGAGCGAGAATTGAAGTTTAGTCAGAGGCGAAGCATCAGAGCCATTAAGACTACAGAGCCACCCAGTGATAAGACGGAGTTCTGCAATCATGTGATCGGTAAGATTAATTTTGTGAGAAGGTTATATCGCATTTATTAGGAAGGATTGAGTCTTTTACTCATTATTGAAGCTAAAGCCGATCAAGAGTTGTGTGGGGGGTTAGCACAGCAGAAGGCCTTTGACGAGATCAAGGATTATCTGGAGTTCCCACCATTTTAATTCCGCCGTAGTAAAAGAGTGCCGTTCAGGTTGTACTTGTCGCCAGATTGAGAAGTCCATGGGTCCCGTTTTGATACAGGAGTTGAGGGAAAAGAGCGAGTTGTGTTTTATCTGAGCAGAAAGGCTTTTGATCTGAAACGAGAATATCCTGCGGTGGAAAGTTTGCCTCTGTGCTTATACTTTCTCGTGTCAAAGTTAAGGCATTACAATCCTATCGGCTGAGTGTACAAGTAGTTTGCCAAGCCGATGTGGTCAAATATTGTTGTCGGCTCCAGTCTTGAAAGGGGAGATGGTAAATGGGTTTTACTTGACAGAGTTCGACTTGAGATATGAATCGGCTAAGGCAGTCATAGGGACAAGCGGTGCCGATTTCATTGTGGCAGCCCCAGGGGGGCTCATGGACAGATTATGTAGAGCCGATCCATGAATTTGTTTTTTGATGATCGGTTTGCAAGCATGGATCTGGTATCGGTTTAGTTATAATATCGCTCGGGGGCCATTTTGAGTTTGCTTTTTACATTAAGCCTTATCGGACTAACAATCAAAGCAGAATACGAGGCGGTGCTAAAAAGGCTTCAAACTCTTAAGGAGATCGGCGCGATGCGTAGAGATAATCTGGCCGATTCTTTTAGTAGTCAAGCAGTTGTCTGGAGAATATGAGTGAGAGAATGATATTTTGAGGTCATAATTATGAAGACATGTACGGTTTGTTTACAGGATTTCAAGATGGTATTATAGATCATGTTTCAGGGCAGCAGAATTTGGAAGCCAATGATCTTCGCAGATTGCTTCAGGGTATCCGCGCTGAATAGCAGTTGAAGGTGAATACGCGATATTGATATCCAGACAACGGCCGATGACTGGCGATAGGAGATAATTAATTACTTGCGGAATCCGTCGCAATCGGTTTCCATGAAAATTCGGTATAAACTATTGTGTTGTGCTTGATGGGGATGTATTATCGGGACTTTTGAGGCCGTTCTGGCTAAGGTGCCTGGATTTTGGAAGAAGCCAAAGTGGTTATGTGTGAGTGCATGAAGGCGTCTGTGGGACTCATCAATTCGGCTCAATAAGATGAAGTGGTTGCTGAGATAGAGTAGGATATTTTGGCCGACAATGCTGGAGGTACATACTTTCAGGTACTATAAAAGATGTCAAGATTGTCAGAAGTTGGAAGTGTACAACGAGCACCGCCTCAGGCTATGAATCCTACATCAAACCGTGGCCATTCAGAGGATGGGGAAATTGACAAGATCGGTCAGGTTTTCCTCCACAAGTAAGGGACAAAGTTCATATTGGCGGCAACAGGATTATTTTACCAATGGGTAGAGAACAATTCCTTGCAGAAGGTTACGTCAGGGACGATTGATTTGTAAACGGAGTATATAATTTATCGATTTGGGAATTCCTAGACGATAACTTACTGATCCGGGGTCCTATTTCGTCTCTGTGGTTTTAAACAGTTTGCTGCCATGTATGGGGATCAAGTTATCAATTCGTCGCTTATTCATGCTCAGGCCAATGGACAGGCGGAAGCTTCTAAAAGAGCCTGACTTAGTTATTAAGCGGAAAATTGATGAGCACCGCACGCGATGGCATACTAACCCTAGCCAATTCATTGTGGCCTATCGGATGGCATGTCATGGATCTACTCGGGTGCCACCGTATCAGCTAGTATAGTGGACATGAGGCAGTTTTTTACCATGGGAACCTACTCAGCTCTAGGAGAATTTCTTTGCAGAATCAGTTGACAGCCGAGAATTATTAAATTTAATGACAGATGAATTGAAGATTTGGCTTAGAATCGGTTAAGGCGTTGGAAAAGGATAAGGAAACAGGAATAGGCGGCTCGGCAATTCTACAGAAAGGTGGTGAATTACATCGTTTTCCGATGGGAGATCTTGTGTGGAGAGTTAATTTGCGATTGGGTCCAGGATCATAGTAGGAAAATGGTCGCTAATTGGGAAGGGGCCTATTGGGTTAATCGATGTTGCCGGTAATGCCTATTGTTAGAAGATTTGATGGAACGGAATTTGCTCGAGCGCTTAACGGGAAAGTATAATCAAGAAATACCTCCCAGCATTGAATAGTTCTTAAATCGGTTAATGTAGCCGGTTTCTAAAGTAAGTCCGGAAAGCCGATGTTTTGCATCGCCTAAAGACAATCGGCTATAATGATAATCGCCTTTAGATCCAAGCAAACGGAAATATTATCGGGAGGACGCAGGCCGCATGCATACAGGATATATTAACATCAATACTGTTTCAGGAGGCCATGGTCATTAATTTACATGAACGTTTTGGTTTTTGATTGCGTGCAGGCGGATTTGGTCAATTTCATTAAATGGTCCCGGATAATTCGTTTCATCGGAGCCGGGATGGTTTTCATGTTCTCAGCGCCGATGATGACTTGACGCAGCCGTTGCTTGCGACCCTTAGCTTCTGGTCTTGGATGGCTTGCGGCAGGCCGATAAGCTGGGATTCTGTGGCTTCAAGATCCTTGCGAACTTTTTTCAAGTTCTACCAGCAAATCGCTCCTTCTCTCAGTTGATCTAGCTGGGTTGGAAGCTCTGGGGGCAGCTGCCAGTCATCAAGTTTTTCTTCCTTCTGTCTGGCTAGCAGCCCGAATCGCTTGGATGTCTTCGGTCATCTGTATGTTGGTCAGCGCGATCGGCTCATGCGCTGTCTAAGCTTGATCGAGTTTAAACCTATGAGACCCATAGGTATGCTGGAGGGGTTAACCGCGACCCGCGTCGACGAGTTCTTCGGCAGGTGTGTTCAATTTCTGTAAGTCCTTGCCGAACGGCCCACAGTCTCCACTAGCGCGTAATTGGGTTTCCATCCGACTGTTGAATGCTTGTTAAATACTCGCGCACATCGGCTGGGACGATGGTTTGTTGCTGCGCTGTGGTTGTTTCGTCTCTGCTCCAAGTACTTCCGATGTCAAAGGAGAAAACATCGGACTAAGGACTTGCAAAATTGGCATCGTAATTTTTGGGGATCAGTAAAAGTTGAAGTGACGTATGGGCGTAAAGAGGTTACCTGAGGAAGGCATCGCGCTCGGGCGACCATCGGTTTCAAGGGAGAGAATAGGTTGTTCTTCAGAAGGCCGGATGTCAGCCGATGGGATAGGCGCAGTCTTCGTCGATGGCTCGAGAGATTTGGTGCTGGGAGTGGAACAGCTGAGGAGCCGCGCTCAGTGCTTGAGGGATAATGGAGGAGTGTTGAGGTTCTGGAGCCGATGACTCGAGCTAAAAAATGAGTGGTAGATAGAGAAACGGGTAATAATATTGAGACTTGGCGCATAACCTGGGAGATGGAGCTGTGTTGTTTGAGGGAAAGTGGCTCGGAGCAATCGCACATCGGCATCGTTTTCTGCTTATCAGGGAAGGGGCGATGCGCAATTTTTCCGTTTTTGTCCCATCGCCGAGGTTGCCTTGAGGAGAGTGTCGATTTTTACACCGGCATAAATATATATGGGGCTAGTCGGCGGATGTAAACTCGGTGGATTGCGAACCGGAACACAAGGAATTTTATACGGTTCAGGCCCTCGATGTGAGGTAATACCGCTACGTCCAGTTTGTATGTATTTCTTTGAGGATTACGGTGGTAGTTCTGAATGAACTGTATGGCCGTGTGCTTCTATGAGCTCTTCTGCCCTCATGGGGGCCCCTGCCTCCCCTTTATATCTGGGGGACAAGGTTACAAGTGGAGTCCCCATCGGATTACACTCAGGAGATCTCCCTTAGAGATATAACGTACCCGACCAGGACTGTATATTCCCTTTCTATACAAGCGAAGATCTGCCGAATCTAGCTATATCTCTAATTACAATGGCTAGGCCCATCCTCTAATCCGAGTGGCCCATTATGCTTGTCATGAGGTACCCGGGGCCCATGGCACCCACAGAGAGCCGATGGAGATGGGGCATCGCGCCCCTAAGTTTGGAGTGGCCGATGAAGGTTGATACAGAATCGCCGGCCTGTTGCTTGTTGTTGGGGGCTCGACGCTGGCAACCTGCGAAATAAGAAGTGAGAAATGATTGGAGATGGTGGTGAAGGCTTGCAGGTGTTACCTCTTCATCAGATTCGATGTACTCGGTGTCAAGGCGGGAGCAATAGCAGGTGACCGCTAAGCTAAATAAGTGTTTCTCCATTCTGACACCATCCGGACAAAAAGTTTGGTGTTAGCAGTACAGATGCACACCTCGGTGGCGGCGCCTAGAAGAAAGGGGGTCTGTTAAGGTTCGCATCCCGATCATATTTCTAGGGCGTTGCTGACATTGCCCCGGGCCTGAAGTTTGTTGACGAAGAATAGGCCGATCGGAAGCTGACCAATGCCAAATTGGCGAGAACAGACCGATGGATGATAAAACTCGTATGAAGGCTGTGATCGGCCCAGAGAGAAGCCGGTTGGCAGCAGCAAGAGTGATGGCCGATAGAAATATGGCCTTGGATTCATCATCGACCAAAGCTTGAGTGGGTCGAAGTTAGAAGGCATCTCCGACATGATGATGCATCATCGCATTATGCGAACCAGAGAGTGGCTCCCTGGTAAAACCATAGTAAAACTTGAATTGAACCACTGATAAGTTCAGAGGGGGTTATCTTGCCGCCAGAGAGGGTCGATGCAGCTTTCGCCCATGGAAACACATCGGCGGTAAATAGGATCTTCATCTTCTTTCTAATCAGCTGGGAAGGATTGATCGGAGAGAGAAGTCCCAGGGACGGCCTTGGAGGTGTAGATATTGAGCCAGAGCTGTACAAACCACCAAGGACCCCAATGTGGCCGACTGGGCTGGCCGGCCGATAACTTAGTTGCCACCTTGGTGAAGCAGCTGATAGGTGGCGCCAAGGAGGAATTGCCCCAAGGGGATCTGTTTCCGATCAACCCAAGCATTCTGCCAAACACTGCATGTTGATTGTCGGACAAGGGTTGCGCCCACCGAAAACAAACCGTATCTAACCAGCCATAAATTCAGAAAAGCAGCATGCTCTCGATCATCAACCGGTCCAGTTCCTTTATTGTGAAGAGATATGTACCTGGACCAGCCGCCGATGTTCTTTGCTTGGAGCCGATGAGCAGGTTTGAAGCGGAGCTTGAAGGGGTTGATGTAGCTCGTGGTGTCAAGACAAGTGAGCATGGTCACATCCAGCAAGGTAGGGGTCATCGGCCCGTGCCCAAACAGGAAGGCATTGAGAGCATCGGACCAGAAATATGAGGCCGATGCGAGCAGGGATTCATTCCTTTCCATATCGGCCAGGGAGAGGTTGATGCAGTGGCCGATATGTGATTCTTTCCCAATAGGTTCTCTTTGCAAGCCGATACCCTGGTGTACCAATCTCTCCACCCAGGTAGCTTGCTCGGCCATGACCTGAAGCTGTTGGTTCCATCACTGGCTCGCATGGCTGAGTTCTTGAAAGGGATATGCTGGGTCTCGGCGGTTATAAAATCTGTGGGGTCTTCGCTGCCCATGGGGCCATGATAGAAAAAGTTTGGGTAATCGGCGGCTGGGATCAAGATCTGGTCTTTAAGATGCTACAGTAAACAAGAACACGACGAAGAACAGGTAAAAAACGTGGCAGATTGGATTCGTCTAGGCTGCAGATCGGAGGAAAACAATCGGGCAAGAAGATTACCTCAGGGACTGCGGATGCTGATGCCATCACGAGAAGGGGAGAAGATGCAGGAATCAACAACTGAAGAAGAGGGGCTGCGACGATTCGTCTGGATTCGTTGGGGCTTGACGGAGCTTTGGAAGATGAAGCGGTGGTGCTCTGGTGATGTGAAAGCGTAAAAAAAAAGGCTGGGGAGACGAAGCGTTTTATAAAGGTATGATGACCGGGCGGGAATCGAGGCCATTGGCACTGTTTCAAACAATTATAACAAGTGGGCTATCTTGGGCCGCCTCGGTAATGAAGAGATCTAAGGCCCAAAATGAAGAATTTCGAAGTCCTATAGAGAACTTCGAAATTGGGGGGAATGTGTTAACGCCAAAATTTGGTAAGGCCCTATGTCAGATTCGGTCAAAGGGGAAATTGCAGTCAACTGGCGGAAATTGATCCAGAAGAGACCGATTCCGGAGGGAGCCGTGAAGACCGCTTTTGGCAGTTATTTACTGTACCTATTAATTAGGCAAAATGTTTATCTTAGGAAACCTGACCTCGTGTCTGGTCAGGCCTTGTTAGCGTTTTTCTGTTATAATTAGGAAATCATGTACCGTGTCCAATAAGGACTCGTGTAACTCGGGGTATAATTACGTACGCTCGGGGACCTTGTAAATAATCACAACAATCAATACAAACTTCGGCGCATCGCCACCCTTCTGACGGGATCCTGCTTCTCGAGCCGGGCTGCATCGGTTAGGTCCAAACTCCAGCGAGAGGGTAAGTCTCGTCACCCCGGCTACCTATCGGCTAGGACTTCCTCGGTTAGGTTCGATATTCTAGTCGGTTTATGGTAGTCGGCTTACCACGGTATATTTATTTTATCTATGGCTGCATCAGTTCAGTTTGATCTCATAGATTGACTCAGGTATATTCACATCACGCGTGCGTAGATCGTATCGGCTTACCAGGAGCGGTTTATTCATCAGTTTGTGCTGCATCGGTTAGGTCCGACCTACTAAGCTGCTAGCGACAAACCGTTCCTGCTAAGTTGATGCTTTATGCGCAGGCGTCTTATCAGGATGTATAGCCGGTAAGTTATCATGTTTTAACATCATGATCGCATCAGATCTATCGGCCTAATCAAGGTATCCGTTATCGTCATCAGTCTGTGCTGCAACGGTTGGGTCTGATCTAACTAGAGACCGATGATGATAGCTTCACTCTTGATGAGCCGATGGGTATTATGCGGTGTCTTTATCGAGTGTTTAGCCGATAAGTTATCTGTTGAGGCCGACTGCACCATTTATTTACTTATATTGTTGATAATGGCTTTATTATTCTGTTATCTTTTTGTCATCGGCCTCCAGCCGAGTCCATGGCCCTGTTCAGTAGTCGGCAGATTCGTCAGTTGGTGTTTATCATTTATACATCCTTCCTGTACTTACTGTTGCGATCGGCTAAGGGCTAGCGATGTGGTTTATTCTGCTCAACCGAGTTCCTGGGCACGACCCCAACCAAGTTCCCGGGCATGACCTCAGGGGAGGACCCGGGCACGAGCTTAGGTAAGAACCCGGACACGGGTATGGACAGTGGATGAAGATCCCGGGAGCCGATGTGAGCAAGGGGCCTAGACATGGGCGCAGGCAGTATCTTCATAGCAATACAGTACTTTAGACTATGATCGGCAGGAGTTCTTTAGTTTATTTTCCTTACGTTCTGCCTGTTTACTTTACCAAGCTTACATAGCCGATTCTTGAGCATCCCTTCAATGATCGGCTAATTTAATGCTTGCTCATTATTAGTTATTATTCATGCCATCATCGGCTTCAAGTTGGTGTTATAAGTGCTACAGTGGGTTTATCGGCCATCGGCCGATGAAACGAGTCCAGATCGGCTTCCAGCCGATTGGCTCATTGATCTAACATTCTTTCTCCTTGTCAATTGCAGGGTCAAATTGACTGGCACGCCTACGAACCTCAACACTTTAGGACCTGCACTGGAGTAAAGCAAATCTCCCAGGCCTTCGCGTGTCTTCCGACGCCGAACCAGATCCCGACGATTTTTGGCGTCAACACTGCCCCATCCGCTTCGGCCTGTAGGCAAGCACGCCTGCTGTTTGTTTTCCTTTGTGGGCTCTGCCCGCCAGCGCCTCGCCCAAACCGCGGAATTTTTTTTATTTTTATATTTTTTAATAAAAGATTTACAAAAGTATAGCTTCATTTCAAAACAGCCGTTGGCCGTGGCTGACGGCTGTCAGCACTTTTTCAGGCGGCCCCCTTGTCGCTCTCCTAGAGGGCGGTTTTTGGGCGGCTAAGGTGCTGCCTGTAAAATGACTACTTTATTTTTTTGTTTTTTTGATATTTTTTTCTCAACTAGGAACTTGAGAATAGCAAAACCTCGTGAAGGTGCAACTCGAACCGATGTAAGATGTGGCCTGTAGAAAATTGTGAGCGTGCTTTAAAAACCGTGCTGAAACTTCGTCGGACCTCGAAACTCAATTTTCCCGGTTCCGAATTTTCGGCAAAATTTTTTGGACAAACCTTACTAAATCGGAGAGAAGCAAATGTAAAATTTTCTGTAGATGTCCGTAGAGTATTTATTTGCTCGATTCCGAGACTTTATGTAAAAAGTTATGAACTATTTTAAGGTAGCTAGCGCGCGTTAGGGAGAAATATGCACAACTTTCAAGCGGTTCTGTACCCGGCCGGTCAGACGGGTTGAGGCCTGCGGTCCGAGCGCCACCCCTTAAAACTGCTGCGCGATTCTGTACGCCCCATTTTGCAGGCGGCCCCCTAGTTGCCAAAACTGCCCTCAGAGGTCGGCAAGGGGGCCCGCCTGCAGAATGGCCGGTCC
The DNA here is from genome assembly GCA_003991445.1 of Oryza meyeriana var. granulata. Taxonomy (NCBI): domain Eukaryota; kingdom Viridiplantae; phylum Streptophyta; class Magnoliopsida; order Poales; family Poaceae; genus Oryza; species Oryza meyeriana. Next base: position 9,063 of record RYFJ01001579.1, read on the forward strand.
ACGGACCGGCCATTTTGCTGGCCGCCCAAAAACTGCCCTCTGGGAGGGCGGCAAGGGGGTCGCCTGTAAAATGGCTGGCCTCTCGACCGGCTTTTTGTAGGCGGCCCCTTGCCGCCTCTAGAGGGAGTTTTTGCAGCCAGGGGGCCGCCTGCAAAAGTGTTGACGGCGGTCAGCCGCTTGGCTGACGGCGGCTGCGAGCCGCTGACGGCCGTCAGCCACGTCATAAAATCGCCCTATAGAAAGGCGATAGAGGGCGATAGGGATATATTTTTGTAAATTTTTAAAACGAAAATGTACTTTTGTAAATATTTTATTAAATAAATATAAAAATAAAAAAAATTCCCAAACCGCGCCTGCTCGCCTTGCCCGTCGCGCGCGGCTGTCTTCCTCGTCTCGCCGGTCACCCATGCCCGATGCCCGACGCCCGTTCGGCGTAATGCCAACCCGGGCCGCCGTATCACACCGTGCTTGACTGCCACACCGCGCCGTCGACTCCTGTGCTTTGCGCGTTGTGCCAAACCACGCCGCGCCAAAACCCCTACCGCACCGCCGTGAATTCCGGCGGGATTCTCTCCTTCCCCCCCTGGATTCCCTCCGAAAGCTCGGCCGCAAATCCCGCCGCCACCCCAAAATCCCGCGCCGTCCCGTCCAGGGATTCCCTCCGGGACGCCGCTCGCCATGCCATCACATCCGCAGAAGGCCACCGCCGCTCCGCTCTCTCCCCCTTATCCCGTCCGTGGATCTTGCTCTCTCCGCATCCCATCGACGTCGCATCCCGGAGCTCCGCCACTATCTCGCCTGAATCACCGCCATCAAGGCGCCAGCTGGTTGCCCCCAAAACCCAGCGGCACAGCCACCTCGCCGCACCCCCAAGCTGCCTGTAAAAGGCTTCAGCCTCTCCTCCTTGCTGTCTCACCTCGTCGCGTTCTCTCTCCATCTCTCTCTCCCTCTCCCTCTGTTTCCAACGGAGAGACAGCTGCCTGCCGCCGCCCTCCGGCTTCGCTGTGTCCAGCCTCGACGGCGCCACCGTCGCCGGCGACTGCCGCCTCCGCTCCACCGCCAGAGCTGCCTCGGCCGCCGTACCCTGCCATCGTTCTCGCTCGGGCAAGGGCAGCCTGAGGAAGAAGAGTCTTCTTCCCTGAGCCGCTGATAGCCCGGCCTGGGGTGAAAACGGTTCGGATATTATCCGCTAACTGTCCGAAATTTCGAATACAGATAGGATCGGTCGGATAATTCTCGGATAATCTCAGATTCGAAAATGGAAACGGATAATTTTTCTCAGATACGGATACGAATACAGTAAATGCATTATCCAGCGGATTTCAGAATCAGTTGGAAACTATCCGGATAAATTTTCGGATATCCGCATCATCCATTACATTTACTCTACTGCTAACCTAACCCTAACATGTTTATTCTCTCTCTAGTTCTGCTCGACGCAGGCCCCGAGCCCCTGCGGCTGCCTCCCCTGTTAGGCCCCGTGCCCCCATCAGCCTCCGCCGCTGCCTAGCCTCGCGCCCCCCGCGGCCACCGGCGCCGGCCACCGCCGGGCCCTGAGGCACCACGGCCGCCTCCCCCGTTGGGCCCCGCGCCCGTATCGGCCTCTGCCGCCGCTCGGCCTCACGCCTCCCGCGGCCACCGGCGCCAGACCTGCGCCCGCGCTCACTTGCCGCTGCCGGGTCCCGAGCCACCAAGGCCGCCTCCCCCGTCGCCCCCCGTGGCTCAACTTCCCCCAAACTCAGTGCAGTTCGGCTTCGCGGCTTTAGGTCTTCTTTGACGCCAAATCCATCCGTCCAATCCCAGGTAAATCCTCTCCTTTGGCAGATTAATTGATTTGGCCTCTCCGCTACTAGCTTGATGAGGTTCTTGGAGCTACTAGTGTTCTTGTATGTCCTGGATACATGGCCATGGATGCTTCATGTTCTGTGTCATATTAGGTGCCATATTTATCGAACTGCTGTGTTATCTTATCTGGTGGTGATGGCTATGGGAGTTGAAGTATCCTGTTGCTATGATGCTATATGGGATTGATTTTTGGTCCTAATTCCTGTGTTCTGTGATTGGATGGGAGACCTTTCAGTATTCATTATCTGACTGAGATGTTGAAATATATAATATAGTATTCATTATCTGCTTGGTTGAAATACGTTTAGATGGATGGTTAATTTAGGTTGAAATTTAGAAGGAAAACTAGCAGTTAGGATTTGGAGAGAGAGAAATAGTTATGTGATTTTATAAGTACTATGCCGTTATGCCCTAGGCTTCTAATATACTTGCATTATGGATGTATAGAATGGTTGCGTTGCTATTATCTATATGGTATTAAATGGTTGTTGCATTGACTTGATATCCGAATAAATATTTGTGTTCGTATTCGTTCCGATTCGTATTTGCTCTGTATTTGTATCCGGTAATATTCGATTCCGTTTTTGTATCCGAGGTTTCCGATTCCGAAAAAAATATGAAAACAAATATTGTATAGCTAGTTTCCAAACCGTTTCCGATCCGTTTTCACCCCTAGCCGGACCACGCACAGTCTCTCCCTCCCTTCTCAGCTGACAGGTGGGCCCCTCTTCGAGAAAACCTTTTTAAATCTCTTACAAAAACTAAGTCTATGACATGTGGACCCTACTCCTGTTAAATCTCTCTCCTCACTCTTCCACCGACATGTAGACCCCACCTCTAGGAAAAATAATAAAACTTTGAATCTTGCCTACGACATGTGGACCTCCCCTTCTTAACCTTTCTCTTTCATTGACATGTGGGCCTAAGGCCATTTAAATCAAATAAAATCTCCTCTCTCTTCCAGTGGGTGACAAGTGGACCCCACTCCTATTAAATATCTCACCTCACCCTCCCAATGACATGTGGGCCCCATCTCTAGAAAAATAATAAAAATTCCTTTGCTTTGAACCCTGTCTATGACATGTGGACCCCTTGACTTTCTAATCTTTCCAACTCACTGCCATCTGGCCCCCACTGATAGGAATATTCCTAGGGAATATTGTTTCCTTTTTGCCGGCTTAAATTATTTCCAAAAATCTTAGAAAAATCCTTTAACCTTTGAAAAATCATATCTTTCAAACTGTAGCTCCGATAAGAGTGAAACTTGAACCTAAATTCATATAAATTCAAGACCTTTCCAATAGTATATAATTCATAATTTAAATCACATATATTTTATATTCATAAATTAAATAATCATCTGGTGGTTAAATAATAGTTATTCCATAAGGTGTTAATAAATAAATCATATATGTGGAGTAAACTAGTTTTGCATATATTTGTCTCTAACACATTTCACCAATATAGAGACCATGTAAACGGAATGGAAGTGTTTTTCTAAATTAATTCAAGCATAGGAATTACTAGCACCATTATGAATCTATGTCCATAAAAATTAAAACTCATTGCTTATAAATAATCCTAATAATGCTTTGGCCTTATAGTTGAGATAAACACCAAAATCATGGCTGACCTTGCATATTGGTTCTTTGCTTTGTATCGGCAATAATAATATGGGGCTACTCATGAGACCTAAACTTGATGGATTGCAAAGGAACACAAAACGAGTTTATCCTGGTTCAGGCCCTCAAGGTGAGACAATACTCTACTTCTAGCTGTTGTGTATTGCCTTTGAGGTTTCTCTGATGAGATTGTGCTCTTGCGTTGTTGTCTGTCTCAGGGGGCTCCCTACCTCTCCTTATATACTGGAGAGGTGAGGTTACATGATTGGAATCCCAGTTGGACTCTAACCAAGGGATCCCTTTTCTTATCATACAAGGTAGTATGCACCAAGTCCTGTCATATTCCTAATTACAGGATTGGGCCCATCCTCTATCCGAGTGGGCACAAAGCTTCCCATGAGGTACCTAGGGCCCATAGCCTCCACAGTAGTCCCTGAGACCTTCATAGTTGAGACACAGCTGTTGCTGAGTGCTCATCCTCCTTGGTGAAGATTTCCCGAGTGCCTTGCTCCCGAGTACTCATTGTCAGAGTACCTCTTCTCCAATCCGCTTCATATTCAGTTTTGGCAATGAGGCTATGAAGGGTTTTATAGAAAAACATGAATAGTATGTGCCGAATAGGCGCACCTATTAGGTGTAGCCCCCGACTTTGTGCTTAATTGTAAAACAATTAAATATAAAGTCAAAGATCTTTAACCTTTAAGTATTTCCCGAGTGGTATATTTCTCAGAAATTGGACTCTTTAGCGTCATATCAACTGGAAATATTTTTTGCTCAAGACAATTTGGCTAAGTAGGGTAAGCCGAGTACCACTTAAATGGATTTTAACATAATATGTGGTGAGGTATTCTTGAGAGATACCTGCATTCCCAATTTTAATGGAGATCAGCTATTGATCCTTATAAGGATATATCCTCAATACCTGGTAAATAATTTAGATATCTGAACACATGTGTCCAGCAAGGCTTAACATGAACCACAGGCGCCAAACTTCGCGCTCTCCGCCCCTAGCTAGAGTTTCCTGTAGCTTGAACTTCCTCCCAAGAATCCACGAAAATCTTCTCTCCCGCTTCAATTCCCATCATCCAGAAGCCCTTTCGCCCAGTTCCTCACCCCAAACATGCCGAGGGTGTCGTTCGACATCCCTGCCATGCCATCTGGAGCTTGGCCGACGTCGGACTGCTGTGCGACGAAGCTGGCCCTCCTGGAGAAGAAGAAAAACCTCCAACCAAAGGAGATCATCAACTGGCTTCCCGCTGCCGGTGAAGTCAATCCCCTCTCCAGTTCCTTACGAGACCAGGTCTTTGCTGCTTTTTTCGACCGTGGTCTCGCTCTTCCTTTTTCCAATTTCTTCTTCGCGGGCTCCTTGAGTATTTCAAGATTGAGCTCTACCATGTCAACCCCAACTCCATTCTCCACATCTCAATCTTCGTCACCCTCTGCGAGGCCTTTTTGAGGATCGATGCCCATTTCAATCTCTTCCGCTTTCTCTTTCACGTCAAGCCGCAACCCTCCAAATCCAAAATTTAGGTAATAGGGGGAGCAGGCCTTCAACTCCGCAATGAAATGAAGAAGGCCTATCTACATGTTCCCTGAAGACTTTCACTGAAGGGGTGGCATCTGGAGTGGTTTTACTGCTCCAATCTTGAGCCCTCCTTGCCCCCTTTTTTAGGAAATCCCCATATAGTTCTGGAGAGCTGGACGGCCATACCGTCGTAGGCTGAGATGGTGCAGGTGCACTTGCTCCTGGAGAAGATAGACGTGCTGAAGAACACGGGGCTTACGGGGCCTTGAGTGGCTAGGACATTCCAGAACTGGCAGATTCGACCCCTGAAGGCCAGGAGTCATCTTGGCTATGACTACCAGGGGAAGAACGATCCAACTCGGGAGAGCACTGATTTTGTCAACAAGGATGTCGTCACCGACACCTTGCTTGGCTATTTCGTCAATGGACTCATTGAGACTCTAGTCGCCGAGTGAGCCCCTAAACCATACTTGTCGATGTTTTATATCGGCAATAATAATATAGGGCTACTCGTGAGAACTAAACTTGATGGATTGCAAAGAAACATGAAATATTTATACTGGTTTAGGCTCTCGAGATTGAGGTAATACCCTACGTCCAGTTGTGGTGTATTGCCTTTGAGGTTTCTCTGGTGAGATTTGTGCTATACCCTCAGGGGGCGCCTTGCCTCTCCTTATATACCGGGGGACAGAGTTACAGAGTAGGAATCCCATTCGGACTCTGACCAAGGGATTTCCTTTTAGAAATACAACGTTCCCGACTAGTAGTATATCCTTTCCTTGTCGTACAAGGTTATGTATGTTGAGTCCTATTGTATCCCTAATTATAAGGTTGGGCCCTATCCTCTGTCTAAGTGGCTAAATGCCCGTCTCATGAGGTACCCGGGGCCCAATGGCACCGGCAGCAGCCCTGAGACCTTCATACAGTTGAGTCCAGCTGATGCCGAGTACTCATCTCCACGGTGAAGAATTCCCCCGAGTGCATTGGGGCTCCAAGTACTCTTTGTCCGAGTGCTTCTTTTTCCAAGTCCTGCTTCATGTCGCTGGCAACGAGGCTATGAAGGGCTTCATGAGAAAAATATAAATAGGTGTGCGCCGAATAGGCGCACCTATTAGGTGTAGACCCGACTTTGTGCTTAATTGTGAAACAATTAAACATAAAGTTAAAGATTTTTAACCTTTTAGCCTTTTCCGAATAGTATACTACCTTGAAATTAGACTCTTCAGCGTCATGTCAGCTAGAAGAATTTTTGCTCAGGGCAATTTTTGGCTAAGCATGTAAGCCGAGTACCACTTTTGGATTTTAACCCAATATGTGGTTAGGTGTACTTGAGAGATACCTGCATCCCCAATTTTGATGGAGACCAGCTGTCGATCCTTGTAAGGATGTATCCTTAATACCTGGTAAATAATCAAGATACCCGAATGTATACACCTGGCTGTAGGCTTAGCATGAAGCATATCTGATTATTTGATCGGTTCTTGTAAAATAGCACCTGCATCGCGATTTTAACATGACCAGCGAGCAACCTAATAGAGCATGCTATTTAAGAACTCATATCTTTGGCTTACTACCGAATAAGCCGACCTAAACCGACCTACCCAGCGCAGCCCTATTTCAGCATCGGTAACCTCAATTGGTCAAAGGAATCCTTGTTTGCAAGTTTTTCCGACTTATGTTCTGGATGCAGCATGGTTGCCACAGATGCCCGAGTGGATATATTGCAGGATCTGCTTGCCCTCCTCAGGTGTGACGTAGTGCATGAGAACTCCGAATGTGCTTTGACGATATAGGTCTTCTCTAACTACGATAAAGGTTTTGCTTCGTCGCTTGATTTGCTCGGCTTCGTTGTAATCGAAGGATTGGGGTCTTCCAGTCTTGAATAATAATGGGCACCTCCGTAGATTCCGGGTTTGATGCTGCTCCCGGCTGAAAGCTCTAGTAGTGGCTTGTTGCCATGTTTTTGCCAGATAGGTACCCGAACGCTACGCTAGCGCAGGATTCGGCTGGCGACCCTCTTGAGGCATACCCAACTTGATAAAATTGTAGTCGAATAAGGTACCCGAACCTCGCATTAGCATAGGATTCGGCTGGCGACCCTCATGGGGTGTATTCTACCCAACAGAGTTATGGCCAAATAAGGTACCTGAACCTTGCATCAGCATAGGATTCGGCTGGCGACCCTCATGGGACGTATCCTACCCAGCAGAGTGGTACCCGAGCTCCGACTGGTGCCGGAGGTTGGTTATTAGCCAAATAAGGTACCCGAACCTCACATTAGCATAGGATTCGGCTAGCAACCCTCATGGGGTATACTTTACCCAGCAGAATTATGGCCAAATAAGGTACCCCAACCTTGCATCAGCATAGGATTCGGCTGGCGACCCTCATGAGGCATACCTTATCCAGCGGAGTTATGACCCAATAAAGTACCCGAAACTAGCATTAGCATAGGATTCGGCTGACGACCCTCATGGGGCGTACCTTACCCAATCAAGTGGTACCCGAGCTGTGGACACCCCGGAAGTGCATTATGGAGAGTAATTACTATGACAACGCGAAATATCTAGATGATGGATCTCGAATCAAACCAAATAAGCGCAGTAACCATCCATCCTCATCGCAGCCTTGCCATAATATTTACCCATTCATAATACAAATCCAAAGCGCCGAATTCAGAAATAAGGAGATAATTGGAGAGTTGATTCACCAGTCTGTAATGGCGAAGTGTGCCCGTCAAACCACACGAAGGTGGCGACCAAACACGATACACACTTCTGGGGACATGGTCTACGGTTGAATCAATATCCATGTATCTCATCATTTCTAAATTCTTACTAGTGTGTGACTAGCCTAGGAAAGCTCTAGTCCACCGTTCATCTTAGCAATTGATAAACATCACAAGTACTCTAAAACATGGATAAAAGAGTAGCAGGGTTATATATATTACATAGAGGGTTCACACACCCTAATTCATCTCAGAGTAGCACAAAGATAGCAACGGGAATATAAACATAAAGGATAAAACCAGTGGTGCCATACCAAACCACAGGACAACCGACTGGGGATAGAGCTTAACTCCAACTACACATTATCCTCACCACCCTCGGCGGGATAATAGTAGACCACATCAACGTCATCGTTATCCTCACCTGAAAAATAAGCAGCGTGAGTACGAATGGTACTCAGCTAGACTTACATAATAATAATAGTACAAAGGAGTAATGCTGGTCTCTACATCAAGGAATATGGCTAGGTTGATCTGATTTTGCATAAAGCTAAGTTTATTGAGCAAAATAATAGCTTGAACCATAAGCATTTGTGAAATATAGCAATCTGAAATTTTATGACAGCAAGTAATATGTTCTGAAAAAGAGGTGAAAATGAGCATAATCCCATGCTCTAACATCAACAATGGGCACCATTACCAAATAAATATGCTACACAAGCATATCATCTTTCATGGCTAAAACCAAGCCATATTTAACATCAAAGCCTCTTATATAAACCCATCCATCCATGACTATCCTAAGTCATGATATAACCACATAACTCAAGTTGGATGCTAACATAGATTGACTAACACATCAAGCGGTCGTCCTGTAACCGTGGACACGGCTATTCGAATAGTTCTTACTCTGATCAGAGGTGTACATCTTTACCTACACGATGTGATAGAAGCCAAACGACTACACTCTAGTTTGATCCGTACCCGTCGGTACCCACACTCTACACATTGAGTGCGGACTAGAGGTCACAACAAAACCTTTTCCACGCTTAGCTCCAACCACCTAAACCACGTCTGGGCCCCCGATGACTTAGCCACACAGACACGGTGACTAAGGCGGGCTCACCGTCGCGGGAGGTACCTCCGGCCAAAACCAGGCGCGCACAAGGCCCTCCAAAGGAAAAACCATCCTCACGACTAACGGACGGGCGTAGATGGCCACAGCCTCCCGTGCTACTGAGTTAAGCCATCCCATTCCCGGCGTGTGGAAGTACGTAGGGTGCTTGAATAGACGTCAACATGTTCGGTCCTTAACGACTCAGACGGAGCTACATGCATCAGGGAAACACCATCCTGTCATCACCCTATCATCCGTCCAAGTCAAACATATTCTTAATTATAAATTAGAAGTTATTCTTTTTAGATTGTAACCCATCCATTCGTATTAAACTAGTTTTGAACCGATAGCTCCATCTATCGGATTTTTCTAAGTCTAGAAATAAGCATGGCTAAGCATTCGATAAAATAAAAGTATCCCAAAGTCCTTAACTAGGGGTGACAAGGTAACAACATGGAATCAACAACCAAGGAATGGAAATGCATACAATTGGGCAATATTGACTCTACCCGTTTTCCCATTTTAAATGGACCGAAACATGCATATAGATATTATTTTCGCAAACAAATCAATTTATTGAAGACATAGGTTCAATATGCTTAGATGCTTGCCTTGCTGCTGTGATGGTTCACACTCAACTTCAGGTTCTTGCTCCACGTACTCCGAGTTGTCTGAATCTACCGATTAAAAAGCGAATATGCAAATAAGAATCAATTAAATATATCTATGCAAAAATGATCAATTAATTCTGAGATAAATACAGTAGGTATTTAATATTTTAAAGTGAATTTTAGAGAAAGAATCATTTCAAAATCTTTTACGGTTTCGGAGTTACAAAAATAACAAGATAGGAAGGCTGAAAAATGGCAGTTCTGTAATTATTTCTATTGTAACCTTAAGTTATTATATTTGACTGACATTTTCTATTAAGATTTCAAGAAGGCATGCATTTTTATATAAATGAGCATAACCTACTGGTTCCAACCAAATTTGGTTCACTGGATTTCGATTTAAAACGATTTAGTTGTGAATTTTACAAGTTTATCAAAAAGAAGGGTTAGAAAATACTTAGGCCTATTTTGGGAGGTAGTTTTGTCAAAAGCAATTGATCCACAGCAAAGGTTACAATTTTCTGAGTTAAACAAAAGTGGTTTCATATTTTTAGCAGTTAGGATGAATTTTCTAAAAATTTACAAAGTTCTTGGGCACAAAATGAGTTATTATTGCTTCACATTATTTTATAGACATTTTCTGTACAGAAGTGTCCTATTTTATTTCATAGTATTAAAGTTTACAAATTTACAAAACTAACAAAATTGGTTTCACTCAAAAAGGAGTTAAAATGAAATAGTTATGGATTTTTAAAGTTTAACCATTTTTCTATTGTAAATTAAATCCCCTAATCATTTTTCTAATTCTTTATTCTTTTCTCTTTTCCTCCCAGCCCGGGCCCACCTGTCGGCGGCACAAAACAGAGGAGGCCGAGGCTGGCTGGGCCGCCAGCTCTGTTCGCTGGCGCCGGCGGTGAACGGCGGCTTGGCTGAAGATGTAGCCAAAAGGGAAAAGGTAGCCGGGGTCCCTGCGAATCTGATGGTGCTCGCAACTTCGCCGATGATGGACAGTAGCTCATCGATGGCAAGCTCAAGCGGTGGCTGCGTTCAGGTCACACGTGGATGTGTCAAAGCAGCCACAAACCGAGCCGGGAAAAGCATGGAACAGGTGCTACGGGTCATGAGGAGACTCACCGTGCTCCGGGATAGGCTGGGCGAGCTCGCGCGAGGCCCGGCGACGGTGGAGTACTCCTGGCGGCGGCAAAAATCTTCGGGTTCACGTCGTCGGCCTTCTCCCGGGGTACTGCGACGAGGCTAAGGTGCCGAAAAGGTTAGAGACCTCCTAAGATGGTCTCAGCGCGAGGAATCGGATGGAGGCTCACCAGGGAGGATGAATCAATGGCGGCAGCGACTTGACCGGAGGAAATGAAGACGGCGTCGATCTCCTGGTACACGGTGTTGTAGTCCGATTGGTGCAGGCTAGCGTCTCCTGGGATCAAAGCGATGCTGGCGGCGAGGTGCTTCGGGCTGGGATTGCTAGAGCTCGCCGGAACGGCAACAACTCGAGCGGTGGCAGTTCTGTAGTGCCGAGAGCAAGGACGGCGGTGGCACGGCGACTCCGGCTGGCGAACCTAGGGATGCCAAGTACGAAAATGGAACGATTAATACTTGTAGATCACGTTCCTGGGGTCGACAGAGGATGGAGCTCACCGGAGCTAGCTCGAGCTCGATTGAACAGTCTCGGCAGTGAGGAAGATGCTACTGTCTCCGGTGACCCTAGAGGTTTTCTCCGGTCTTCTCGGTAGGAACGTGAAGAGGATGAGAAGAGAGTTCTGTTGGTGAAGTTTGAGGCGAAAATGTTGAGGTTTCCAATGGTTAAGCTCATCTATGTGTCTCTGTGTGCTGTGAGGGAGAAGAACGAGATGCTGACACGTTGGACATGCAACTGCTAAGCTGCTCCAGTTCTACAGTGTCCAGGGTGGGTCCCACATGTAAGGCAACAATATTCTACACATTTTTGGCTAGATTGTGACTATGTTTAGTGGGTCCATGTAGTGGAAACCTATGGAGAGGAGAGAGGTGTGGGTGGATTTCTTGGTGAAACACACTGTCCAAAGAATATTTGAGGCTTACAGGTGGGCCAGGTCTTGTGGGGTCCACATGGAAGTGAGAAATGAGAGGAGAATTCTCAGACTAAGTGTGGTGAGCTGTCCAACATGCAGTCTTTGTATTACTGTTTTACTAGGTTAATGAGGAGCATAAATTATGGGAAAATTACTGGAGGTAGGGAAAGATGTGTTTAATCTGCTGACCAAAATTCGTGGTTAGAAATGGTCTGGTTAATCTTTGGTGAAATTGCAAAGTAGGCATAATGATCCAGTTTTTCTGTAGTGTAATTTATGTCCCTAGGGCTTTGCTCTTATTATTTTATGTGATTTCTTTGGGAATTAAATTGAGCCAAAATTACTGGTGGTAGGGTTTTTTTGACACACCTATTGGTAGAATTGCATTGTCTAATTAATCTTCATTTTTATTTGGTGAATTTTAGAAGTGTACCCATTCATTTTTAGCTAGCTCCCTAGTCTAGCTGATTTGAAGGATTTTATTAAAGTACTTGCTGAAGTGATAAAATCATGTAAAATTTACAGTGGATTAATTATGTGGGATAGTGTTTACAGGAATTTTTCCATGATTTTATGTTTGACCAATCATTTTTAGAAATTCCTTAGGCTATACAAATGCATATGCATCCTATTATGAAAATGCACTTTTTAGTAGTGTTTTGTTTTTGCCTATTTAGGGTATTATTATTGCAAATTTTAACTAGCATGAAGTGACAATGTAAAAGTTTAAATTGCACACTCTAATGACAGTAGGGCATAACACTAATTACCTGAAATTAAATCTAGGGCTGTGACACGAGCCCCGACTGGTGCCGGAGGTCGGCTATTAGCTCACATAGAGCGTACCAAAGTAAAGGTGACATTCGAGTTCCGACTGGCGCGAGTACTCGGTCAATAGCCCTCGCGGAGCATTCCAAGTGATTCTTGAAGTGTCGTACTCCAAGTGTATCATGGCAGACTGGTGCAGCCCCCGAGCGTAGGAGATAGGCTCGTAGCCCTGAGTTCCTGTTACACGTATCCGGAACTAGCCCTGCATTATAAACATATTAGATGAGTAGCATCTGATGAAGAAAACAATCACCCAAAGACAATTGATCTATTTTACAATAGATGTAAATATGTGTTCCTCCTCTTATTGATATTAATTTCCCCGAGTAGTTGACCTCTTACGTTTAAATACTCTGCCTGACTAGTCATAGCCCCTAGCGTCGGGAGTCGGCTCATGGCACTTTCCCAGACACGCGTTTTGGGTGACTTGAGTTCATCTTTCATGTAGCAAAGCTTCACGGATCGGAATTTATGCTACTCGAGTACTTTTGCAATCATTAAGAGCAAAAACAGAAAATACGCAGAATGTACACCTATTAGGTGTAAGCGGCTGTGGCATTGGTGAGGTCGAGTGAGGAATTGGCGATCTCAGCCTTCTAGATCTGATCCTGACTGGCACTAAGCCGTATTCGAGTCAAACCATAGGGAAGTGAGTTGCCTCCTGGCCCATTTAGATGAGAATATCATATAAAGAGAAAAAATATTTATCAGAAAGCGACTTAGCTGTTCAGTATTGCACGAGTTGGGAGTGGGAATGCCATCCTTGAATTTGAGCTTTTGAGCCCCCGAGCATGTCACTTATTGTTCTGATAATCTTCAATTATAGGAGATCGAAGACAGTTGTGACCGACTGTCACAATGAAGTCATCTGACTTGCGTTTGCGGTTTTCGGCTCTAGTCGGGGCCGTGTCATCAGTGTCCTTCTGCTCCTTCTGTCGGGTGCCTTTTTGTCATCGAGGGCCTCAACAACAGCGTCGGCCGAGTCGGTGTATTTGTTCGCCATGTCGAAAAGAGCCTTGACAGAGACGGGAGGTTTTCGAGTGAACTTGGCAATGAACGGGACGTCTTTGACTCCCTTGAGGAAGGCGGCGATGACGACCTCGTCCTTGATCATTGGGATCGAATTCCGCTTCTCAGAAAACCTCTTGATGAACTCGCGAAGAGACTCGTTCTTCCTTTGGTGCAACTGATAGAGATCGTGCTCAGAAGATGGCCTCTCGTAAGTTCCCTGAAAGTTGGTGATAAAGCGTTCCCGAAATTCTCCTCAGGAGCCGATTGACCTCTTTGGGAGTCCTGTTAACGATGTCCTCGCCGAGTTGGCTAGAACGACTGAGAGGTAGTTAGCCATGGCCTTGTGAACTCCTCTAGCCGTTCGGATTGCCAGAGTGTAGACTATGATCCAGGACTCGGGGTTAGTCTTCCCATCGTATTTTTCAATTCCAGTCGGCTTGAAGCCTGTTGGCCAGTCGACTTGTTGCAGCTCGTGGGTGAAGGCCGGTACACCTTCATCTGTGTGAGGACTCCAACTCTGACGGTGAAACCGCTCGTGGTGGAGGCCTAAGCGCTCATTTTCATCTTCCAGTCGGCGACGCTCGTCCTCCTCGTGTTTGCGGCATCGTGCATTGATGTCTCGCCGGAGATCACATCGTAGTCGGCCTCGGAGATCCCGGTTGTCCCGACGATCATCTTGATGTCGACGCTGCCGGTTGCTGTTGGGGTTGCCGAGTGACGTCTGGCGTGACTCCGTGTGCGGCTGACTAGAGCCGGCCGCTCAGCGTCGTGTCGAGGAGGATGAGACTGCCGTTGGAGATGCCGACCGGTTGGTCGGTATGTGGGTATCACCCGACTATTGGTGCTGCTGACATGCAGCAACAGTAATCATGGCTTTTATCCTTGCTATAGTCCGGGTGGCCTGATGATCAGGCCCAAACTAGAGCATGTCTGGCAGAGTCACAGCGGCTACGACGTTCTGTTGAGGTGTAACGAAGACGTCATGGTCGCCGACTCGGGTTTGGAGGATTTGTTGTTGAGCAGTCCGCCCAGCCTTGCGTAGGTCGTTGTTGCAAGTGTGCAGGCGTCTTACTTCTTCCTCTTGTTGTTCTCGCAGCCGACGGGCCTCCTCCTCTTGCTGCTCGCGTAGTCGGCGTGCTTCCTGAGTGGGAGCTGAACCCTTGGATATCATAAAGATTTCGTGTGGCGGAGAGAAGCTTGTCGAACTGCTGTCCAACTGAGAGTCGGAATCCGACTGAGAGTCGGAGTCGGAATAGTTGATGGGGGTGATGACGACTCCGACCTCTCTAGATCCAATCTCGAGCGGCTCTAGGCCATATCCGAGTTGAACCCCAGGGGATCGGGTCTGCCGCGTCAGATGCTGATTGCAGTTATCTGCGGCATTGCCGAGTCTGAATGGAAGATTGACGATCTCCTCCTTCCTTAGCCCGATCTCGGCCGGCTCAAGGCCGAGTCCGAGTCGAACACCGAAAGAAAGAGTTGTCCCTAGACTCAGGCATATTGGAGATCGCTACAGTATGTCGCCGAAGATCGCTGCAGCGTTACGTAGGCCGATTGGCGTGGAGTGGGCTTGATCCCTAGCTGATCGGATTGAATCCAAGTCAGACAGGGTAAGGTTGCCGAATTCGTCAGTGACGAAGTCGAGGCTCCCGAAGGTAATTGTTTGTCCAGGGAAGAAGTTGATGCCGTCGACTCCGGTGAGTGGATCCATCAGGCTTGTTGAAGATGATCTTGCCGATGCCCCTATCTGGCGTGCCAACTGTCGATGTTTTATATCGGCAATAATAATATAGGGCTACTCATGAGACCTAAACTTGATGGATTGCAAAGGAACACGAAACAATTTATACTAGTTCAGGCCCTCGAGATGAGGTAATACCCTACGTCCAGTTGTGGTGTATTGCCTTTGAGGTTTCTCTAGTGAGATTTGCGCTATGCCCTCAGGAGGCGCCCTGCCTCCCCTTATATACCAGGGGACAGGGTTACAGAGTAGGAATCTTAGTCGGACTCCGACCAAGGGATTTCCTTCTAGGAATACAACGTTCCCAACTAGGAGTATATCCTTCCCTTGTCGTACAAGGTTATGTATGCCGAGTCCTATTGTATCCCTAATTACAAGGTTGGGCCTATCCTTTGTCCGAGTGGCCCAAATGCCTCTCATGAGGTACCTGGGGCCCATGGCACCAGCAATATTGCAAAGATAGGCCTCGGCCGAAGGTAATGTCTTGTGTAATACTTGTCTTGATATCCATCTATGATGTGTGGTACGAATGTGGTTCAATAGAGCTTTCCTTGATGTTTGATATTTGCAGGAATTCACCGAGTTTGATTCTAACCCACAAGGCCAGTCAACCAGTGGGGCTAGAAAACGGCCGGCCAGCGCCTCATTAGCCCAACCTAGCCCCAAAAAGGCTGGGAAGCAACCAACGACGGACCAGGCCAAAAAGAAAGTTGCGCCGAGTAAGGCATCAGGTGGTCCGATGATCAGAGACCTCGGCAGCACTGCCCCTAGACCGGCCAGCCCTAGGACCACACCACCGAGTACCGCCATGCCCCTGTCGGCCACACCGAGTACGGTGCCGACTGGGCCAAGATCTCCATCGCCGATTGCTGCGCCCACGAGCCCAACAGCCGGCAGCTCTCCGCCGCTAAACAGGCCTTTGGGCCCATCGCCGACTACCTCCACTCCCAGCATGCAGGGGTGGAGGGTTAAAACTTCCAAAAGGTATGAAAATCTTAAGTCCTTAGAAAATCTTGAGCAGTTTCTTGATTGCTGAATAATGCTGCAGTAAGCCAAGTGACGCTGATCCCAAGGGGATAGCGCCCTCAACCCCAGTAGCCGCTCCCGCCCCGACTGAGGTTGAGATCACAGCGCCGCAGCCCGAGCCGAGTGCTATCCCAGCCCCTGAGGTTGAGACAATGCACTCGGCCGGGCCGCAGGTCTCACCCAGTCAGGACACCGTGGCAGGCGTCCCAGTCACTAAGCTCGCCCAAAATCCAGCACCGCCGATTGATCCACCGCCTAGGACTCCTTCTCCTCCACTTTCTTCATCTTCTGACGATGATGACCTCCCCAAGCTCAAGGCTCCTCCACCAAACTTTCCCCGGACATTTTATTGGGTTACACCGGAGGGGGAAGAACAAACCTCTGAGCACAACGAGCAAGCCACCCAGAGGGAGCGAGTCAAGCTAATGGAGGCCACCATCGCCGCATCAAGGAGTATCCAGGTATATAATCCGTCCGATTGTGTTCGCTGATTTGCAGTTCCTTAGAATTTTTGGCCATTGTTGCTTGTCTTGTCTGACTTCAACGTACCTTGTGTAGCAAGTGGTCGATCGATCCGAGAGAATGGGCAAAGTTCTATTCCAACTTGCCCCTCAGCTCACTCAACTCTACCAGCTCCAGATTGCCAAAAATGACTTGGAGAAGTCTAGCAAGGAGAGGGAGGAGTGGCTGAAGGATTCAGTGAACAAGCTTAGGGATGAGAACTGCGCTCAGACAGGGACCATCAGCGGTATGTTTCTTCTTTGCCCGAGTAACCCCAAACCAATCTTCCTGCATTGCTGATCTTCGACTTTGTTTGGCTGTAACTCTGGAGACAAACCTGAATAACCAATCCCTGGAGATAGAACACCTGAAGAAGGAGCTAAAGGATCACAAGAAGGCGAAGTCCAAAGTAGACACCAAGTACGCAATTAAGTTTCATATCTTCTCTAGTACTCTGTCCAACTAGGTATCCAGATTTATTGATACCTTTTCTCTGTATGAGCAGCCTTCAAAGCAAATTCACAGATCCAATTTGGCGCTTTTGCTGAAGAGATTAAAATAATAAAGGAGTCACAGAACATCATAGCTGATTTCACGAAGACTTTATTAGACATTATGTAGCCAAGCCTGGCCGGGCCCAGCTCCAGCTGCATCTCCCAAGTGGTGCAGCGCCTTGAGGAAGCCCCTGCACTCCTGAAGAAATACTCCCCCGAGCGCGCTGCCGTGGGGATTGCCCAAGCACTGGCCATGACGAAGTCTCTCTATCCCCGGGTAGACATTGAGGCCATCGGAGAGGGCTTTGTTGAAGGTACTACCCCGGAGGAGGGGTTGGAGGTGATTAGCCAAGTCAGGTTTACTGCTGAGGCCATCGCCGAGGATCTGCCCATGTAAACATAAACTTTTATATGTAGTCAGTGTGTGAAAGAAACAATATGTAAATATTGTAAATTCTTTTGATGTTTGTTGTTGCATCTTGCCAAGTTCTTGTTTTATTTTAGCCATCATTAGTTTTACCTGACTAGCCAGTTTATGCCGAGTGGTTTGAGATTGACTTTAAAAAGCATTCACCTCATGGGACTATAGTCGGGAAAACTTACCATAATCGTTATAAAACTTAATGACTTAGATAAAACAAGATTGAATTTTATGAACAACAAAGGACATGTATTATCATGTAGCCACCAACTCACTACTCGGTTGAAACAAGCGGCGTAGTGAGTCAGAGTGACAAACTTTCTTTATATATAAATGGAGTACAAAGCTCAGGTATAGAAAAGACGTAGTTGTTCTATGTTCCATGAGTTGTTAACTAGGACGCTGTCTTCTGTCTTTAGTCAGTAGGCACCTGGACGTGTCACCTTAGTGATAATGAACGATCCCTCCCATAAGGGAGATAATTTATGCCTGTCTTTGGTGGTTTGGATTTTTCTCAGAACGAGGTCTGCCACCAAGAAGGCGTGGCCACGAACATTCCGATTGTGATAACGACATAGGCCTTGAAAATACCTTGCCGACTGGATAGTTGTGATGTCCCTTGCTTCTTCCAACCGATCTAACTCGACCAGTCGGTCTTCGGTTGACTTGTCTTCTGAGTGGGCCCGAACTCGCGGAGAGCCGAACTCCAATTCGGTTGGTAACACAGCCTCAGCACCACAGACTAGGAAGAATGGGGATTGCCCTGTTGCCCGACTAACCGTGGTTCTTAAAGACCAGAGAACGGACGGAAGCTCTTACACCCACCATCTTGCATATGGTTGTAGTCGGTCGAACACTCTAGTCTTGATACCTTGTAAGATCATGCCATTTGCACGCTTGACCTGCCCATTGCTTCGTGGGTGTGCCACAGAAGCATAACAGATCTTGATGTCAAAGTCGTCACAGAAATCTTGAAAAACGCCGCCAGTGAACTGAGTGCCATTGTCTGTTATGATGCGGTTGGGAACTCCAAATTGGTATACGATACGCATGATGAAGTCTTTTGCCCTTGCCGCTGTTATGGTAGCAACGGGTTTTGCCTCGATCCACTTTGTGAATTTATCCACGCGACTGTCGATGTTTTACATCGGTAATAATTATATGGGGCTATTCGTCGGACCGAAACTCGATGGACTTTGTAAGACAAGACAATTTATACTAGTTCAGGCCCTCGGGGTGAGGTAATACCTTACTTTCAGTTGTGGTGTATTTCTTTCGCGGTATATGGTATCCTCTGCCCCAAGGGGCTCCCTACCTCTCCTTATATAATGGAAAGATAGGGATTACAGGGTAGGAAACCTAGTCGGATGCGACTAAGGGCTTTCCTTATCAGTACATAGAGTATCCGGCTAGGACTATATCCCTTTCCTTGTCATGCAGGGTAATATGAAGCTGAGTCTTACTCTATCTCCAATTATAGGGACCGGCCCACCATCTGTCCGAGTGGCCGTAATTGCCTTCCTTAAGGTACCCGGGGCCATGGCCTCCATAGTTGCCCCTAAGACCTTTATAGTTGAGTCACAGCTGATGCCGAGTGCTCATCCTCCATGGTGAAGATTCCCAAGTGCTTTGCTCCTGAGTACTCATTATCCGAGTGCTTCTTCTCCCGAGTCCTGCTTCATGTCAGCTGGCAACGAGGCTATGAAGGGCTTCATGGAAATAGATGAATAGTGTGCGCCGAATATGTGCACCTATTAGGTGTAGCCCCCCGACTTTATGCTTAATTTGGAAACAATTAAACATAAAGTTAAAGATCTTTAACCTTCAAGTCTTTCCCGAGTGATATGTTTCTCAGAAATTGAACTCTTCAGCTATATATTAGCTGAAAATTTTGCTCAAGGCAATTTAGCTAAGCATGTAAGCCGAGTATCACTATGGAGTAAATCCAATATGTGATGAGGTGTAATTGAGAGATACCTGCATCCCTAATTTTAATGGAGACCAGCTATTGATCCTTATATGGATATATCCTTAATACCTTTAAATAATCAAGATAGCCGAATGTACACACCTGGCTGTAGGCTTAGCATGAAGCGTATCTGATTGTTTAATCGATTCTTGTAAAATAGCACCTGGATCATGATTTTAACATGACCAGCGGGCGCCCCAATAGGGCATGCTATTTAAGAACTCATAACTTCAGCCTACTACTGAATAAGCCGGTCCAAATCGACATATCCAGTGCAGCCCACAAAATTGGCATCCCTCGCATGTCTGAACAATGTCATTGGAGTCGGTAACCGCAGTTGGCCAAAGGAATCCTTGTCTGCAAGCCTTTTCGAATTACGTTCTGGATGCAGCATGGTTGCCATAGATACCCGAGTGGATAGATTGCAGGATTTGCTTGCCCTCCTCAGGTGTGACGTAGTGCATGAGAACTCTGGATGCGTGTTGACAATATAGGTCTTCTCTGACTATGATAAAGCTATTGCTCCGTCGCTTGACTTACTCAGCTTCGTTGCGATCTTTAGGAAGTTCGTCTTCCAGTAGGAATCGAATGATTGGGGTCTTCCATTCTTGAAAAATAATGAGTACCGCCGTAGGTTCCGGGTTTGGTGCTACCTCCAACTGAAAACTCCAGTAGTGGCTTGTTTTCCTGTTTTGGCCAAATAGGTACCCGAATGCTGTGCTAGCATAGGATTCACTGGCGACCCTCTTGGGGCATACCCAACCTAGCAAAATTGTAGCTGAATAAGGTACCCGAACCTCGCATTAGTATAGGATTCGGCTGGCGACCCTCATGGGGCGTACCCTACTCAACTAAGTTATGGCCAAATAAGGTACCCGAACCTCGCAGTAGCATAGGATTCGACTGGCGACCCTCATGGGGCATACCCTACCCAGCAGTGTGGTACCCGAGCCCCGACTGATGCCGGAGGTCAGTTATTAGCCTCCATGGGGCGTACTAAGGTAATGGTGACATCTGTGTCCCGACTGGCGCAAGTACTTGGTCAGTAGCCCTCATGGAGCATTCCGAGTGATTCTTGAACTGTCGCACTCCAAGTGTATCATGGCAGACTGGTCCAGCCCCCGAGTGTAGGAGATAGGCTCGTAGCCATGAATTCCTCTTACGCGTATCCGGAACTAGCCCTGCATTATAAACATATCGGATGAGTAGCATCTATTAGGTGTTAGCGGCTATGGCATTGGCGAGGCCGAGTGAGGAATTGATGATCTCATCCCCCTAGATCCGATCTCGACTGGCACTAAGCCATATCCAAGTCAAACCATAAGGAAATGAGTTGCCTCCCGACCCATTTAGATAATAATATCATATAAAGGAGAAAATATTTATCAGAAAGCGACTTAGCTGTTCGGTATTGCACGAGTTGGGAGTGGGGATGCCATCCTTGCATTTGAACTTTTGAGCCCCCAAGCATGTCACTTGTCGTTCTGATAATCTTCGCTTATCGGAGGTCGAGGATGGTTGCCATCGACTGCCGCAATGAAGTCCCTAGATTTCCGCTTGCGATTCTCAGGCTTGGATAGGGCTGTGTCGTCCGTCTCCCGTCGTTCCTTCTGTCGGGGCTTGTCGTCAAGTGCCTATGCCACTGCATCGGCTGAATCAACATATTTATTGGCCATCTCGAAGAGAGATTTGACGGAGCTGGGTGGCTTCCAAGTGAACTTGGCGATGAACGGCATGTCTCTGACCCCCTTGCGGAAGGCGGTGATGACGACCTCGTCCTTGATTTTAGGTATTGAGTTTCTTTTCTTAGAAAAACGCTTGATGAAATCGCGGAGGGACTCGTTCTTCCTCTAGTGGCACTAATGTAGATTGTATTCAGAAGATGGCCTCTCATACGTTCCTTGGAAGTTCGCGATGAAACATTCATAGAGTTCCCCCTAGGAGTCAATTGACCGCCTGGGAAGCCTTGTCAGCCATGTCCTTGCCGAGTCAGCCAAGGCAACTGGCAGGTAGTTAGCCATGACCTTGTGATCATCTCCAGCCGAACGGATTGCCAAGGTGTAACCTGTGAGCCAGGACTCCGGGTTGGTCTTCCCATCGTACTTCTCTATTCCAATCGGCTTGAAGCCAGATAGCTAGTCGACTTGTTGTAGTTCATGGGTGAACGCTGGTACTTCTTCATCTGGGTGAGGGCTCTGACTCCGACTATGGTGATGAAATCGCTCGTGGTGGAGGCCGAAGCGCTCACGCTCATCTTTGTGTTCTCGGCGTTGAGCGTTAATATCATGGTGGAGATCCCGCCGTAGTCGTCCTCGGGCATCGTGGTTATCACCAGGGGCGCAGCCAGGGGGTAGTCCTGGTGGGCTTAGGACTACCCCCGATTTTGGGCCAGAGACACCCCCCACCCCAAAATTTTGGCCCAAAAAAATAGCAAACAACCCAAAAAGAAGGAAGAAGAGGCTAGGGCACACACAGCAGGGAGTGGCTCGGCGGTTGCCCACGCGCTGCCTCCTCCCCCTCCTGACGCCTCAACGCGCCGCCGCTGCCGCCCCGACGGCCGCTTGCCCGGCTCTGCCTCCGGCGCTTCGCCGTCTCCGGCCGCGCTGCCTCCTCCCCTTCTCGACGCCCCGACGCGCCGCCCGCCGAGGTGCCGCGCCGCCGCCTGCCCGCCTCCGCCCGCCGAGGCACCAGCCCGCCGCCTCCGTCCTCCGCCCTCCCTGCGCCTGGCTCCTGCCCTGGAATCAGAATCAGGTATATATCCTGCCCCCTTCTGATATGTATATATATATATATATGCTGTTTTGTATTTTGGTCTGATTGTTCAATAGAATCAGGTATTTGTTGTGTCTACTGTCTATGTTTTTTTCTTGTATTTCAATTCTTTCATTCTATGGAACCCTTATATTAGCTTTCAATAAAATCTGTCACGCGTATTGTCTAAAATGCTTCTTGCCTACTATATAAATATGTGTCTTAGAGAATGGAACTATTATACAAGGATATACTAACTTGTTGCCATTGTACTTTCTACTTTGTAGGATTTGTAAAACATGAAGAGGAATGGGGATATTGCATCGCTCTTTCGGAGCCATGAAGCTAAAGCAAAGAAGATTGCAGCCTCCTCTTCTGATCCGGTCGTTGATGAAGCTTCTGTTACTCGAAAAGAACCAACAATTGCGAGTGTTGATAAAGCTTCTACTGACGAACAAGATGTATCTTCTCCTCCTCCTGTTTATGATGTTAACCGTCTTGAAAGTGATTCAGGCTTAAGGCTTCCTATTTCAAGCTATCCTTCCAATGATCAAGATGCTGTTCGGAGAGCATATATTATCAAGGGTCCATGACAGCGCTACTCACATGAATTCCCAGCCAGAGATATATATGGTAAGCAATGCCACTTCAGCTTTCTTTGGTTTCATAAGTACAGTTGGCTTGAATATAGTGTGGCGAAGGATGCTGGGTTTTACTTGGTATGTTATTTGTTTGGCAATGGGAGTAGTAATTTTGTTAAGGGTGGTTGAAGAAATTGGAGCAAAGCCGATGCACTTGATAAACATGTGGGTACCATAACAAGTGCACACAATAAAGCTCAAAAGAAATATAACTTGTTTGTGAAAGGTGGTTCAATTGATAATGTCATTGTGAAGGTTTCAGATGAGAATAAAATGCGTTATAAGGCTAGGTTGACTTATTCACTTAGATGCCTAAGATTTCTCTTAAATCAAGAATTGGCATTCCGTGGGCATGATGAAAATGATGAATCTAGCAATAAAGGGAATTTCCTTGAGCTTTTGACATGGCTTGCAGAAAATAATGAGGAGGTTGATAAGGTGGTTTTGAAAAATGCACCAGAAAATTGCATCTTGACTTAAGCTACCATACAAAGGCAAATTATTGAATGTTGTGCTGATGTAACTACTAGACATATAATTAAAGAACTTGGTGATGAGCAATATGCAATTCTTGCTGATGAATGTAGTGATGTATCACATAAAGAATAACTAGCTCTTTGCTTACGTTATGTTGACAAACTTGGAAGGGTATGTGAGCGGTTTCTTGGAGTAGTTCATGTATCTAGTACTACTTCTTTGTCCCTTAAGACAACAATTGAGTCTTTACTTAGCGATCACCACCTTACTCTTACTCAAATTCGTGGCTAAGGATATGATGGGGCTAGTAACATGAAAGGAGATATTAATGGGCTGAAAACATTGATCATGAAAGAGTCTCCTTCTGCTTATTATATCCATTGCTTTGCACATCAACTCCAATTGGTTCTTGTTTCTGTTGCTAAGGAAAATGATGATTGTGTATGATTTTTTGCTCAAGTTTCTCACTTGCTGAATATTATTGGATCTTCTTGTAAGTGTCATGATATGCTTAGAGATGTTAGAGTTCTAAAAGTTATGGAAGCACTTGAATCGGGTAAAATAGAAAGTGGCAGTGGCTTGAATCAAGATATGGGGTTAGCTAGGCCCGGTGACACTCGATGGGGTTCTCATTTCAAAACTATATTGCATATTATTGAAATGTATTCCACAATTCATGAGGTACTTATAACTCTTGGAAAAGATCCCACACAAAGGAATGATTGGCCGAGGATACATGCTGTGGTTGGAGCTTTTGAATCATTTGACTTTGTTTTTAGTGCTCACTTGATGCTTGTCATTCTTGGATATACAAATGAGTTGTCTCAGTCTTTGCAAAAGAGAGACCAAGATATTGTTAATGCAATGTCACTTGTAAGTTTAGCAAAGAAAAGAATGCAGAAAATGAGATCTAATGGGTGGAAAGACTTCTATCACGAAAAGTTGTTTCATTTTGCACCAAACATAGTATTAGAGTTCCAAGCAAGGATGATAAATATGTGCCTCATGGAAGATCTACACAGTTTTATCCTGACCAAACAAATGATGATTATTTTAGAAGAGAAGTATATATTGGTGTCATTGATAAAATTAGTCAAGAACTTGATAGTAGGTGTGATGAGGTTAATATGGAGCTGTTTATTTGTATGTCAGCCTTGAATCCCTCTAATTCATTTGCTTCCTATGATGCACAAAAAATACTTCGACTTGCTAAGTTTTATCCTAAGGACTTTCAAGCACGAATTTGAGAAGGATTGAATTCCAAATTGATACTTTCATTGATGATATGAGAAAAGATGATAGATTTAAAGGCCTAAAAACACTTGGTGAGCTATCTATTAAACTTGTTGAAACAAACAAACATGTTCTTTATGATTTGGTGTATTTGCTTCTTAAGTTGGTATTGATCTTACCGGTGGCAACTGCAAGTATTGAGAGGGTATTTTCTGCATTGAGCCTAGTGAAGACCAAGTTGAGAAATAGTATATGTGATGATTTATTGAATCATTGCTTAGTCACATATATTGAATGAGATATTTTCTCCCAAGTTTGTGAGGAAGATATAATAAATATGTTCATGGCTAAGACCAAGTGAAGATTACGGTAGCGGCATTGTAATCTTCTATGTATATGTAACATCTTTGCATATTTGGAACTACCTATATTGTAATATTTGCATATTTTGAACTATCTATGTGGTAATGTTTGTATATTTTGAACTTGCTAGCTAGAGCAGTCGATTATTGATGACATAAGATATTATTTGCATATTTGTATCGCCTTTTAACAAAATTTGTATTTGTATGTGAGATTTATGGTGTTAGAAATTTTGGTATGTGATGTGAACTTGTGAGTTAGGACCACCCAACTAAAAATTCTTGGCTACGCCACTGGTTATCACAACAGTCGTCATGATGACGCCGTCGTCGATCGTTACTCGGACTGCCGAGTGATGTATGTCGTGACTCCGAAGTGATGCTGACCCGAGCCAGCTGCTCGGTGCCATGCTGAAGCTGATGAAACCGCCGTGTCTGAAGCCGTCTTGTTTGATGGTATGAAAGTGTCCCCAGATTGTTGTCGCTGCTGACAAGCCGTAGCGGTGATCACTGCTTTGATCCTCGCGATTGTCAGGGTGGCTTGGTGGTCGGGCCCAAACTGCAAGGTGTCAAGTAATGTAGCAGTAGCCACGACGTTCTATTGTGAGGTCACGAAGATGTCATGGTCGCCTACTCGGGTTTGGAGGATCTCCGCTGAGCGGTCCACCCAGCCTTGCGCAAGTTGTCATTGCAAGCATCACGCTCGGCATGCAAACATCGTGCGTCCTCCTCCTGTTGCTCATGTAGTCGGCGAGCCTCTTGGTGGCGTAGTCGGTGTGCATCTTGTGTTGGAGTTGATCCTTTTGATGCCATGAAGACCTCGCGTGGTGGAGAAAAGGTTCCCGAGCTGCTATCCAATTGGGAGTCAGATTCGGAGTAGTTTAGTGGTGTGATGATGACCCCAACCTCCCTAGACCCGATCTCGAGTGGCTCTAGGCCGTATCTGAGTCGAATTCCAGAGGATTGAGTCTGCCGCATCAAATTGGAATTGAAGATTGTTGCAGCATTGTCGAGTCCAAGTGGGAAATTGACGATCTCGTCTCCCCTGGACCCGATCTCAATCGGCTCAAAGCCGAATCCAAGTCTAATATCAGGAAAGAGAGTTGTCCTAGAACTCGTAGATCTTGGGTGTTGCCAAAGCAGGATGTTGAAAACTGCTACGGTGTTTAGTAGGCCAACCGGCGCTGAGTTGGCTTGGTCCTTGGCCAATCGGGTTGAAATCGAGCCAGACAAGGTGAGATTGCCGAGATTGTCAGTGATGAAGTCGAGGCTTCTGAAGCTGATAGTAATATGAAGCCGAGTCCTACTCTATCTCCAATTGTAGGGACTGGCCCACCCTCTGTCCGGGTGGCTGTAATTGCGTTCCTTGAGGTACCCGGGGCCCATGGCCTCCACAGCGACGAACAAGTGTGTGAACCCTCCTGGTGCTTTTTTGAACGGCCCAACCATGTCAAGCCCCCAAACTACAAAGGGCCAAGAGATTGGCATTGTTTGTAGTTCTTGAGCTAGAAGATGTGTTTGCCGGGTAAAGAGCTGGCATCCCTCGCATGTCCGAACTATGTCTTTAGCGTCTGTAACTACAGTTGGCCAAAAGAATCCTTGTCTTTAAGCCTTTCTGACTAACTTTTTGATGCAGCATGGTTGCCACAGATGCCCGAGTGGATGGATTGCAGAATCTGCTTGCCCTCTTTGGGTGTGACGCAGCGCATGAGAACTCCGGATACGCTTCGACGATAGAGATCTTCTCCGATTACAAGGAAACATTTGCTTCGGCGTTTGATCCGCTCGGCTTCACTGCGATCTTCTGGGAGCTCGTCTTCTAGAAGGAATCTGATGATTGGAGTCCGCCAATCCTGAGTGATGATTAGCACTTCATTTGTTGCCACGGTAGGTTCAGCCCCCGACTGCTCGAGTACTGGCTTCTTTTTGACTGACGGCTCCAATAATTGCTTGACAAAAATTCCAGTCGGGACCACTTCTCGTTTGGATCCCATGTTGGCTAACTCATCTACAACTCCATTGTACTAGCATAGCACATGTGTAATCTCTAGCCCGTCGAACTTGTTTTCCAGCTTTCGTACCTTTTGACAATATGGCGCCATGTTATCATCAAGACACATCCAATCTTTCATGACCTGGCTCACCACGAGTTGAGAATCCCCGCGTACCACCAGTCGGCGAATGCCGAGTAATATGGCGATGCAGAGCCTATGGATGAGTGTCTCGTACTCGGTGATGTTGTGGGATGCTGAAAAGTGTATCTGAAGGACATATTTGAGTTTTTCACCGGTGGGTGATGTCAGAACGACGCCAGCACCTTCTCCGCTGATCCGTAGAGAACCGTCAAAGTACATCATCCAGCATTTTAGCTTGTCCTTTGATGTAGCCGTCTGAACTTCTGTCCACTCGGCTACGATGTTGGCAAGTGCCTATGACTTGATTGCTGTCCGTGGCTGAAAAGCAATATCGAGCGCCATCAACTTGAGTGCCCATTTAGTGATTCTGCCGATGGCCTCGCGATTGTATAGGATGTCCCCGAGTGGATACGATGTGACGATTGTAACCTGATGCGACTAAAAATAGTGCACCAATTTCTGGACAGTTATGAGCAATCCATATAGTAGCTTCTGGACTTGGGGATATCTCATCTTGGATTTGCCTAGAACTTAGTTGGCAAAATAAACTAGTCTTTGAACATTTTGTACGTGTCCTGACTCCGCCCGCTCAATGACCAGCACCGTGCTGGCAATCTGAGTGGTTGCCGCTAGGTACAACATGAGTGGTTCCTGAGGCATTGGGGATGCCAATGCAGGTGGTGATGTGAGGAACTTCTTGAAATCTTTGAAGGCTTATTGGGCTTCTGGCGTCCATTGAAAATTGTCAACTTTCTTCAGTAATTTGAAAAAGGACATACCCCGTTAGCCGAGTCGAGAGACGAATCGGCTGAGTGCCGCCATGCAGCCAGTCAGCTTCTGTACATCCTTCTGGCTAGTGGGGTGTGCCATGTTCATGATAGCATTGATTTTCTCTGGATTTGCCTTGATGTCGCGTTGTGAAACGATGAAGCTGAGTAGCTTTCCTGAAGGTACTCCGAAGACTCATTTTTCTAGGTTCACCTTCATCTTAAATCTCCGAAGGCTTTGAAAAGTTTCTTTTAAGTCGGCGATGAGGTCTTTCTTGACTTTGATTTTGATCACCACGTCATCGACATATGCCTCCATGTTACGCCTGAGTTGAGTGTGAAGACACCACTGCATGACACATTGATACGTTGCGCCAATGTTTTTCAACCTGAATGACATAGTGACATAGCAGTATGCCCTGAATGGCGTGATAAAAGAAGTCTTCAGGCAGTTCTCCTCCTTTAGGCTGATTTGATGGTTTCCTGAATAACAGTTGAGAAAACTAAGTAACTCGCATCCCGCGGTTGAATTGACCACCTGATCTATCCTGGGTAGACCAAATGGATCCTTGGGACACGCCTTGTTTAAGTCGGTATAGTCGACGCACATGCGCCATTTACTGTTCTTTTCGGGACTAGGACTAGGTTTGCTAGCCAATTCGAGTGATAGACCTCTTTGATGAACCCGGTTGCAAGGAGTTTGGTAATATCCTCCCGAATAGCATCTTTGCGGTCTTGTGCGAAGCGTCGTAGTCGTTGCTTGACTGGTTTGGCATTGAGAGAATGCTTGATCATCTCCCTTGGTACACCAGGCATGTCCGAAGGTTTCCAAGCAAATATATCCATGTTCGCTTGGAAGAAGGTGACGAGCGCGTCTTCCTATTTGTGGTCGAGTCCGCTCTTGACAAGCGCAGTCTTGGTGGGGTCGGAAGGGTTTAGGGGGATCTTCTTCATTTCTGAGTCCGCTGAAATTCTCGTCTCGGTTGCTTTCTTAGCCGGGACTTGGTCGTCCTCGCTTGCAGTTGTTGCAGCCAGTCAGATGTTGCTTCGTCTGACTGCCGCTTTGTGAGACTGGGCCAACTCACAACTCTCCTTGTCGTAGGTGAAGGCTTGCTTGACATCGCTGCGCAAGGAAAGTACTCTTGCTGGTCCTGGCATCTTGAGCACCATGTATGTATAATGGGGCACTGCCATGAATTTGGCTAGTGCAGGCCGCCCGAGTATGGTGTGGTACGCGGTCTCGAAGTCGGCAACCTCGAAGCAGATGTTCTCTGTGCAGAAGTTCTCCCGTGCGCCAAAAGTAACTGGCAGTGTGATCTGTCTGAGTGGAGTGGAAGAGAGTCCGGGGATTACCCCATGGAAGGGTGCTGTACTCAGCCGCAGCTCAGATCGAGGGATCTTCATCTTGTAAAGCGTCTTGGCAAACAAAATGTTGAGTGTGCTTCCTCTATCGATGAGAACCTTCTTCAATTTGACACTCCTGATGACCGGGTCTAGGATGAGTGGATATCGTCCTAGATGCGTGACTCGGTCGGGGTGGTCCGTGCGGTCAAAAGTGATTGCTATCTCTGACCAACGTAGGTATTAGGGGGTGTCTAACGAGACCGAGTTGACCTCTTGGGCCATTAGCTTCTGTTTTCACTTGGACTCGTATGCAGATGGCCCTCCGAAGATATGATTGAGCTTAGCCTGGGGATCTTGATAGTCGCCGGCTACGCCCGAGTCTGGTTTATCCTTGTCCTTGCTGTTGCCAATCGTTGATGTTTGCTCGGAAACGAACTTCTTGAGCATGAAACAGTTCTTAGTCGCGTGCTTCCCCTTTGGGTGGAAAGGGCATCACCCGTTCATAACCTTCTGTTATTCATCTGTCCACGAGGGTTGCGGTCGGCTGCGTTCATAACCTCCACTGGGGCTTCTGTTATTCTGCCACTTCGTCGGTGTCCTTCCGCTCCTTCTGTCGGGACTCGTTTTTGTCGTCCAAGGCCTCAGCAACGGCATCGATTGAGTCGGTGTATTTGTTCGCCATGTCGAATAGAGCTTTGAAAGAACTTGGAGGCTTTCGAGTGAACTTAGCGATGAACAGGGTGTCCTTGACTCCCTTGCAGAAAGCGGTGATGACAACCTCGCCCTTGATCTTGGGTATTAAGTTTCTCTTCTCGGAGAACCACTTGATGAAGTTGCGGAGGGACTCGTTCTTCCTCTAGGGGCACTGATACAGATCGTACTCAGAAGATGACCTCTCGTATGTTCCTTGGAAGT
Organism: Oryza meyeriana var. granulata; assembly: GCA_003991445.1. Taxonomy (NCBI): domain Eukaryota; kingdom Viridiplantae; phylum Streptophyta; class Magnoliopsida; order Poales; family Poaceae; genus Oryza; species Oryza meyeriana. The sequence continues at coordinate 39,190 of RYFJ01001579.1, forward strand.
TTGCGATGAAACGTTCATGGAGTCCCCCCCAGGAGCCAATTTACTGCCTAGGAAGCCCCGTTAGCCATGTCCTTGCCGAGTCAGCCAAGGTGACTGGGAGGTAGTTAGCCATGGCCTTGTGATCGCCTCCGGCTGCACGGATTGCCAAGGTATATACTGTGAGCTAGGACTCCGGGTTGGTCTTCCCATCGTACTTCTCTATTCCAGTCAGCTTGAAGCCAGACGGCCAGTCGACTTGTTATAGCTCATGGGTGAATGCCAGTACTCCTTCATCTAGGTGAGGGTTCCGACTCTGACTACGGCAATGAAATTGCTCGTGGTGGAGGCCGAAGCGCTCATGCTCATCTTCCAGTCGGCGTCGCTTATCCTCCTCGTGTTCTCAGCGTCGAGCGTTAATATCATGGCAGAGATCCCGCCGTAGTCGTCCTCAGGCATCCTAGTTGTCATGACGGTCGTCAAGATGGTGCCGTCGTCGATCGTTGGTCTGATTGCCGAGTGACGTATGACGTGACTCCGAGCGAGGCTGCTAGAGCCAGCTGCACGGCACCGTGTTGAGGCAAATGAAACCACCATGTCTGAAGTTGTCTTGTTTGATGGTACGAGAGTGTCTTGCTTTGTATCGGCAATAATAATATGGGTCTACTCGTGAGACCTAAACTTGATGGATTGCAAAGGAACACAAAATGAGTTTATCCTTGTTCAGGCCCTCAAGGTGAGGAAATACCCTACTTACTGCTGTTGTGTATTGCCTTTGATGTTTCTCTGATAAGATTATAATCTTGCGTTGTTATCTGCCCCAAGGGGCTCTCTACCCCTCCTTATATACTGGAGAGATGAGGTTACATGTTAGGAATCCTAGTCGGACTCTGACCAAGGGATCTCCTTGTAGGAACACAACGTACCTGACTAGGACTATATCCCTTTCCTTATCATACAAGGTAGTATGCACCGAGTCCTGTTGTATCCCTAATTACAGGATTTGGCCCATCCTCTATCCGAGTGGACACAAAACTTCTTATGAGGTACCCAGGGCCCATGGCCTCCACAATTGGAATAAAATGATTACATAACTATTATGTCTAGATCATGTAACCTAATGATTAATGAAATGTCCCATTGAATAAGATGACCATACAAACTCCTAATTTCCAGTTAATGATAAATCCTTAATATATATATTCCTCAACTTATATATACACAACACCCCAATTCAAGTTGTATAATAAATCTATAATCTACTCTTCTCCATATTAGACTAAGGATCTATTTGACAATAGAGAAACTGGGGTAAAAATTAATAAACCATGGTATCATATAATTTTGGACCGATTGTTAGTTTAAGATCATTTATTTAAACACATCCTATGATACTATTTGTAGTGGAATAAACACATTAAGTTAACCCACAGAGCATCATGATCCTTGTGATCTCTTATAATGACAAGTGAAATCCTTCATGCATGAATAAAATCTATAAACCCGAAGTTCACATAATTGATAAATGCCAGTGATGAAAGAAATATAAAAGGAGTTATCTAAATCCCCTAATGATAAATCGCCCAAGTATTTGTAATACCATGCTTATCATGAACCTTCCTATTAGATCCTCCTTTTGGTTATCATATACATGCCTAGATAAATCCTTGAGCCAGTGTAAACCCTTAGCGCATAACCTTTATTTTTGGTTAGAAGCTATTTTAGCCATGATTTTCCTGGTAGCTAAAAACAAAACCTTGGTTATCTAGATACATCCTTGCATTCCACTAGTTAGCCGAGTTGAGCCACAATGAGATCTAGAAACATTGAGCTTCAGATCATAAGCTTCATGGCTCCCTTGTTGCTTAACCTATAAGCAGCCTTAGCTCCTGAGCTACCCCAAACTCCCTTGCCTATATAGGAGTAGAAGCCAATATTCGAGACCTCTTGGCATCTTAAGAATCATTAGCCTTAAAAGTGTATGAACAATCCCTAGGTTTGTTTCCAACATTTATATGTTATCTGTTTGCATTTGGATGTTATTTGAATATTGGTTTTCCTGCGCTCTATAGAATCCGTTGTGTTAGTCATGAGGCAACGTGTGCATCTCCTAGGAGGTGAAGGTTGATCAAGATTTGTTATGAAGAATAAGGACTATCTTGAACAGGCAAGTCACCACTTCCCCTTTGAGCATATTGGTCCCAATTGCGAAATTATTTTGTTTACAAATAAAGTTGCATGCAATGATGAATATCCCACTTGATATTATGCCATGCCTTTGATTATTGTTGCCATGCTCCCTTGTACCCTTTTATTACGTATGAGTCCCTAGTCAAATATGACAATGCTTAGTTGTGCTTATTTAGATGCATGCTATACTCATGCTTTATCAAATGCTTTATGCTTGGGCAATCACCTAGGGAGGGTGATTGAAATTCGGCATGTGGAGACATGAGCGCCACATTGCTATGTCATCAATGGAAATGATTTGTAAAATAAAATCTCAACTAATTGTTTTCGACCAGGGCGGCAAGGTGGAATTGGGTGGTATCTGGGAAAGGTTAGGGCCGCCCTAGTCAATTAAGGACCGAGCCATGAAGCTATCCATGAAATGAACCAAGTACGATCGTACTTCTCGCATGGGTATAGACCTAGCAAAGTAAATAGCCAAGCAAAGGCAGCACCCAAGCCGCGGTGGTTTCACTTAGGTGTGTGATAGGTGAGAAACCTATTCGGTAGATAATCATCAGTGGGTAACCTGAATTAAACTTGACTTAATTACAACTTAACGAATGTGTATGTTTTTCTCTCCCGGGAACGCCAGAACTCCTCTCAGTGCTAGAAACTGTGTACGCCTAGAGTGCATGAGGGCTAAAGTCCATGGAGCGGGTATTGAAAAAGTGAGGTTATTGAAATCTTTTGCCATGACGCATCTTATTCGTTGGGCAAGTCATGAAGTGCGGGTAAAGCGCACATCCACTGCAGTGTGAATAAATCAATCTATTCGAATAGCTGTGCTCGCGGTTAATTGAGCGCCGGGACATGCTATAACTTGGCTAGACTCAAATATTTAAAATAATGACGGGGAAAAATGCATGTAGTTTTGGACTAGGAAAGTCAATTCCCAAGAGGCGGGAAGGGATGAATTCCAGAAAATCATGACGACATAGTGGTGGGAAGCCATCTTGTATAACCCGAATGGTGGACAAAACCTCCGCTGATTAATGAATTATGGAACCTTAAACTTGATCAGTTAATGCTAGGTCACATGCTTGTGAAAATTATTTATAAAGTTGGCTTTATGCAAAGGAACCCTGCCACTCCTTGATATACCCTGTGCATTACTGCATTTTTGTGTGGTGGCTTGTTGAGTACTTTTGTACTCATTGTTGCTCTCTATATAATTTTAGCAGAGTGATTGAAAATTTTAGCAGTGATTGAAGAGAAGCCCTTGTTGGTACGCTTGCGTACTTAACAAGATGATCAGAGTGTTGTTTCGTATCTAGGTCTCGTTCCCCTGTCGACTGCTTGTGGCATGTCAACCGGGCCCTATTATTATCTCGTTTCCGCTGTAGTTCTCTGTTAGGTGCTGGTCTAACTGGCTTCATTATAAGTAATTATTTTTCTAGCCTTATTTCATTTTTGTGAACCAACAATGTATGTGTGTACCAGCTATTGATCCAGGGATTGGTACTGATAAACACAGAAGGTTACCAATTTCTAAAATTGGGGGCCGACACATGTGCTTTGGCGTTGATATTGTGGATGCTGTTTGTTGAACAGCCTCAGCCTTAGCTCCAGTCTTACAGTTCTTTGCAATCAGTGCATTCGTAAGGTAGGGATAAATAAACAGATGTCAATAGAACACACAGGACGAACTCCAACATCGCACGTTACTTGCTTACGAACATAATGAAATTATCCGTCCAACGAGTACAAATGGCACATGAAACGTTTTTAGTTATCGTTATTACATGTCTTAGGGTATTTCAAACGGAAATCCGACTAGATATGCAACTACTATGTGCGGCAGGGGTACTTCCCCTTCCTCACCGCCTCTAGCCCAGCTTCCTTTGCACATAGTGCTCTTTGCCGCTTCCTCTCCCTGTCTGCCTCACGGGCTTCCTTCTCATGCAGCTCCTTCTCCTCCTTCGTCTTCTGCTCAACCTCCCACTCTGCTTCCGCTGCCCAAAGACGTTCAAGGCCCTCCTTGTGCCCTTCCTGTCACTTGCGAAGATACTCTGCGTCCTCTGGATGGATCTCCGTATCTATCCACTGCACAAAGTCGTACAGAGACAAAGGCTTCGGTGCCTTGACATATGTAAATTTGTAAGCACAAAAGTTAAAATATTTCGTAGTACAAGAGAATTCATATTACCTCCACCGGCTTCTTCAATTTCCCTTTCTTCCCTTACGGCTTGGGCTTCTCCGGAGAATACGCGTAATTAGCACACATCCAATAAATTTTCCGGTATGTGTAATCCTTCTCACTTATTGCAAATTTGCAATCATCTCGGCACCAGCACATCGGCGGAGGCATGCCAATCGGAGGTCGTTGACGACTGGACATACCGAACGCATCCATTGCAACCTATATTATAACCAAATAAACACAGTTATACCCCGCTAGGCCAACCACACGCACTCATAAAATATCAAAACAGAATTATATTTCTAAAATTTACCATGAAATAAGGAGTGCATACTCCGATAATTACCACAATCACACATTATAAGTATACTTATACAACTACATACCTAGGATATACTAAACATGACTACAAAAAATGAAATGGCATCGTCCACATTTCTATCTCCCTTATATTTCTCGAACTAGGGTTACTCATCTAACAAAAAGAAACCTAACTTCAATCGTAGGGTTCACAAAAAAACCAAATTAACATCGCACATCCACGGGGAAAGTAGGGGCATTGTATGGAGAATACCTTAGAGATGGGCTACCACCAAAAATCCGGACGAAATCAACTCAATTTAGCTTTGATTTGTGGAGATTTGGGGGTAAGGGGGAGAGAGAGAGTCGTCTGTTCTCTAGCCGGCCGAAGGAAAGAAAAGAGGAAGGAGGAGTGGGCCTGGCGCAGCGTGGTGCTGGGTTAAGCTAGCTCAGCGCCGCGCACACTGGCGCTGAGCATTGCCACATCATCCCTCCACGTGGATAGGGCAGCCACGGGTGTAAGGACCTCAGCGTCAGGCCCCGTGGTACAGACATGTTGGAGCTCAACGCCTTCGGGGCTGGCGCTGAGCTAGCGGTCCATTTTTGAAAAAGGTTTTAAAACCGGTTTATTTTCAAAAATAATTTTAAACAAGGGTTAAACAGTGTAATTTTCGGCCGTTCCCCTCCCACCCGAAAAGACAGCCACAACATTGATACAGATCACCATGGATTCCATTTTCTTCACTGGTAATTGCCTAAATAAACTGCTCTCAACCACCACCGATTTATCTCCTTCACTGCCTGTGACAATGATAACTTAATCCGTCAATGAAGCTACTCCATGGCATCACACACCGATAGCTCGTTCTGCCGGCCACGTGCAGTGGCTCCATGGCCTTAATCCATTGTTAGCAGCAGTCCAATCTCACTCGAATCTTTTGCAGACCTTGCCTCACCTCGTTAACATCAATCACCCCTCCTTTGTTCCCTTCAGCAGCGCTATCCACCCAGCCAAATATGCCCACCATGCTTGCATGTCAAAGAGGTAGGGAAGCTTGGCAGGCCACAGACAAGGAAGATCCTCTGCTAGACCTCCAACACTCTTGGTGTCCCTGCACCGACTTAGAGTGTGTCGATGGCTCAAGGTCGAGGTTGGATGAGTTTTATTGGATAGATGATCTATGTTATGTTGGAAAAATAAACACATGTAGATTTAATTTATTTCATAAATAAATCATGACATTAACCGTATAAGCTAGCAGAATCATCTCACACAATCTAGATATGTATGTAACGAAATAATACATGAATAGATCAAACACATAAAACATGATGAATACGTACCGACGATTTTGTTCAGGAGGAGAGCTCAGAGCAGATGTGCTCAGAATAGTAACACGCACCTCACATACAACGCGTGGTACAGGATAGTGACGACGACGCGCAGCGCCAGAACGTAGAGGAAAACGAGTCGTGGCGAACAAACAACGAGCAGTCGCACAGAGTGCTTCCTAAAAACCTTATTCGCCCTCTCCCGGTGCAGGACTTCATGAGAACGACGGTTCCGAAGACCTGCTCTCCCAATCGCCGATGCACACCGACGAGCGAGATGGAGCAGACGACATGTGGCGGCGCGGTACAGAGGAGAGGCAAAACCCTAGATTGATTTCATGTGTGTTGCGTGGAGGTGGCGGTTCGGTATATATAAGATGTATGATCAGGACGCCATCCATAACCCGTAACCGAACTGAATAAGTCACGCGTAACCTACCCGGACTCCACACTAGTCCAACGCACTAAATAATCTGGTGAGTTCTAAAACGAACACCAGAATATCCGTTGGATGTAGCAAAACCAAAATGTAAAAGAAAGTTGCGTCTGCGCAAGCATGAGGAGCCAATTTTGGGACCATTCTCACGCATGTCGGGTGCGTGCGCCCCCTGGCCCCATGCTCGAGCCCGACAAGGCGAGGCGAGCGCGCACGCGTGTTTCTCTAGTTCTCTCCACCACATATTGCTCAAGTGGCTAGGAGAGCACTCACCCTTTTAAGTAGGTCTCCCTCTCCTAGAATAAGCAAGGTGGTACTAAAGTTCACATGCATGCCTCCCATGAGGTGGGCTTTTGAGATTTTTCTAGAAATTATTCCCCAATTGGGCCCTAGGCCCACTAACAATTCTAACAATCCCCTACCAAATCTCAAAGTCACACAGAGATTTACCTTTTTCCAATGTACTGTTTTTATACCAGTGTTTCGATGGAGACCGGTTAAGGTTGAACATCCATCTAGATCTCCAAGCTACACTTACTCACAACTTGAACAATGGACTAAGCCTTGAATTACAAGTTTTATGTGAGCAAGTTTCACTCAGAAACTTAACTGATACTAGGCCACCTGTCGGCTACCCCTCAGTTGGAGCGTATAAGTCATACTTCTTGGTCTTTTCATGAGCTTCCTAGGAGATTCACCCAAAATCTTCATAGACTGTGACTAACAATCGGCTCAAATAGGTGTGCTCATTCAAGAATACTCTGCAGGACAACATCTTCACTATTTAAAGCTAACAGAACATATTAAGGTATAACCAACCTGCCTTGCAGCTTGTAAGAGTACATGCATCTTCAATTAGAGAGGGTTAACGGTACTCTCCTCCAGTTAACTAATGGCTTGTTCTTCCCAGGTCATATTTCACGGGATCTCCGATCATATAGGTTGGGTTACCATCATAGTATAACTCACATGGGTCTCATACCCATCTCCTTCGATGCATTATCTATCGCATTCCATGATAGTCCCTTAGTAAAGGGATCTGCCAGGTTTCTAGATGTTTGAATATAATCCAATGTTACAACTCCGGAGTTCCTCAATTTCCAAACAGACTTCAATCGTCTCTTCACATGTCTAGACGATTTCATGTTATCCTTAGAACTATTCACTTTAGTAATGACAGTTTGATTGTCACAGTTCATAAAGATGGCTAGCACAGGCTTCTCAACCACAGGTAGATCTATTAATAGATCATGCAACCATTCTACATCAATAGTAGCAGTGTCTAGTGCCGTAAGCTCAGCTTCCATGGTTGACCTCGTCAATATAGTCAGTTTGCAAGACCTCCATGAAACAGCAGCACCACCTAGTGTGAAAACATACCCACTAATGGCTTTGATCTCATTGACATCAGAGATCCAGTTGGAATCATTATAGCCCTCTAATATCGATGGATACCCAGTATAATGAAGTCCAAGGTTCATAGTACCCTTCAGATAGCGCATAACTCTCTCAAGCGCACGCCAATGACCATCTCCCGGGTTAGAAGTAAATCGACTCAATTTGCTTATAGCAAAGGAGATATCAGGCCTAGTCGTGCTAGCTAAGTATATAAGTGAGCCAATTATCTGAGAATATTCGAATTGATTCCTAGCTATTCTCTTATTCTTGCGAAGCAACAAGCTAGGATCATAAAGTGTTGGAGAAGGCTTGCTATTAATGTAACCAAAACGGTTCAAGACATTTTCCACATAATGGGACTGCATGAGTATAATCCCATTCTCACTTCTTATTAGTTTGATGTTCAAGATAACATCAGCTACTCCCAAATCCTTCATATCGAAATTCTGAGATAGAAATGATTTGACCTCATTTATCACATCAATATTTGTCCCAAAAATCAGTATGTCATCGACATACAAGCACAGAATAACTCCCTCACCCCCACCATATTGATAGTATACACATTTATCTACCTTATTGACTGCAAAGCCCGCAGATGTTAGTGTTCTATCAAATTTCTTATGCCACTGCTTAGGAGCTTGTTTGAGACCATAAAAGATTTTAACAACTTTAGCACCTTGCCTTCTTGACCTTTTACTACAAACCCATCAGGCTGTTCCATGTAAATTATCTCATCCAGCTCTTCATTAAGAAAAGATGTCTTAACGTCCATCTGATGAACGAGAAGACCATGTGAGACAGCCAAAAAGAGTAGTACTCGAATTGTGGTCAGTCTAGCAACAGGTGAGTAAGTGTCAAAGAAATCTTCGCCTTATTTCTGAGTATAGCCTTTGGCTACAAGCCGAGCCTTGTACTCTTCAATAGTACCATCAGGTCTAAGCTTCTTCTTGAACACCCACTTACAACCTACAGGTTTGCACCCGTAAGGTCGCTCTGTCACCTCCCAAGTCCTGTTAGCGATAATAGAATCCATTTCACTACGGAGAGCCTCCTTCCAGTAGTATGTATCAGGAGATGCATAAGCTTCTGAGATAGACTTAGGAGTGTCATCCACGCGGTACATAGTGAAATCATCACTAAAGAACTTAGCTATCCTTTGTCTCTTGCTTCTCCTAGGAGCTTCACTATCATCCTCTTCAGTGACAGATTTATGTAGGTGTTCAGATTGTTCAGGTGGTGTGATTAAGCTAGGAATTATTTCAGAAGGTTAAGTACAAATGTTATGTGTATCCTTCATTGGAAAAATGCTATCAAAGAATATAGCATCACAAGACTCCATAATTGTACCAACATGCATGTCAGGTACCTCAGATTTAACTATTAAAAATCTATAGACAATGCTTTGGTGAGCATATCCCAAAAAGACACAATCCACAGTCTTAGGTCCAAGCTTGCGCTTCTTCGTTATTAGTACATTGACTTTCGCCAAGCATCCCCATGTGCGTAAGTAAGAGAGTGATGGTTTTGTCCCAATCCATACCACGTATAGAGTTTTATCCTTATTTCTATTAGGAACTCTATTCAATACATGATTCGAGGTTAGCAAGGCTTCCCTCCACCATGCCTTGGGTAATCCTACAGTATCTAACATGGTATTTACCAAGTCAGTGAGCGTGCGGTTTTTCCTTCGACAATCCCATTAGACTCAGGAGAATAGAGAGGCGTCTTCTCATGTATAATTCTATATTCCTCATAGAATAAGTCAAATTCGTTTGAGAAGAACTCTCTGCCACGATATGATCTAAGTCTTTTTATCTTTCGGTCAAGTTGGTTTTCAACTTCTGCCTTATAAATCTTAAAATAGTCTAGAGCCTCATCTTTCGTTTTCAACAAGTACACATAGTAGAATCTAGTAGCACCATCAATCAAAGTCATGAAATACCGTTTTCTACCCTTCGTCAACACCCCATTTATTTCATAAAGATCTGAATGTAGGAGTTCTAGTGGTGCCAACTTTCTCTTCTCGACAGCCTTGTGAGGCTTACAAGGTTGCTTTGATTGCACACAACTATGGCACTTAGAATCTTTGACAATGGAAAAACTTGGAATTAAATTCATACTGGAAAGCCGAGACATCAAACTAAAATTAATATGACATAAACGTGAGTGCCAAACATTGGCCTCATCGTCCACACTACCACAAATATGGTTCATAGATTTATTGCTAAAATTAGAAAGGGAAAAAGGAACAAGTCTCCGCACTCATAGCCTTTACTAATAAAATATCCATGTTTAGATACGACTAGACTCAAACACCAACTTAAATCCGTCTCTACACAAACGGGCACCACTAACGAAATTCTTGTTGATAGTAGAGACATGCTGCATGTTCCTTAGCTGCACAATCTTTCCCAAGTAAACTTTAGATCTACCGTGCCAACACCATGAACAGTAGCATACGATCCATTCCCTATTAGGACGAAGGAATGCCGAGTGACCTGATAAGAAGAAAACAACAAGATGTTAGCACAAACATGTACATTGGCTCCCGTATCAACCCACCAATTAGTAGACTGAGTAACTAAAAGAACACTAGGTAAATTACCATACCCGGTCCCATCTCCAGTGTTGCCAATGGTCACGTTGACATATTTAGAAGTTTGTCCTGCAGGTGCCTTCATTCCCTTGTGTTGTGGACACTTCTTAGACAAGTGACCAGGCAAGCCACACACATAGCAAGTTCTTTCCTCCTGATTGTTGTTGTTATTCTTCTTCTTTCTGAAGTTGGTGCTCTAATAGGCTTTGACAAATTTTCCTTTGTTCTTGTTCGATGGCTTCATGTAGCACCCCCGCCCTGGCACCACATACAATGACACCAGAGAAGGAGCGCCACAGGACATTGGCGTGAACTAACTCCTATGGAACTGCATTGCTAGTACCAGTCCCAGAAAACCTTGCTGGTACCCGCGGTCAATTGAGATGCACCATGGCAACTAAATAAGATATTTATATATATTATACCTTTATAAGTTGTAACTTCGGGCAAGCCCTGAGCAACAACCTTCCAACAAAACAGGAGGAGCGGAATAATAGCACAGCGAGAATCCAATCAACAAGCAACGGCTTGGGATTAGGAAAGAAACCCTAATCTTCACTTCAACTTCACTCTTCCTGAAGGAGGGAAAAAAAGATAATGGATTGAGTACATACGTACTCAGCAAGTCACGATAACTGTGAGTTATGCAGGCCATCAAGGAAGGCTGGGGTTTATTTTGCAAACATTTTATTTTAAAGCATTTTCCAAAACTCTAACTATGGGTTGATCTAGTTGTAACTAGAAGGTGGCTCTCACCTCATTCCTGTCCGCGAATTGCTTTGCAACAACTCAAGCGAACGAACAAATTTAATCTGACTAAAGTTTCTAGTTTAGTCAACCGCCTGCTGGACCACGACAGTGGTTTAAGGTGTACCATCTTATTAGTTTATTTTCACTTTTGTCCTTTCCAGGACGTAAACTCATTTTTCCTCTATTATTTTCCTTTCACTTTCGTCCTATTCAGGACATCATCCATCTTATCAGCTCAGCTTCGGCTCCCAGAGCCATCCATAATCTCCATCTCAAACCTACACTGCTTCCACTAGGGAAGCCTAACTATGATGCCATCTGACATCCCGATCCACATAGGATCGTTTCAGACCACGTACTAGTCATCCATCTGCTGACCTGGCCGATTCTGGTAACGATTCCTAAATCCACAAACCACTTTCGCAAACATTTGCAAACAAAACTACGCTAGATGAATCACTTCACATCACCCATGACCGTGGGCATGGCTATTCGAACAGTTCAGAGCCTTGCAGAGGTGTACGCTTTCCCCACACGACGCGAGCTTACTCCCTTACTGGCCAAGCAGGGGAGGTTCGCGACAAGGCCTTTCCGAAGTGTCTCCAAGATTGCCTGAAGCCAACTGGACGGGTCCCAGACCAAGTACCAAGTGAGTCCCAAACTCCTCGTACTCAGGATCCCGCGGGTGTATCTCATATTGCCACCCCGGTGACTCCACGTCCAAAGGCAACCAAGCCAACCCTATGTCTACTAATTACTTGGCCAGGGGTGTCCCATTCCACCCATGTGGTCGCACTGTACTATGATCGGTGCAATTCCCCAAGGAATCGGTTCTTATATATGAATACAAAGCATCTCTACCCAGGTGATCACTCTGCATCGTGAGGTTTTCGCAAACCTTCCTTGTTTCTCAAACTTACCGACATTGCGTGTCGGATCGCAAAGGTTTTATAAACCCAAGTTTTCCTAGTGCGACAACACATGTGATATGAGTGGAGCCACTGATACCCATGCTCATAGAGCACGGATGCTGAGGTAACACTAAGGTGAAGCGATAAGGAATAGGGTTCTTCAAACCTACGGGTTATTGCAACTACTAGATAGGTCTGTTGGTTCGTCGCGCGAACTGAGGCCGAATTAATTTATCGTGCACACTAAATGCAGTTTGGCAAACAATAATATTTTATAAACTGAGAGCAATATATTCAAGGAGTGACTTGCCTCAGATTTCATCTTCAAAATCCGTGTCTGAAATAATTTCAGTCGTCGTTGACTACACGTAACGAGAGAAAAACACACAAAAACCCTAGAAATAAAATAATATTATTAAGAACTAATAGTTCCATGAGGTAGATCTCAATTTTAGAAAAATTTTGAGACTTGAACGGGGTCGATCGGAGTTACGGTTGAAAAGATATGAATTTTTTAAGTTTAAAGTATTTTTCTGGAATTAAAAAGGATTTATTTAAACTAGAAAAGGAATATGCCAAGGGAATATTCCCTTGGCTGACAGGTGGGGCCCAAGGTCAGAGAGAGAGAGAAGGGCTGAGGTGTAGGGCCCACATGGCAGAGGGAGAAGGGGAGTAGGGACCATATGTTAGAGAGAGAGAAAAGAAAGGGCCACATGTTAGGGTTTCAGTGAGAGAGGATGACATAGAGGCTCCACATGTCATTTATACAGAGAGAAGGGAATGGGTCCCACATGTCATACACAATAGTGAGTATAACAGAGGGGTCCCACATGTCATAAAGGGCCCACATGTAAGAGAGAGGGATGGGCTAATATTCAATAGGGCCCACTTGTCATGGATACAGAGATAAAAAGGGGTCCACATGTAAGGGCGATGTGCTGGATGACAAAATGGGGCCCATATGTCATTGGAATAGAATATTTAAAGGTGTGGGGTCCACCTACAAGTGTCACATTTATTTCATACTTGATTAATTAGGTGTGGGGCCTACATGTTAGGCAATGTGAGAGGGGATTAAAGAGTGGGGCCCATGTGTCAATGTGAGGGGAGATAGAAAGGATTGGGCCCACAAGTCATGCAGTGGAGAAGGATAAAATGATCGGGCCCATATGTCAGCCGGTCAGATCGGGGAAAGGGCGGGGGCCACTGGCAGTGAGGGAGAGAGAGAGAGAGGCACAGAGAGAGATCGACGGCGCACGACACTCGACCGCGATCGGCCGAATGGCGGCGAGCGGCGGCGGGCAGAGTACGGCATCGAGGAGCGGGGAAGGAGGGGAGCGCAATGACCGGCTCGGATTGAGAGGACGACACATGACGGTGGCCGGCGGCGATTTCCAGAGAGCGGCAGAGAGAGGATGGCGTGTGGTCGGCGGCGGTGGAGCGCAAGCGCCATCGGTTGGGTTCGGGACGGGCTAGTTTGCGAGTGAGTTGGGGGCGGCAGCTCGGGATCCAGAGGGGGAAAGGAGAGAAGGAGGTAGGAGCTCACTGGAAAAGAAGAAATGGCGGCGGCGGTGGTGTCTGGCGAGCTCGGGCTTGAGCTCAGGTAGGCGCGGCGATGTGGCGAGGGCGAGCTGCGGCGAGGTGAAGAGGGGTGTCCGTGGATTTATAAGAGGGGGGCGGGCGCTAGGCAATGGGGAACAGAGGTGGTTCTCGGACCTCGATGCGTCAATGGCGGTGCTCGGGATGCGAGGCGTGGGGTGGCTGCACCAGCCGAGGCAACTTGGTCCGCGGGCCCGGCGCAGATGGGAGAGACGGTGGGTAGGCCGAGGGTGTCGGGGGCGGCGGTGGCAGCGACGCGACGTGACGAAGGCGTCACAGCGAGCCCACGTGGGTGTTTTATCAAACGCATGTCGGGCGAGAGCCGTGGAGAAGATGGCTCCGACGCGTGGGGCCCACGTGTTAGGGACATGACGTATGTTGGCGAGTGGGTCCTGAAGGTCAACTGGCGCAGGCGTGCATGAGAGTGGTGCACGGGGTGCGGCTGACGCGTGGGTCCACGCTGTCAGGGAGCGGGTGGGTGAGGGAGAGAGGCCGATCGGCCGTGGGCCGAGAAGGGAGGCTGGCGGCCCACCATGAACAGTGAACTTTAAATTTCTTTTCAAGAATTTTTCAAAGGGGGTTTTGAGAGATATTGGAGGGTTTCAATCTCCAAGATATGGTATGTGAGTTTGTAAACGTCCAAGGATTCAAAACTAGGGCCTTAGGACTTGAGTTCATATATATATACATATATATATATTTGATAGGAGTTTTGAATTTTGGAAGGAAGTTGGAGGAAAGAGAGAGGATTTCCAGGGAGGATTTAAAATTTGAAATTTTTGGGTTCGGGGATTTCAGAAGATATTTTTTTTGGATGGAAATTTTGAGCAAGGGATTTTGACTGAGTTTGAGATCAGGTTGGATTTTTTTTTTTGTGGGAGGTTTTTGAAGGGGAAATTCGAATCGCAAGATTCAAAATTTGTGATTTAAATTTTTGTTCGGGATTTTGATTGGGAATTTAGAGAGAGAGTTCGGAGTTTCAAGAAGGGGATTTAATTGAGATCCGAGGCACTTTAATCCTTAGGTTCACACAAAAACGTTGAATTTTTGGAATTAGGGTTTTTATAAAATAGTTTTTAATGGCCCAAAAAATTAAGGCGTTATAAGCCTACCCCCCTTAAAAAGAATCTTGTCCCCGAGATTCGAGATAAGGGGAACGACATGGATACAAAAGGGGAAACTAGGAAAACTAGGTTTCCGACGATCCTTTAGGGCACAAAATTCTGAGCTTCGTCGTTCAGGTCTCGACAAAAGCATCATGATCTTCACGTGTTCACGTCAGTATTCTCGTTTAGCATGTCATGTCGTCTTGCGGATATGCCTGCACAGGTGGGTCCTGATCTTCTGGTCCTTCATCTGCGACTTCAGTGCTCAGGTCATCTTGTATTTCTTCTACATCTATGTGGTTTAGACGAGACTTCATGAAGGTAGGCGAAGTCTACGACACTGATCCACTACTCTGCGGATTGACGCTTTTGGGACCAAATGTAGGTGCTCTGTTACTTCCCACATTGGATTGTACTGTCCTGATATTGCCTTGGTTCTGAGGGCACTGTTGAGAATAATGTCCCATTTGATGGCAGTTGTAACACTCAACTTCAGCCATGTTTCTAGTCTGTATGGTGGGTGTCATGGAGTTACTTCCTCCACTATTACCATTGTTAGTACCAGTCGACTGTTGTGTCGGTTTAGGAATAGGTGGACGAAGAGTGATACTAGTAGTAGGAGCATATGGAGTTGTGCCTCGATTAAATTGTCCCGGTGGATTGGTTCTTCGATGGGATCCATCTTTTTGCTGAAAACTTAACTATGAGGCTCTTCGTTTCCTTATATCCATTA
Organism: Oryza meyeriana var. granulata; assembly: GCA_003991445.1. NCBI lineage: Eukaryota > Viridiplantae > Streptophyta > Magnoliopsida > Poales > Poaceae > Oryza > Oryza meyeriana. Next base: position 54,702 of record RYFJ01001579.1, read on the forward strand.
TTTCCTTGTCAGCCTCTTCACCAGTAAGGCTTCATTGATCATGTGTTGAAACGTCGGGAAATCGTGTGCGATCAGCTGAAGTCTCAGATCAACGTTCATTCCCTTTAGAAATTTCCGTATCTACTTCTTGTTCGTATTTACTTCTTCAGGGGCGTATCGAGCTAATCTGTGGAAGGATCAAATACTCGTTGATACTGTTATGTCCTTGCTTGAGGTTGTTAAATTCTTCCTTTTTCATGTCTATTATACTCTCAGGGACATACGATGCTCGAAAAGCTTCTGCGAATTCTCTCCATTCGATGGTTGCAGCGTCTTCGTGTGCAGCATAATAGTTTTCCCACCATTCTGCTGCTGGTCCTCTTAACTGATGAGCCGCGAAGAGTGGTTTTCCCACCATTCTGTGGCTGGTCCTCTTAATTGATGAGCCGCGAAGAGTGTTTTCTCTATTGGGGTACACTGTACTAGGTTTTATTTTCTTTCCACATCCTTAAGCCAATCGTCTGCTTCAACGGGTTCGACTGTGTGGGAAAATTCTGGTGGATGGGATCTGAGAAAGTCTATCAGCTTGGATCTTCCATTGGCTTGGGTAGGTTGAGGATGTTGCGGTTGCATTTGTCCTTGTTGTAATCCTGCTAGGGTTTGGGCTATTCCTTGTAGTATCTGGGTTTGCATTGCCATAAGCTGCTGAAGGTTCATGGGAGTGTGGAGGTGGGGGTAACTCTGATTTGATTTACTGCTGCATCCTGATTAACAGGTTCATGGGCGACTTCGTGTCCATTATCAGCTACTTGATCAATATTCTAATTCTCCTGGTGGTTATGGCTGACTTCCTGAGCAGGGTTTTCCTCATATCCATATCTGTTAGGGGCACGGGCACGACGAGCCATTCTAACCCTAGAAAAGGTCAAGGTAAGAGGGAAATACTAGGAAAGGATAAAACAGAAGAGAAGAAAAAGAAATCTACTCCCGAAAAAATCTTTTCGCAAACGGGAAGACCAAACTAGGTGTGGCCAAGTCCAAGACTGAACAACACACCATGCAAGAACAGACTAGCAGGCATTACACACTCACGCACTATCTTCGCAAAACTCCCAATGAGTTCGTGACGATTTTCTAAGGTTAGACTCTTCTTGTTTCCACTAGCATATCCTGCGTCAGGTGATGCGGAGACTTCGTGTCTTCAGGCGAGAAGGGGGAAAGGTATCTAAGTTCTAGGATTTTTGAGGGGGTGAAGGACGAGAAAATCCTTTTTCGTAAAATTCAGAGTAAGGGAAGAGAGTAGAGAATTGCGCAAATAGTCTTTATATTGGAATATATTGTCCTTAAGGGCATCCTAGGAGAATAGGGGTTTCGTTCCTATACCAAACCTATGCTCTGATACCACCTCCGTAGCACCCCCGTCCTAGCATCACATACAGTGACACCAGAGAGGGAGCACCGTAGGAGATTAGTGTGAACCAACTCCTACGGAACCGCGTTGCTGGTACCAGTCCTAGAAAACCTTGCTGGTACTCGCGGTCAACCAAGATGCACCATAGCAACTAAATAAGATATTTATATATATTATACCTTTATAAGTTGCAACTTCAGGCTAGTCCTGAGCAGTAATCTTCAAACAGAACAGCAACAGCAGAACGACAGGACAGCGAGAACCCAATCCACAAGCAACGGCTTGGGATTAGGAAAGAAACCCTAATCTTCACTTCAACTTCACTCTTCCTGAAGGAGGGAAAAAAGATAATGGATTGAGTACATACGTACTCAGCAAGTCACGGTAAGTGTGAGTTATGCAAAGCCATCAGGAAGGCTGGGTTTATTTTGCAAACATTTTATTTTAAAGCATTTTCCAAAACTCTAACTATAGGTTGATCTAGTTGTAACTGGAAGGAGGCTCTCACCCCGTTCCTGTCCGCGAATTGCTTTGCAACAACTCAAGCGGACGAATAGATTTAATCTAATTAAAGTTTCTAGTTTAGTCTACCGCCTGCCAAACCACGACAGCAGTTTAAGTTGTACCATCTTATTAGTTTATTTTCACTTTCGTCCTTTCCAGGACGTAAACTAGCCTGTCGGTTGGGTTCAGGATAGGCTAGTTTGGGGGCGAGTTGGGGGCGGCAGCTCGAGATCCAAAGGAGGAAAGGAGAGAAGGAGGTAGGCGCTCACCGAAAAAGAAGAAATGGCGGCGGCGGCAGCGGTGTCTTGCGAGCTTGGGCTCGAGCCCTGGTAGGCACGGCGATGCGGCGAGGGGAAGGGGGGTGTCCATGGATTTAAAGGAGGGGGTCGGCGCTAGGCGACGGGGAACAGAGGTGGTTCTCGGACCTCGATGCGTCAATGGCAGTGCTCGGGACGCGGGGTAGGCTGAGGGCATTGGGGGCGGCGGGGGCAGTGACGCGACGTGATGAAGGCGTCGCAGCGAGCCCACGTGGGTGTTCTGTCGAACGCTTGTCGGGCGAGAGCTGTGGAGAGGACGGCTCTGACGCGTGGGGCCCGCGTGTCAGGGACGCAGCATCTGCTGGCGAGCGGGTCTCGAAGTTCAGCTGGTGCACGGGGTGCGGTGATGCGTGGGTCCACATTGTTAGGGTGCGGGTGGGGTGAGATAGAAAGGCCAATGGGCCGTGGGCTAGGAAGGGGGGCTGGCGGCCACCATGAACAGTAAACTTTAAAAAAAATTTCAAGAATTTTTCAAAGGGGATTTTGAGAGATATTGGAGGGTTTCAATTTCCAAAATATGGTATGTGAGTTTGCAAAAGTCCAGGGATTCAAGACTAGGACTAGGGCCTTAGGACTTGAGTTCATATATATATATATATATATATATATATATATATATATATATATATATTTGATTGGAGTTTTGAATTTTGGAAGGAAGTTTGAGGAAAGAGAGAGGTTTTTTTTGTATGGAAATTTTGAGCAAGGGATTTTGACTGAGTTTGAGATCATGTTGAATTTTTTGGGAGGTTTTTGAAGGGGAAATTCGAATCGCAAGATTCAAATTTTGAGATTTAAATTTTGGTTCGGGATTTTGATTAGGGAATTTAGAGAGAGTTCGGAGTTTCAAGGAGGGGATTTAATTGAGATCCGAGGCACTTTAGTCCTTTGGTTCACACACAAAAACGTCGAATTTTTGGAATTAGGGTTTTTATAAAATAGTTTTTAATGGCCCAAAAATCGGGGCGTTACACGTCTGCACCACATTGGCGCTAGACTGCCAACCATCGCCTTTAGACGCGGCGTCCTTTTCCCAAGCTTTCTCCTCAACATCAAGAGAAGCAACGAGACCTTCAACGGAGTACTCCTATCTCTTGTGTTTGAGTGCAGTACCAAAACTCCTCCATGAAGGAGGTAGTTTCGCAATAATGCACATAGCTACAAACTTGTCGGGTAAGGTATATTTCAGGAGTTTGAGTTCCTTAGCGATAGTCTGTATGTCGTGAGCCTGATCTACCACAGAACGGTTGTCAACTATCTTGTAATCGTGGAACTGTTCCATGACATACAGATCATTGTTAGCATCAGTAGCACCGAATTTGGTATTCATTGCATCCCACAACTCCTTAGCGTCTGTCATGTGCATATATACCTTGACCAGACGATCACCAAGAACGCTAAGAATGCATCCCACAAAGATAATAATGGCTTCCTCAAATTCCTTCTGCTGTTCAGCAGTAAGAACTCCTTCAGGTTTGTCAGTACTAACCTAGAATACCTTCATAGCCATGAGCCACAGAGTGACCTTAATCTACCATCTCTTGAAGTGTACACCGGTGAATTTATCCAGCCTCAATGCATCGGCAAATCTAGTCATAGTAAAATCACAATGCTTATAATAAGGTTTTTAGATTGTTGGAAAAATAAGCACATGTATAATTTATTCCATAAATAAATCATGACATTAACCGCATAAGCTAGCAGAACATCTCATACAATCTAGACATGTATGCAACGGAATAATACATGAATAGATCAAACACGTAAAATATGATGAATACGTACCGATGATTTTGTTCAGGAGGAGAGCTCGGAGCAATGCTCTCGGAGCAGTAGCATGCACCGCACGTACAACGTGCGGTACAGAATGGTGACGATGATGCGCAGCGCCCCAACGTAGAGGAAGACGAGCCGTGGTGGATAAACAACGAGCAGTCGCGCGCGAGCGCTTCCAAAAACCTTATTTGCCAAGACATATGATCAGGATGCCATCCATAACCCGTAACTGAACCGGATAAGTTCACGCGCATAACCTACTCAGACTCCACACCAGTCCAACGCACTGAATAATATAGTGAGTTCCAAAACAAACACCGGAATATCCATTGGATGTAGCAAAACCAAAACTGCAAAAGGAAGCCGCGTCTGCACAAGTATGAGGAGCCAATTTTAGCGAACCATTCACGCGCATGTCCCCGGCCCCAGCCCTAGCCCCGTGCCGGCGAGGTGAGCGAGCGCGCATGCGAGTGTTTCTTTAGTTCTCTCCACCACACATTGTCAAGTGGCTAGAAGAGCACTCACCCTTTTAAGGAGGTCTTCCTCTCCTAGAATAAGTAAGGTGGTACTAAAGTTCACATGTATGCTTCCCATGAGGTGGGCTTTTGAGTTTTTTTCTAGAAATTATTCTCCAATTGGGCCTAGGCCCACTAACAATTACATCATGTTAGTTGTTTGGTTGGATGAATGGGATAGCCAATTTTTTGTTTGGTTGGATAGATAAGGGTGGATGTATGAGAATAGTAAATTATTATCAATAACAAAATATGTTATTATCACTAATCTATTATAACTAATACTTAATTAACAATAAAATATACTTAATATTCCTTAATTAGCACTAATCTTGAAAAATTCTAATCACTAATTAACAAGAGTACATGCTAATTATAAACTAAATTAGTGACTAATGATTAATGTTAGCGAAGGCGGATGAACTCATCCGGCCAATTTGGCCGGATCTACTGATTCAACATCTTTGAAGAATATTCCTAGGTTGGCTATCCCATCCATCCCTCACCTCAAATCAAACGCTACAAAATCCTAGTGGCTATCTCCCATCCAACCCCATCTGCCCAACCAAACACACCCTTAATCTTTCAGTATGATCCGCATCCTTTATTCGCTCGCCCCTGCCAAGTACCAACTGCACCCGCGCGATTTGTTGGCGCAGATCACCCGCTGCTGCATGATGTCCTCCTTGGCAGCCCAAGCCATGCCAAAGCCAAAACCCAATCCTTCAATATAGTTTATGAGTGCTACAACAACTTAGAAGATGGTTTAAGGCTATCCAATTATGACAAAGCAATTATGGTTACATGTGAAATCGCAAGGGTCCCTACTTGATTGGGGAGAAAAAAATGATGTGCTTATCAATGACCTACCAGCATATGGCAACCACATAAAGTAGTCTACACAACTTATTTTTCCTCTTTTTCTTTGTCGGAGAAGCTGATGGACTAGGGTGGCGTTCTTTTTAGCTTCTAGCGTCTCGGTTTTTGTTAGCACGCTTCTCAAAACGTAAAATGGTGTGTTTTTTAAAAAAAATTTATATGAAACTATCTTAAAAAATTAAATAGATTCATTTTTCAAGTTTTTAATAGTTAATACTTAATTAATCACGCGATAATAATATTTCTCGTTTTACGTGCGACTTATAACCCGCACAAACAAACCAAACCGAACATCACCCTAGGCCGAATTACCATCTTGGAGACCACGAGCAATGTTCCCATGCATCCGTCAAGCTTGCCCTTCCCTCCATGCAAATGATGACCAAGTTGGCACCAAAGCGGCATACGAATCCCGTTCCCAGGACGCTCACCGTATCGCGATGCTTCGCCAATGCAAGGTCACCCCTAGCAAAACTGCAATACTTCACCCTACAACAGAAGCATTCACTCGTTGGCAGTTTTTGGCGGCCCGAACCATGCCGAAGGCAAAATCTAGTCCTTTAATATAGTTCACAAGTGTGGCATCAGCTCACGAGATGGCTTAAGGATCTCTAATGGCAACAAAGAAGCCACCCCCTCCAACCTTAGACAACTCGCTCGCTCTATAGTAACCAAATCACTCTACCAAAGCTTTTAGAGATGGATAACTCTCACTATAGTTGATTGGAAAAAAAAACCAACCCCTCGTTATATATCCATACTACGTATCCAGTTTACAATTAGACGGCCTAATTATAAAAACATGAAAAATGTAAAAATGAAATGTCATGCCTATTAAATTCTTGCACAAATTGAGAACACACAAACTTTCCAAAACCATCGTTTGGTTGATCACATGAGAAACACATAAATTTAGAGTCATGAAAAGAAGAAAACATGCTTATTTTCCTCCAAAATCTTTATAGGATTTTCCATTCTATAGAAATTTTAAAGAAAATGATAGAATTCAATCCTTTATTTCAAAGATCTTAGAAAATTTTCTCATAGGAATGAAATCCTCTGTGCTTTTTTATGTTCTTCCTGCAAATCAAAGAGGGCGTTACTGGTGTGATGGATGAGATCAGAAGTTGAGAACAACCTCATGATTTGAGAATGGAAAATCCTAGCCGTTCATTCCCATGGCACCACCACAGTCGAAATCAGCATAGCCTGGTTGTTGTAGCGAGCCGACATAGTATGGCACGGCACGGCACGGCTCAAGCACGAGCATGGCACATATTTTTTCTTAATATCCTGGTTCTTATTTTTCTTAATTTTTTCGCATATTTTTTCTATCTTTCCTTATTTTCTCCCAATATTTTTCTATTTATTTTTTTTAGATTTTTGTATTTTTCTTTTTTTTGGCACATATTTCGAATTTTTGAGGTTCATTTGTGCTAGTGGACCAGCAAAGGGCCATGGGGCCGTGCCGTGGGCCGGGCCTGCCTGACCCGCTGTACCTCTCACCATGCTCAGTTCAGGCATTCCGCATTCAGCCGACACGCCTCTCTTCGTTTCCACCTCTGTCCTCTCCTCTCTCGCTAGTCTAGTGAAGTCAAGTCGCCTCCCTCCATCCAAATTCCGAGCTCGGCCGCGTGCCCAAATCCCCAACGGTTAGGTCTAAACCCTAAATTCCAGCCCGATTCGAGCATCGGTGCTCGAATTCACCCACAATTTCGGCACTGTGTCGGTCGTAGTCCCCTCGATTCGGCCGGGATGGCGGCACGGGCGTGGTTCCCGGTGGTGGGATAGAGGTGCCGCCGCGCGCGGTATGATTGGGGCGCGGCCGAGCGCGAAGGCTAGCATGATCAGCAGAGGCGGCGGGGGCGGTGTCCGGGGCGGCAGGGTAGGCGGCGGCGGTGGCGGAGGAGCAGGTGGAGGAGGAGGAGCAGCAGCAGGTGGAGGAGGAGGAGACTTCGGGCGGGCGGTGGCGAGGGCGGCGGTGGCGCGGATGTTGGAGGCGGCGGGCTTCGCTTGCGCGCACCGCTCGGCGGTGGACGCGCTCGTCGATGTCCTCCTGCGGTACATCTGCCAGCTCGGCCGGGCCGCCACCTTCCACGCCAACCTCGCCGGCCGCGCCGTCCCAAACGAGTGCGACGTCATACAGTTCCTCGAGGAGTGCGGCGTGGCATACCAGGGCTTTGCAGGGGCCTCCTCCGTTTCCGCCCGTTGCCTCGCCAACTCCGCTGTCGTCAAGGATATGGTCATGTTCGTTGGCACGTCCAAGGACTCCCCGTTCGCAGGGCGGCCATTGCCGAGGTTTCCAGTACAGCGCGTGCCGCTGCACTCAACCTCGAGCTTTGCGGCCTTGGGTAGGGAAAGCGGGATGAGTCATGTGCCAGAATGGCTCCCGGCCTTTCCAGAACCTCACACATATGTGAGCACCGAGTTGTGGAGTGAGGAGGTGGCTAAGGCTGGGGCAGATGAGGTGGAGCGGGCGCGGCAGCGGAGGAAGGCTGAGAAATCGCTGCTCAGCCTGCAACGGCGGCTTGCTCTTGCCGGTGCTGACGGGTTCCAACCGGCAATGCTGGTCGACGGTGCAGTCAAAGCGAATGAACTAGATGTGGCTGAGAGCAAGGCGAATCCATTTCTTGAGCGAGCATTGCCTTATGGGGAGAAGGTGGTGTCAGAGGTTGCCATGCCTGGTGTGGGGAAGAAATTCTCTGTTATTGAGGCCTTCACACCTGCATTTGAGGAATCAAAAGGTGGAGAACTTGATGAGGGCATGGATCAGGACCAAAATCAAAGTCAGAAGAGGGTTGTTCCAAAAGAGAGGCCACCGGTGTATTTTAGAATTGGGATTGATAAGAAGTCAATGGTGATGGCACTGAATTCAAGAGCCCTGGGTGGCCAGAAGGATCCCTGGTTCTTGAAGGAGGAGAAGGAGCAGAGGGCAGAGTTGATACTAAGGGAAGCAATAGAGAATCCACATGAACTTACTCAGCTTTAATGTTCCTGTATGTTTGCAGTACCCACAGAGCTGCATGGTGAATTTGGGACTGGCTAAACTAGGGACTTTTCAAATTCATGTTGGAGCAGCATTTGCCAAAATCTTGAGGTTTGTTATTTTTTTTCAATTAGCTGTTCGTGGCAGCTTTACTTCCTAGCCATTACATGCATCTCTATTAATTTGAGTGTATAACTGAAAACTAATTAACTAGACAAGAATATCCTTTTTTTGTGATGCGCACATTTTGTATTTAAGTACAAGTTATCACATAACGGGATAACACAAAATGCTATATGGATAGGTTATGTGTTGAATTTATGTGGTAGTCACATTATGTTATGCTTTTCCTTGAAGTATTGGTTAGAAAAATAGCATCCAATGTGTATAGTTCAAAAATTCTGCATCTACGTTCCACTGCTAGTTCTGATTAATTGGGTTCCTTATAGGTTATTACCACCACACTAATATCATAAATTAGAAGGATTGCTGATATCCACATGCAATTTTGTAAGTAAAACGTTGCCATTAGTTAGAATTACTAGGATTTGGATTAAATGCACATAAATGCGCTATGCCCCAAAAAACTTTTGGGTTTTGGCTACATCGCATCTGCTGCCGAATAAAATCACTATTTTTTTAACCATATATGAGTATTGAGTAGCGAAGTACAGCTTTACACCTTGCAATTTCTCTCATATTTATTCTGCATAGATTCTCTCTTTCTGATAATTTCAGTATTTTGGTAGTTGCACATTTGGGTTGTTCCTTTTGTTGATTGTTGGGCTATGTGTAACCAATCCAAAAATGCCATGGCACCTGTAATGGGCCCATGCACTAGGCAGCAATAACTACAATACAACATCAAACTAATAAATTGGCTATCAAGTTATTCTTAAAGTTAAATTCCATTCTCTCTTCAGTTATTTGGTTTGGTAATCTATTATGTATACCTCACCTATTGGATAGGAGACAGCATCCTTTGAGATTAAGAAAAAGGGGGAACATATTACTCTTTTAAAAAGAGGAACTTCTTTATCTTTGTCTATTTCCTCACACGCTGTTCCAACCAGAAGAGGTTTGGGATTTCTCCCTGCAACCAATCACAGTACAATCTACATTTACCCCATTTTGAAACAAGTTTCGTATCTATGTATCGAGCACAAGTGAGATTGCACTTGTAGAGTGCTCATCTACTGTTTATTCATGTGATTGTATGTTCTACACCCACCCTCACTTCAGATCTTCGTTGACTGCATTTATTTTGCCATGTTTGTGTTATATGTCAAATTTTCCTTGACAAATATTGGATCTTTAATGGGGGTGGGTATTCAATTTATTTTTGTTTGTCCCGTTTGATTTTTTTTTGTTTCTCTTTTTTACCGAAATAGCAGTTCACCTGCTCCTTGACAACACTGACTCACCAAGGCAAACTTGCCCGCCACCGACCTGCCACTCGCGCACTGTGTTTGCTCTACCGCCATGGCTCTTAGGCCTGCTCTCTCCTTCGTAGGCCTCCTGCATTGCTCTCCGCACCACCAGCCAGTCACATCGCTCACACTGCATGGTCGGCCAGCCTCCTACTCCACATCGCTTCGCCTGCCACTGCCAGCCTCCTGCGTTGCTCTCTGCGCCGCCAGCCAGCCACATCGCTCACACTGCTTGGTCGGCCGGCCTCCTACTCCACATCGCTTTGCCTGCCAGCCTCCTACGCCGCTTCACCGATGGCCTCCAACGCAAGTGTGTGACTCCACTCCACCAACGGCTGGGTCGTACTGCTCCTTTGCCTTTTGTGCCATGTTGCTTTGCCTCGCAACTCGCTTGGAGCAATGTGCGTTGGGTTGAGGAAAATGGGGATATGGTTAGGGATGGGAAGACGAGGGAATTGTGGGCCTTAGGCCTTGGGTGGAGTTCACAGATTAGTGGGCTAATGGGTTAATAGTTGTGCTTTGGTTTTTTTTGGTAGGTTCGTTTTCCCAAGGTAGAAATGTCTCTCTTGTGCTTCGCATTGCGAACCACTCACCGCCGAAAACCTAAGTCAACTTAAATGAGAACCAAATCTAAAACTGAAAACCAAAAAAACTGGCAGTTGGTTTCTGTCTTCGGTTTACTTTTGCCCACAATGATTGGATATTTTATTTCTGATAAGGCATTTAAATGTATAGAGAAAAAAGTGCTCATTGTATTAAAATGTGAAACTTAAATCGAAAACTTAGTTAGCTTCCGTGAACTGTGGTAGATGAATAGGTTTTCCATTTTGTGCAATGAATTAAACATACTAATGCGAAGTTGCACTATTTTATCGATCATCTATTTTGAAAATGGACTTTACACTTATTTTAGATGAGAAATGTACTTTACACTTAATCGACATCCTGTTCATTGGAATGCTTAATACTTCGCTCTAACTTGACTTATCTTTCAGACTGAACTAGAGATTGGTTATTTGGAATTTTTCCTTTTATTACAGCTTAATTAATAAGTGAAAAATAAAGTGAGATGCCTTGAAATAGATAAAACCATATTGTATGGATCATGGTCGTTCTAACCTTAGGGATATGTTGCATTAAAAAATTAGGGGTACTTCATCCATCAATAAAAGGCCAGCTACGAAACATTAGAAGCCAGAAGAAGTGAGCTTGTTTATGTATTCAACAAGAAGTGTATTCCTTTAGAGAGCCTGGTGCATTTGTTGGAATCATTAATATATTCAAGAATTTGGAACGGCTGGCCAGACCATATTCTTAGCTCCACCCTAACCAAGAGTTACAAGCTTCCCAACCTTTTATTGCTATTCGTTGGCAATGCCTTTTTTTGGTTGTTGCTAAGCTTCTAGTTAGGGGTGAATCTACTGTGGGGCTTCCAGCCCCCACCTCTGGCCATTGGAACTCCCTAGGTATCCCTGTTCATAGGCGCTGGCTATTTAAGTCAAAGAGCAGTCATGGAGTGGCTAGCAAGTAGCCATGGCTTGCAGCTTGGAGGTAGAAGGCGCCATGCTAGGCCACCTTGGGTTCAGATTAACTGGTTAGGCTTAAGAAGTTGGGTGTGCCATCAAAATTGTATCCTTTGTTCATCGGCCAATTTGGGCTAGATTTGCATTGTCGTATTGATTACTTGGGCACTGGGGACTGGGGAGTCCAGCGACAAGAGTGATCTCGATCGTAACCTAGCAAAGCTGTAGTTCAGCATGCGGATGGGCGACTAGTGGTTGAGCGATAGGGCAATTGTAGGTGCTGGCGATGTGGGGGAGGCCATGTGTCATCTGGTCAAGGGCGCGAACGCATGTTGAGCGGCTTACGGACTGGGTGCTGGTCGACTGTGCCATCAATCGTGGATGGCTCATGTGTGCTGCTCACTTTCTAGGCTGGGCAGCTGAGTCATTCGACACCTAGTACCAATTAGTTGTATCTGACCATCAATGCTATTGTTTGCTGTGTTCTGTTCCAATTCTATGTCTGTAAGTACTTAGAAATTGAAATTGCTAAACTATGTTTTATATTTTTCATCTGTATGTGGTTGATCAGTTCTGACATATCCGTGGCCATACCATCCAATAGAAAGGTTGCCCCTTCTATAGTTTTATTTTGATTCTTCACTTCACTTTCTTTCTTTCAACGTGTGAATTTATAATTTGGTTTGTAGTGGATATGTATGTACTTTACTATGCACATCTTATGTTATGACTTTGATGTATCAACCTCCACTCTATTTTCATCCTTGATTCGCCATTGATGCTATGCTTTTAACTTTCCCCTGCTATTGCTAGATACCTCGAGTGGTAACAATACTATTTGGTTGAACAAGAGTTCATCGTGTATTAAGTCATAATGGCATCCCTGATTGGCCTTAGTGTCTCACTAAGTCACTAGTTCCCTTTTGGTCCATATCATGCAATCACCATTTCATACTTCGATCACTAATACACATATAAGCATCTAGATTTCTCACATGATTATATTTCAAATCATTAGAAAAATAACGATCAAAAACATTCATTGGAGATTGTGTCGATGTCCCAAGCGGCAAATTGATATGATTAGAGGACGTACATCTCGAATAAAATAAGCACAACTAATAGAACTAGGGATTGTGTCATTGTGAATTCACCCGAAGTAGGTCTGTCAGACGCTTTCATTTTTAAAGTATGTCTTTATTTAGGAGAAATTCCTTTGATTAACATGGTAGAACTCTAATAAGAATGCACTGGATCCTTGAGATTATGTTACTATCATTGTCACATTCTCCTTATTGCTACCAACTTTGCCAATGAAATATCTATGAAGAGTATCCTTGCGTACATGAACCACTAGAGAACTCTTTCTGTAGAGTGGCACTATATGTATCTATCATATTATGGTGATCGGAATAAACTGGATAATAATAGACAGCAAAAGGGTGGAATATCCTCTATAGGGATAAGGGTCAGCGTGCTGGCAAATGAATCAAAGCATTGGATTGACAATGCCATCTGTGGTTGGTCAAATTTTCTGGCCCACCACGTTGCTGCAGATTCCGGGGATGAATTTTGCAAGTTCCTGTTTATATATCTAGGGCAACTAATATTAAAATGTACCAGTATCCTCTGGCATAGCTTATCACCTTGGAAAAAGATCAACCTTTTACTTTTGAGATTCTGTTCTGATTGATTTTTACAGTTTAGTTTCTGAAAATTCTGATTGCAGTTAAATTCTATGGTAATTGAGAACAATAATTGTTGAGTTACTTCTTATTCTTTTTGTAGAGAACCTATGGTTAGTAAAAGCCTTCTTTATAGAAAGTAGCATCTAACCATTGCCTTCTGAAAGTTAATGTGTACTTGTTGCATTTTCAAATTTCTCGGCAATAGGTGCCACATTTGTAATTTGTAATCAATAAGTGTACAAGCCTTATTATTTAATGTGTGCAACACTCAACTACTCAAGTTGTGTGTGATATTTACTTTCTACCGCTGCCACCTACTTTTGTGTGTGTGTGTGGGGGGGGGGGGGGTGGGGAGGCGGGCAATCAGAATCGATGTCATAGTAAAGGCCATCCACTAAAAATTTATGGTGAACTATTGGGTTAACCGTGAAGACTAGGGAAGAAATGTAGCCAATCATCTAATTTGCATCATGGATATGCTTGCCTCTTCACTGGACATGCACTGTGCTTTTTATTTCTTTGCTTGTCACATGTTTGTGACAGCCTGTTTTCTGAAATTGAACTTGATTTTCCTTGTGTGTCACGGATATTGTGCAATCCTATATTGTACCAATTTATGGTAATTCCTTATGTATTTTTAGACATGAGGTTCCTTTTGATTTGGATTGAAGATCAACACACATTATAATATGGCATATGTTATGAACTTATGATTTTCCTTGCGTATTGCTAGCCATATACAGTGCACAAATGCACAATAAAAAGACCTATAAAACTAATCCAGGTAACCAAACCTTTTATTTTGTAGTTCTGGTAACCAAACCATGTAAGCAAAGCATGAGACATTGATTTTGTATGTTTAATGAACTCTAATATGAGACTGATGAAATCTATTGTTTAATATCCTTTTTATTTGAAAAGGCTCGCAAGTGAACCATGCACGGTTACAGACAACTGAATCTAGACATTCTTTTGTCCCTTGGTACCTTGGGGTTACTAAGCATGCACTTTTGTGCTACAATGTTCACTATGTTAAAAGTGTAAATCTTGGTATGACCGTCTCAGTACTGTATAAGGATGGTTTAGCTGCATCTTATCTATCCAGTGATTAAATTCAGAGTGTGGTGCGATAAAAATGAGAACTAATAATGTTTGAGGTATATAGTGTGCACAAGATGATTTGAGTGAAACAAATTTTGTGGAGTAGGCTTGTGTTCCCCCGTTTCAAAAGGAGAGGGCTTATTGTATTCTTGCTGAACCATTAAATTAGTTGACTTAGATTGGTATTAGATCAAGGAGTTGTTACGAATGGAGAGACAGAAATGATTGATGACAATTTGTTCAAAAATTTCCAGTGAAAATTTGTTGAAAAAATAAAAATCAAATGGTTGATGGCTTCAAGTTGAATAAGTAGCTTCTAAATGTCTAGTGAATAAAGTTAGGAGAAGTTCAAATGAAATAGTTGGAAATGACTCTTGACAGTTTGACTGAACAAGCATGCCTGAAATGTTTCTTCATCATTTGGGAACTCCTATTTCGAATATGATCAGCTTGTCCATATTTTTTGTCTTTTATTCATGTGTGCCTCATCTGGATGGTTATATAGCTTAATGTTTTGACATGGCTATGCATGGCAACTGTCCAGTGGGATATTCTATATGTTAGTAGTAATGCCTATTGGATTTGAATCTGAATCAGTAAATTCATGCTGCTAATATTATTATGATATATCCATTTACTAAATATATATGACATTAAAAAACGCATTGCTGCTTTGTGCAGATATGCTATTGCTATTTGCTATACTGATGGATCCATGATGCAACCTTCTCTCAGTTGGAGTGACCTGCTCTGAGTGGCATATTGGATTGATTTGCGATGAACACATCAGTCCAAACTGTGGCACTTTAGTTCTGTTCATGTTCTTGGGAAGATTGTGCACTTTACTTGATCACACAAATGGCATATCAAAAGAATCCGGTGCTGGTCAGCTCCATTTGTAACTGTATTTCTCCTAGCAAGCAGATATGTTCATACTTCAAACCAGGCTGACTCTACTGACTAAAGCTCACAGATGCACCTCTGTCCTTTCCGTACTCGATCATTAGTTAACTATTGTGCCTCATTAGTTTGCTTTGCGGATGTGTGAGCAGTTTTGACAGATCTCCTGATGCTCTGTTGTGGTTGGCAGTCTCCAGCTGCATGGCCACTATATTGGCCAGCAGTATTATTAGTTGTTGCTAAATCGCTGTATTAGTTGCTTGGTTGTTTCCCTGCGGGGATCCTACAGTCTAGATTTGTACCATATGATTGATGATTCATTTGGTACCGGGTGACCCTGTAGATTATTCAGGTCCTTAGGAATTGCAAACCATATCTTGTCTGTAAAATGTAAAAAGCAACACTGACTGTTGTGAAGAAGATTTGCTATTTGGCGAACAGTTATTCTCACACTTTCGGCTGTGTGTGAAGGTTTGATTCTTGCATATATTTGTCTGGATGCGACCTGATACAGGCATCCTGATCCTGCCAAGTTGTGGATGTTGGCAAGCAGGGTAAACGCTCTGTGCGCTTTGTGATCAGTAACATCCTTCTGTCGTTTTGTGCTTTCCTGCGCTGATAAGGTCAGCTGCAGAATCATGGAAAGTTAATCGTGAACACTCGATGTGACATCAATGTTATCTGCACGTGGTGGGAAAGGAGAGCTGACAAGGTACGCTTAGAACAATATATTCACTCCATATAAAAGTGTAAATCTATAAATAATAATTATGTAAATTTTTCAATAAGATGAATGGTTAAATGTGTGTCTAAAAATTAACGTCGTTATGCATTAAAAACAGAGGTAATGTATTAAAAACAGAGGTAGTATATGTTAGTTACTTTCATAAAGCATTATTAACACTTACTCCCTTTGTCTCATAAAGAGATCATTTTTCTTTTATTATTTGTTCCACAAAAACTTTATCTTTGTAGTAATTATTGTATTGAAGCGTGTTAAAGTGGAGACAGATATATTGGAGTTTATGAAAGTAGGAGACAAATCCATTAGAATTTGTTAAAGTGGAGAACAATTATATTAGAGTTTGGTAAAATACAGGGTATTATAGTCTTTTTAGTTTTATATTATATGTGTGAGATAGAGAAAAATAAAGTCTTTTTAGAATGGAGGTAGTATGAAATTAACATCATATGAAGTATTTTCAAATATAGAGATAATCATTCCACATGTACGGCATAAAAATATAATTGTTAGTTTAATAATTAGTCAAATACTAGAAGTATTGACTTTATAAAAAACAAAAATACCTTATATTTTTATGTGGAGGGAGTAAGGTGAGAAAGAAATTGCTCCCAATGATTTTAATGATTCTGAAGGTAAGTCGTTTTATATTTGTGCACATGAATTAAGAAAACTACGTTGGAAAAGATGAACCATGTACGTATGAGAGGGCGTCATTTATTTAACAAGGGCAAATAAAGAAGAATAGTTAAAAAAAATAACTAGAAGTCCCAAAATGATTTGTATTTAGAAAAGAGTCGAGAATGCTAAAACAACTTACATTTGGAATGGGAGAGAGTAATATAAAGCGTGTGGTATTATGATAATACTCCCTTTGTCCGTAAATGATCTACGTCTAAGAGAAATTAAAAAAAACAACGAAAGCAATTAACGGATCAACTACCCATTTAATCTTAGAAATACTAGCAAAATGCCCATATATTATTATGGAATTAAAAAAATCAAATCAGTACATTGCCAAGAAGAAATATATTTTAAATTTTAGAACTTAATTTTAGAATTAATTACCTGTAAGTATATTTGGTTTGGAGAGAGAATGAACAGTGTTCCCACGTGTTAGAATTTTGAAAAGTTAATGATAGATTCACCACTTATCATCATCACTATTTTCTTTTAAAAGAGTATGATTGCTATAAAAAATAGTATCATTATTTACTCCTTCTAGCCTCTTACCTCAAAAGCTGTGTTCTTCCACCAATCCAAGGACTGCATGCTAGGCCACAGCATCCATAATGACCAACTCAATATACAATTAACTACAGCCTCATGTAATTAAAACCAGATTAAAACGCAGATCTTTTCTGGAAAGAAAAGCTTATAGGTAGATCATTTGGGGACGGACGGTGTATTTATTTTACTAGTACCAAATTTGCTCCTACCATTTTGGTAATAAGAGCAAAGTCTCAATCTCGGCGCACTGGATTGATCAACAGGGGCATGTGCATTATTACTGCAGCATGTGGTCTATAGTCATATATAGCTTTTTCTTCCTTTTTCTTTTCTTGCGAGGATATAGAGGTTTTTCTTTTAAAAAATCAAGAAAGGAACAGTTTTTTTCCCATTGGCCTTTCGTTTTCTTGAAGTCCATTTTTTTACCCTAAATCCGAAAATTAGTTTTTTTTAACTTTCAACTTCCAAAACCAAACATATAACACCTTATTTATGTCTTGTTGACATGAGTAACACCTAATTGGGTCGACAAGATCACGGCAAAAAAAGGAAAGAAAAGGCGTATCAACTAAAACCACTAAACAACTATTATATGGTTTGGGGTGTTATTCCTTTGTTATAAAAGTCAAAAAATAAAAGGTAAATGGTACTTTAGTTTTGGTGGGAATTGTTCTTAAAAAATAGCTATGGTTAGAAAAAATAGACTTTACAAAAAAAAATGCACGCGTGATGGCTCGTCTTTTTGCCCCTTACAAATAAAGGTTATGATTCCTAGGTCAAACACAAGCGCACCATGCATAAATGTACGATACGGCCATAGGCCTAATGCAATGCGGGTCAAGCTCAAGGTGCCACACTTCATCATTTTTCTTAACTACCCACCCTTAATTTTGTGACCCATATTTATATATAGTTTAATAATTTCTCCAATACAGGACGGAGCCAGAAATTACTCTAAAATTTACGTGGTGATTTAAGAGGATCTATACATGGTTATAGAGCCAAGCCTAAGCTGCCCTAGGCATACCTCTGCCCTTTCCCCTATGTGGTAACACATATAAAATAATATTTGTACTCTGTATAAAATAAACTTGCTTTTAGTTCTAGCTCAACCTAGGCTAGTAATCTTACAAACGACATTGCCTCTTCCTTTGATAGTAGGAAAACAATATAGTAAATTGCACCCATGGAATAAGAACTTAGCATACGGTGCGATCTAGTGTAAGAACATAAAAAATGAGCGTATCCATACATAAACTTGGCAATCACGTGCATTTTAGTGAAAAAACGGTGGTGTTGTTTGTATTCTAAACATAACTTCTAGATTGTTGGCTTCTGGATTCAATTTTGTATTTTTACTGTTTATTTTGTATTTTTCAGTGTTCATTTTTGTATTTTTGCAATGTTCATCACCGGAAACAGAACGAGATATGTTAAGTTGAACAGTCAAATTGCCTAGAAATTATGTTATTTTGCATACTCTTGGTTTTGACAATAATTACATTTTTCGATTCAAAATGGCAAATTGTTTTTAGTATTATAACACAGTGAAGTTAATCGACTTAGATTATCAACGGTGGACATGTGAATCCTCATAAAACTACATTATTGAGACCATATATAACGTTCATGTACATTTATGTGGCACACTATGCTTCATGATGATTGCTACCAAGCAAATGCAAAACCTGTAGACCCTTGTCGAGATGGCCTGATTGGCTGCTTACATGGCTAAAAAAGTATTGTGTGGCATATTGATTGGCTGCTTACCGAGCAAACGCATTAGACAAGTTGTTGCATATGTATGCTTATTTTTTTTAAGCTCTTGCACTAGACCACACCCACCTGTCAAGTTCCTATACCACAGATACAATTTACTCAAAACAATAATATAGCTCCGTCGGATCAATCCTAATTTCTAAACACAAAGTTTTATAGAGTTTGTACCGAATTTATGTATAAAGTCAGTTACGAGATAGGATATGGAGTTGTGTTATGGTTCGATAGATCCTGTTTGATATAGGTCTGAGTCTAAGATTTTTTAGAGCTAAGTATTATTCCTAGCTCTAAAAATCCATGAATCTAGAGATATGATTTACATCGACAACTTTCTAATGAATTATTTTGTTCTTATTTTAAATGAAATATAAAATATAATTTAACTTACAAACTCTAGATCTAACACGAATAATATGGATCCGAAGCTGTGGTAAATAGGATCGTAGAGTCAGGCTTTCTATCCTAGGCTCTCCAAATCATAAGTATCACCATTGTTCCTGATATAATTATGCTAGTTAGGAGGAGCACCCGTAGATGTAAGGTTTGACTAAAGTTTATTAACATGTATCGTATCTCTATATTATCATTATATCTATATGACCTATGTTGTTATTCCATGTTCACTACCAATACCGACATTGGTGCTAGTTTTATAACAAAGTTATTTACAGGTGCATGCTTTCATGCACGTGGCTAGTCAAGTGATGTCACGGCAAGCACAGGGGGCTTCTTGATCTAGTCTCTCTACTGTAGACCAGGCTTAGATGTCTTATCTCTTCTTGGCTACGTACATGCATGTAGTGCACCCATGCGCAGGCAGGGATGTGATGATCGATGAACCAGATCGAGATGAGATGTGGTGAGATGACAAAACTCTCATATCACAATCCTTAGCTGATCGATCTTGGCTTTGCTTGATTGGAAGTGACATGCCTAGCCACCTAGCTAGCTTTTTGTATTTTTCTGGACAAGAAATGCATATGCCATGCCCATCGCCATATATATGGTTAAATTTTTCATATTGCCTCTGAGCTAAATAATTTAGTTACAAAACCGAAACATTAACGTCAGGATCACTCTTCTTAATTTCTCTCTTCTTGACCAGATTCCTGAAAAATATGCTGATTACTTAATATGAATAGATGATACGATTAAAACGACAAAAATGGTTATTGCCTGCAGATCTGCTTAATTTACCTTAGAGAAAAAAGTTCCAATAATTAGATCGAGTCCTTTGAGAAAAAGAATATCTATAAAGAGGGGGAAAAGGGAGATGAAACTAACGGTGCATGCGATCGATTATTCCATCGAATCTATCACATATATATATATATATATATATATATATATATAGATGGATCATTCGCAGTACCAGACTTTCAGTGACTGATGGACTGATGGTCTCTTCATCTGGCTCTGCAATGTCACCTCCTCTGAATGATCAAAGGCCCCCTGGATCGAACCCTGAACTCTGAACACCGGCGTGCATGCACATGCAGCATTTTCAGGCATCAGCTGGCACTACATCTCTCTCCCGCCGTTGAGATTCAGTGTAAGAGAGCATTTTGTTTTACTAGCTACTACTAGAAATTAACACCTAGGTTTTTCAGTGGCCCATAGCTGATTAATATTAATTGATTATGCAATTCTTCCCAACTAGCTGGCCAACTGGCCTCACACATGCAGGCATGCGTTCCCTAAATTAAGCTAGCCAACAAGGTTGATAATTCTCTTGCACAGTGGCCACAGGGGAAAAAATCGTTCATCTTTATCGGCAGCTAGGCAATCCCCGGCTAGTAGGTTCTGAAACCACCGGTATTTTGGGATGGCGCGATGTGTCAACTTCACTATTAAGATACTACGCATGCATGTGTGCGAGTTTCAATGCCTACTAAATTTGTATCACAATTTTTCTTTAATTTAGCGAAAACTCAGATCTGATCTATTGAACAAATTCTACCAAGCTGAAGTTCTCGTTCATCAGGAATACTTCCCTATTGTTTACATAACTACCTAGCCACACTTTCACTTGGCTTGCAGTGTGTTTAATTTAATATAGTATATATGGAAATTTTACACGTAAAGGTATCTTTTGTAAAAAAAATAGTTAGGTAAAAAAATAGAATTCAAGTCTTGAAGAGAGAACAAGTCGTCGCGATCGAGAGACGATTAGAACAGGCGTACCAACGGCAGAGAAACTGCAAAGAAATTTACATGCAGGAGAGCTAATCCAATAAGGTAGAACAGTACATGGAATCAGGTATTTGCGAGGTTTAGCAATAGGGTTTTATCTTGATTATTGTAATAACTCTATCTGTATGGTGGTGTCTTCTTTCACTATCTTGTCAGTTGTTTGCTATAATTTGAAGTAGTATGCACTAAGATATTATAATAAGTGGTTGTAGCTTCTTCAAAGTAAAGCAAAGATTGGATTGTTATTTATTATCTAGAATAACATATATATGGAATCATATTGTGGCCGCTTGCATTAAAAAATACTAGAAAATTAATAAGTGATGAGGAATGTGGGCAGAACAGTGTGTTAAAAAAATAGAGATCGGGCTTAAATAGATTATCACAGATGATGTGGATGAGAGTTGAAGACAAATAATTTTAGGCATATTTAAAAGGTCACAAAAGTAAGGGGCCTAGTTGAATCTAACATGAAACAGTGAAAGTTTTCCAATCAATTTTGTGATTTGGTAGGTACTCGCAGTCGCAGAAGCATCTTGTTTATGCGTGGCATTTCCGATATATAGTAGGATCGGATAAAGTGGAAATGATATATCTCTAGGATCGGATAAAAATATTTTATGCTTTGTATTCTCTCAGTATATATACATTAAGTCTCTAATAGTATATATGGTTATTTAACCTTCTCTTGATGAACTCAGATTATCATTCATTACCAGAAAATCAAGATTTCGTGAGGGTTAAAATAACATCACGAAAATAAGAATACCGCCACGAAAAATGTTTCGTGACGGTCCACCCTCACGAATCAGAAGTCAGAAAAATGTCATTTTTGAGGCGGTTAACCGTCACGAATTATTTTCGTGGCGGTCCTTACCTCCACGAAAATTACGAGGCTACCCGGTCTGTATTTCATGACGGTGAGCACCCACCGCAACGAAAATAAGAGGACTTCCTATAAGAGGACTTCCTAGGAGGCCACCCATTCTAGTACTACTCTCGCCTAAGCACGTTTAATTTCGGAGTTTTAATGTGATCCGATGCTTTAGTGCTGGTATGGTCGCATCCGGAATGCTCACGCCACTGGTGGATCTAGTTCTTTCTTGTCCAAATAGAGACGTGATGGTACTGTATATTATTTCGTGAAGGGACAATTATTTTCGTGGCGGTCTAAAAAATACCTTCACAAAAACAACTACTTTTCATGGCGGTGTGTCAAGCACTGTCATGAAAATATGTTTTCGTGGCGGGCTTTGTTGCACCCTCACGAAAATTGTGATTTTCGTGAGAGTGTATCTAATCCTCTCATGAAAATTTAACACCGTCACGAAATCTCGGTTTTCTGGTAGTGATTAACACAAGCATAGAGAAGGTTCACATAACCATTTGTTATGGTATTTTTGAACCGCCTCTGATGACCTTGTGTGTAATAGTATTGTCTCTTTTTAACTAATGTGTGTTACACACTACATCATTACTTGTCATGGTATATATATCATATGAGTCTTTACGGTTTATTCCCTTGGTTTTACTAAATGTGTGGTTTTCCCGAACAATTTTTATTGTCTATTTTGGTTTACTTTAACCAAAAATAATTTTTTCGAAATATGTATTTTATCTAATATATATTTTTCTCACTAGATTTATAATAAACTGTACTTTCAAAGGGCTACACATTTCTTTTTCTATATATATATATATATATATAGCACCCGCGCAAGTGTCCTGTTTCTGCTTCGGTCGGTACACCGGTTGTGATCCGATTCAAGTTGAGCTTCGGACTCAAAGGCTAAATCGCCTACATGTCCCGTCCCGATTTCTATCATTTGATTGCCAGGGCAAACTCTTTTAATCCCTCAAGGATGTCACTTATTTTTTACATATCATCTAAATAATTATTAAAAATTTTAAGAACATTTAATAATATATATATATATATATATATATATATATATATATATATATATATATATATATATATATATATCTCTCTCTCTCTCTCTCTCTCTCTCTCTCTCTCTCTCTCACAAAACGGAAATCATGGCCACACAAAAAAATATCTTGGGGCTGCGTAGTCTGTTGTGTCTCTTTCGGCGAGAACATACACTGATGGACGGATGTATAGGTAGTACACATGCAGAGCACACGATCGACCGGGCAAGACAACTGCACTTTGGAATCTTATTATGCTTCCAACAACCTTTATATCTCATGGGCAAACAAGAGTGGATGCTACTTCTCTTCCTTCTGGTTTCAGAGTTCAGATGACTGAATTCTAGAAACATCCAAAGGTTACGTACCTAGCTAGCTTGCATGCATTACTCGATCACTCGTGCTGCACGAACGCACATGAGACCTAATTAACTAATCCCAGCTATTAAACCACACACTTATTATCAAGAAAATAATAAGTCCAGAATGGATTGATCACTGTTTCTTAATTTAACTAACTTTTTATGTTCTTTTACCATCAATTGATTAGTTAACCCGTGAAGAAACGGCTAATCATGCTAATTCATTCTATAGGGTATGTATCTAATGTTAGATTTAATTGGGCTTTGCTAATTTAATCCCAAAGAATTCCAAGGCCCACAATTTATACTAGATGGGAAAAAGTTTAGTCTCACATGGGAAACTAATAAGAGATTGGCTCAACTTAAATAGGCTGCAATTGTGTACACCTGTCGATAAGTTGAGAGTGGCAGATGGAAGGCCACACGGATGCGCGTGCGTGTCGGGCTAGGCCAAGGCCGAGGGCGTGTATAGTGTCAGGACGTGGACGTGTCGGCGGCTGATTGTCTGTTCCGAGGTGCACTGTAGCATGTTGGCTGACAACATAGTAGACGGGCAAAGAGATGTGGGATGCATGCCTTCTTGAATAGATTTTGCCACTTCTGTGTAGGGAAAGGGTCCGCCAACATAGTTATTAGCGAGGCTGGAGGAACATCGGGGTACAGTAATTTTTTACCTGTGTGTGCTGATATTTTCCTGTTTTTATCTTATTAGGTTAGCAGAGGTTTCTCCTTGTTGATGGGGAACGTATCACATGCAGCTGTTCATGGTATTGGTATGGTCGATCTGAAGCTTACTTCGAAAAAGACTGTGTAGCTGAAGAACGTGCAGCATGTCCCCTCAATAAAGAAAAATCTCGTTAGCGGCTCTCTACTGTGTAGAGATGGTTTTAAACTCATGTTTGAGTCCAATGAATGTATTGTATTAATGTATGATACATTTGTTGGTAAATGTATGAAAGCGGAGGGTTGTTCCGCTTCTCTTTGAATGATGCTTGTATAAAGTTGTGAACCATGTAAGTAATGATGACGAGTCTAATGTTTGGCATTCTCGACTTTGTCATATTAATTTTGGCTGTATAACACACTTAGCTAACATGAGTTTAATCTTGAAGTTCAGTTTGGTCAAGAGTTCTAAGTGTCATATATGTGTTCAATTAAAACAATCTCGCAAGCCTCACAAGGCAACAGAGGCAAGGAATTTGACACCGTTAGAACTTGTTCATACCGATTTGTGCGAGATGAACGGCGTGTTGACCAAAGGGGAAAAGAAATATTTCATGACACTTATAGATGATTGTACTAGATTTTGCTATGTATACCTATTGAAAAAAAAAAGATGAAGCATTGCATTATTTTAAGATCTATAAGGCTAAGGTAGAAAAACAACTTGAAAGAAAAATCAAACGGTTAAGGTCAGATCGTGATGGAGAGTATTTTTCACATGAGTTTACTTTATTCTGTGAGGAACTTGGCATTATTCATGAGAGGACGCCTCCCTATTCGCCCAAATCAAACGGGGTTGCCGAAAGAAAGAACCGTACTCTAACTGATTTAGTTAACACCATGTTAGGCACTACGGAACTTTTTAAGGAATGGTGGGGTGAGGCTATATTTACTGCATGTCATGTCCCGAATAGAGTTCCTACAAAGAATAAAGAAGTAACACCATTCGAGAAATGAGAAAAGAAAATGTTGACTCTCTCATACTTGCACACTTGGGGATGTTTGGCCAAAGTAAATGTGCCAATAATCAAAAAGCGCAAACTTGGACCAAAAATCGTAGATTGTGTCTTTCTTGGTTATTCTATCCACAGTGTGGGTTATAGGTTCTTAATTGTAAATTCTGGAATACCTGACATGCATGTTGGTACAATCATAGAGTCCAGAGATGCTACATTTTTTTTAGAATGAATTTTCCATGAAAAATGTACCTAGCTCATCTAGTCAAGAACCTATTTTATCCCCTGATTCTTTTGTGCCGATAGAACATGATGAACAAACGCCTGTGAAAAATCCTGAGAAGGATAACACTGTAGTTACTCGAAAGAGTAAGAGACAGAGAACTGAAAAGTCTTTTGGTGATGACTACATTGTATACCTTGTGGATGACACTCTAAGAACCATAAAAGAGGTATACTCATCTCCTGATGCTGACTATTGGAAAGAAGCGGTATGGAGTGAGATGGATTCTATTATGTCTAATGGAACTTGGGAGGTCGCTAATCGTCCTTATGGGTGCAAACCTGTAGAATATAAATGGGTTTTCAAGAAAAAGCTTAGATCTGATGGTACGATTGAAAAGTACAAGGCAAAACTTGTGACCAAGGGTTATACTTAAAAGAAAGGTGATGATTTTTTTGACACTTACTCACCTGTTGCTCGATTGACCACAATTCGAGTACTACTTGCTCTAACAGCCTCTCATAGTCTTCTCGTTCATCACATGGACGTTAAGACAACTTTCCTAAATGAAGAGTTAGAGGAGGAGATCTATATGGATCAACCAGATGGATTTGTTATAGAAGGTTAACAAGAAATGGTGTGTAAATTGTTGAAATCTTTGTATGGCTTTAAGCAAGCATCTAAGCAATGGCATGAGAAGTTAAGCTGGCTTTGTTGTGAATTAAGCTGACAGATGTGTGTACCATTGCTATGGTGGGGGAGAGGAAGTGATCTTGCGCTTGTATGTCGATGGCATATTGATTTTTGGGACCAACCTCAATGTGATTGAGGAGATCAAGAACTTTCTGTTCAAGAACTTTAAGATGAAAGATTTGGGAGTAACTGATGTGATTCTTAACTTTAAGCTACTAAGAGGAGATGGTGGTGGGGTTACACTCTTGCAATCCCACTATGTGGAAAAGATCTTGAGTCACTTTGGTTATAGTGACTGCAAGCCTGCTCCTACTCCTTATAATCCCAGTGTGTTATTGAGAAAAAAATCGAAGAATGACACGAGATCAATTGAGATACTCCCAGATCATTGGTTCACTGATGTATTTTGCTAATACTACGAGGTCTGACATCTCATTTGCCATGAGCAAATTGAGCTAGTTTATTTCAAATCCAGGATATGATCACTGACGTGCTCTTAAGAGAGTAATGCGCTATCTAAACGGCACTATGAGCTATGGCATTCACTATGCTGGGTACCCAAGGGTACTGGAGGGCTACAATGATTCAAATTGGATTTCTGATGCTGATGAGTTAAAAACCACAAGTTGATATGTGTTCATACTTAGAGGTGGTATTGTTTCATGGAAGTCTTGCAAGCAGACCATCTTAACGAGGTCAACAATGGAAGCAAAATTTACAGCATTAGACACTGTCACTGTTGAGGCCGAGTGGCTTCGTGAACTCCTTATGAATTTGCCGGTGGTTGAAAAACCAATACCAGCTATTTTATTGAACTGTGATAATCAAATGATGATTATTAAGGTTAACAGTTCTAAGGACAACATGAAGTTATCTAGGCATCTGAAGAGGCAACTGAAATATGTCAGAAAGCTAAATAAGTCTGGAGTAATAGCGTTGGACTATGTCCAGACCACCAAAAATCTGATAGACCAGTTCACTAAGGGACTATCACGTAATGTGATAGACGGTGCATCGAGTGAGATGAGCTTGAGACCCATGTGAGTCGCACCATAGTGGTAACATGTCCTATGTGATCGGAGATCCCGTGAAGTAGGATGGTGAAATAAGCTATTGGTTGGCTAGGAGAAGAATCCTTAAAAGTTCATTTCTTTGGTGATGCACTATTCTCTTATTTTGTATGGCAGATTGGTTTATACCTTAATGTGATCCGAGTGGCTTATTTAAGCAGAGATGTTGGTCTATAGAACATCTTAGAAGAAACACACATATATGAGTTCGACTGCTGATCATAGTCTATGAGATTTGGGTGATCTCTAGATACTCATGAATAGGCCTGGAGTATGACCTATACGCTCCAAACAAAGGGGATGTTTTAGGCAGCCTAGTATCAGTTAAGGAATTGGGTAAAGCTTGTTCGCACAAAACTGTCAATTCAATGCATAGTCCATTGTTCAGTTGTGGATAAGTATAACCTCTTTTCTAGGTGGAAGTTCAACTTAACAGTCTCCACCGAAACACTGGTATGTCAAATAGCAGCAGAACTGAGAGCATTTCTTATGAGCCTTGAAATTTGGTGGGGATTCTTAGATTTAATTAGGCTTGGCCCATTTAATCCCAGAAAATTCCAAGGCCGACAATTTATGCTAGGTGGAAAAAGATTTAGTCCCACATGAGAAACTAACAAAAGATTGGTTCAACTTAAATAGGCTGCAATTGTGTGCACTTGTTGAGGGTAGTGAATGGAAGGCCACACGTGTGTGCTCGCTGGGCCGGGCCAAGGCCGTGGGCGAGTCATGTCGAGACGGGACGGGACGGGAATGTGAACGGTCGGCAATGACCTTTCACCTTCTGCTCTCATTATTTTTGAACTGGCTTCCTCTGACTCTTCGGCTTTCCGACTTCATGCCTTCTCCGCACACTATAAAAAGGCATGTGCCTCCTCTTCTCAGTGCACCGAGTTTGAGAGACAGACTCTTCTCAGTGCACCGAGTTTGAGAGACAGATTCACCATTCCACCATAGTTTGCTTCTGTGCTGCTCTGAGCTATCCCTGGTCCGAGATACTTGCATCCACAAGGTTCTGGATGAGCAGGCCTCCGAAGCTCCATCCGCTTGAGTACCTACACAGGTAGGCGGACGATCAAGTTTTTGGGGAGTGCTTCCTCGGTGCAACTGCTCCTTCATCTTCTTCCTACTGCTGTTTGCCACTGCATCGACTACACCAACCATGTCGACGAACTAGAACAATGACACCAACACCAACATCGCATCTAGATCCAGTGTTCTTGACACTGGACTCTCTTTTGGGTACATTCTGGTGCTCATTTCATTTGTGTTAAACATAGTAGATGCTATTTTTACTATTAGCATGTTCATGTTTAGCATAACTAGTGAATCACTCATGCACATAACTGTCAAGATTATTCTAATGAATTTCTGGATTAAAATATGCCGAATTTTGACTAGATTTCCAACACCTAACACATTCATGGAACTTTTACTCATATCGAAATAGAAAAAAATAGATATTAGCAGAACTCAATGAAATAATTAACAGTTTATAGTAGCAAGCCACTATATACACATATCAGTAGAATATAATCTCTCCATTCGATGTCGTCTTAGGATGCATGTAGTCAAACTTCAAAATATTAAGTCACTAGTATATGAAAAATATTATGGTTTGATATGTAAAAATGATATATTGGTAGATTTATCATAAAAATACTTTTGCATAGTATATTTTCAATAATTTCTATAAATCTAGAAAAGGCAATTATAATTTCTATAAATCAAGATTGTTCTGATTTCCTAAATGACTAGTAGAAAAGATAGAAAAGAACAGAGACAGTATTCAGAGATGAAAACATGCCTTAATATACCAGCCATGGCAAATCCTAAATCCCCCCCCCCCCCTCTCTCCCATGCATAAGTAACCAAATCTAGTTGCAAGAAATTGCAGGTTAATCAGACTAGGAGAGTGCGTGCACACACACGCTAAGGAGCTACTCCAATCCTAAAATATAGTTACTTCTAACATTTAAATTTTGTCCTAAATATAGCTACTTCTCCACCTACTCCCTCATCTCGACCAATCACAACCATCTCTCATTTAAATTCTACACCTCCTTTCTTATCTTAATCAATCACAAGGATCACTCATTTAGGGCTCTTTTGAAATGTGGGATTGTCAAAACACATAAACAGAAAAAAAAAATATAGAAATAGAATGCCATACTCATTGGATTTCTATGGGATTTTGAAATACAGAAAAGTTTCAAAATTGTTGTTTGATTGACATACAGGAAAACGCAAGAACTCAGGACACAGAAAAAAAGAAAACATGAGGTGATAACTTATGCTTATTTTCCTTCAAAATTCTTCTAGAATAGCCCATACCATAGAAATTTCAAATGTTATAAAAGTTAGCTGATATAACGGAACGGCAACTAACCTCCCCGATCTTGTCAGTCATTGATCAACCATAGACATGCCAGATGATGACACAGAAACATATGATATTTGTTAACGAGGTTCAGTTGAAGCCTAATCCCCGAGGCTCTGATTATGGGTGCTCCTCCCCAATCAAAATAACACACGTAGCCGCTACTAGTCCTTGGCCTCGCCGCCATCATCTCCGTGCACGCATGTGCTATATTGCCGTCACTATGGTTACACTGTGGCATCCCCCTCCATATTTAAAGGGTTGCGGGGTTATAGAATCCAACACTAACTCCATCCGCTACCACCTAATACAACTCCAAGTCCAATTATAACCTACTAGAACTAGTATAGTCAACACCTATTCTAACAAACTAAGCCTTTGTGAATATACGCCACCAAGAAGCGGTAGAATGACCATGACGATAAACCTGTTCTCCAAACTTGGGTTATCTTCTTTTGCAGCTTCGCTGCGAACCGCTCGACGAGTTTGTGCCACACTTACCGCCATCAAAAGCAATAGCTATCCTAGTAACTGCTTCCTCCTGGACTCCACCTGCAACAGTGCACTCTCGTAACTTGTAAAGATGCGACTCCACCTTTCTTCCAGTTATCACAGTCGTCTTGTCCTTCATGATCTTCATGGTCTTCTTATTTCGGTTAGCCGGGAATATTAACCCTTCATCATGCAAGATTCCAAGCAAAATCAGATTCATCTTTAGCCCTAGAACATGTCTAACTCCCTGAAGAACATGTTCACCTCTATCTTCCATCTTGATTTTGACTTTACCTACTCCCATGGCCAGATAACTAGTGTCATCATCTAAGTAGACAAAACCAAACTCACCAGACTAGTATGAAGAAAACCACTCCTTCTTTGGTGTCACATGAAACGAACTAGCCGAATCCAATATCCATGCTTTCGCAACCGTAGACTGTACACTTGATATTGTGAGAAGTTCACCATCGCTGAGTCACTTGAAATAGTTACCACATTAGTCTTAGCTTTTCCCTTTAGTTCTGCATTACTTGTATGTATAGCGTGTACTCCGTACGCTTGTTCGTGCCTCTACACGCACCACAGTCGCAACCCTCGTGTTCACCGTCCACAACCACGTCGTCCTCGGCCCTGCACGTCCGTCGTGCCGTGCCATGATCACAGGCTTCGCCCTATCGCCATAGCTTTCCTGCTGCCGTGGATCTGTAATTGCCGTGTGCGTCAGGCGTGCTGTCCATAGCGCTACCCCTTCGATCTCTCCAATCGCCTTCGGTCACGCCCGACCCCATCTTCCGATCACGTCCCGCCATCACCGGTCTGATCGCGAGATGAGGTCATTGCCTCCATAACATCCTTGTTGTCGCCATCGATCTTATCGCCACGGCTGATGATATCTGTCGATGCACGGCCATCACCTCGTGTTTCCTCTTTCACATATCAACTAAATCCAATATTAAATCATTGGCTCTGATACCACTTGTTATAAAAGTTAGTCGATATAGTGGAACGACGACTAACCTCTCCGATCTTATCAGCCATTGATCAACCATAGACATACCAGATAACGACATAGGAACATACGATATTTGTTAACGAGGTTCAGTTGAAGCATAATCCCCGGGGCTCTGATTATGGGTGTTTCTCCTCAATCAATATAGCATACATAGCCGCTACGAGTCCATGGTCATGCCGCCATTCTCTTCCTGCGCGCCTGCGCTATATTGTCGTCACCATGGTTACACTGTAACGTCCCTCTCTATATTTAAAGGATTGCCGGGTTACAAAGTCCGACACTAACTTCACCCCCTGCCACCTAATACAACTCTAAGTCTAACTATAACCTATTAGGACCAGTATATTCAACATCTATTCTAATATCAAAAGAATTGATAGAAAGGCCTTAATCTCTCTGAAAACTCCAAAAACATTTATATTTTGGGCCGAAGAGAGCCGACATGATTGTGCGAAGGGACGAGACAACCGGAGCCACAGTGCGGATGGAATAGTGAAATCAATTTTCTTAAGAACTGTAGGTTGATATGATTATGATGTGCCACCAGAATTGAGTTCAGATTTTATCATTCCGGTTCTAATGCTAGCCACATCCATAGAATCTGATTCCATTTCCTCAATTTCTGGCCCAATTCTTAGGATTTCAAATGGGCCGACCATAATATGAATCTTCATGTATTCATCAACCTTTAGGTTCTCTTCTCATCTCCAACACCTAGTCTATAAATACCAGGTCTCACCTCTCCTCTCCTCCAATCTACTCGTCATCAGTCATCACCATCTCTTGATTCCTAAACCCTAAACACTTGTAGTAACTCCTCACTTGAAATAAAAATGGTGTCTTTCTCCTACCAAGACTCCACCTTCCAAGCTCTCCTGCTCGCCACCACCATGGCCAACCCACTCCACGCCTGTCTCCTCCTCGTGCTCCTCTTCCTCGTGCTCGCCTACTTCCACCCCGGCGGCGTCGCGTGGGCGCTGTCGTCCGGCTGCCACGGTGCCGCCGCCATCCCTGGTCCGCCGGGAGTCCTCCTCGCGTTCGCCGGGCCGAACCCGCACCGCACGCTGGCCGGACTCGCCGCGTCGCGCGGCGCCACGCGCCTGATGGCGTTCTCCGTAGGGGTCACCCGGTTCGTGGTGGCGAGCCACCCGGACACGGCGCGGGAGATCCTCGCCGGCGCGGCGTTCGCCGACCGCCCAGTGAAGGAGGCCGCCGCGGAGCTCATGTTCCGCCGCGCCATGGGCTTTGCCCCGCACGGCGAGTACTGGCGCCGGCTGCGCCGCCTGGCATCCGCGCACGCGTTCAGCCCGAGGAGGCTCGCCGGCCGCGCCCTCGCCGAGCGTCGCAGGGCGATCGGCGAGGAGACGGTGCGGCTTGTGGCGTTCGCCATGGCGCGCGACGGCGTCGTCGGCGTGAGGCGCCCGCTGCACCTGGCGAGCCTGGACAATGTCATGGCGAGCGTGTTTGGGGTCAGCCTCGGCAAGCTCGGCGAGGGCGCGGTGTCGGAGCTGGAGGAGATGGTGAAGGAAGGGTACGAGCTGCTCGGCACCTTCAACTGGGGCGACCACTTGCCTCTGCTGCGCCTCCTCGACGTGCATGGCGTCAGGAGGAGGAGCAGGGCGCTGGCGTCTAGGGTTAGGTTGTTCGTCACCAAGATCATAGAGGAGCACAGGAGGAGAGATGAAAAGAACGGCGGCGGCGGCGGCTGCGACGACGATGGCGACTTCGTGGACGTCTTGCTGGGACTGGAGGGAGAGGAGAGGCTGGAGGAGGAGGACATGGTCGCCGTCCTGTGGGTAAGTAAATTACCATATGTTTGTATGGCATGTACAGCCGAGCTCTCTTATGTTAAAAAAAAAAAGAAAATTCTATCTAAATAATCTAAAAGAACCTTTATTTTTTATTTAAACATAACTTATCTTAGGCTTTTGTTGTCACTGCATGCACATGTAACACTTAATTAATTATATACATGAAACAAGAAACTTTGCACAATTACTCTATACTAACAATTTATTTTTTATGTTATGTCAACATTTTACCATGCAAGCTAAGTTGGTTATTAAAATTTGCAGTTAATCTGCAGGGACTAAGGCCAATGTCCAAACATCACTTGTTTTTAGGTGACTAGGACTAATATAAGGACATGCATATGCAGCCACATAGAAGCTACAACGTTTGATAAACAGCATGATGCATGTTTGGTCAAGTAGTCAACTTATACTCGTGCATATATATTACCTTTCTTCTTGTGGTCTACATCGGCAAGACCATATAGTTTTATGAACTTGATTTGATGGGGCACATATTAATCCTTCTGTGTCCCTGAGTCACTGTCCATGAGTGAGTGTGCATGATGTCGTCAGTATCTTGTTCATGTGGTCATGCTCTGGAATCTGGATGGTACATAGAGTCACTGTCCCTTAATGGACGAGCTCAAACTAGCTAAGCTACCACTACACGTTTAATGTACGTAAACTAAATTGCATGTTTGTCCTGTTGATCGATGCCAACTTGTTTACCTTAACATTAATACATGAGCATGTACTACATCTAATTTTTAATATATGTTGTTGTTGATTTTTATAATTCGTTTGATTATTTGTCATTTCTAAAAATATTTGTACAAACAGATAAACATATAAGGCACGCTTAAAGTATTTCTATTAAAATCTAGTGGTACTCTTTTTACTTTACTTAGTTAACTAAGTGATTGAATAAATATTGTTGGCCAAAGTTTATGAACAAAATCAATTGCGTCATGTATAAAAAATATGATTTAGTTTCATTTTAACTTACATAAGTATTTATACACACATATGCTAATCTAAAGAATGTCTCAGATTTATAATTTGTTCAGTTTTACTTGTTAATTGCTAGTCGTCTGATTTTGATATTAATCAATCACCTAGACTTGCAAAACCACTTATGCTTGTTCTAGCCATAAATATTTAACGTTTAAAACAAAATTTAATCAAACTTCTAACACGCTGATCATTTAATCGAATATTGTCTTAAACATTAAAATAGTACTTATGACCGGAAGGAGTGCTAGCTAGTTGGTTGTTATGTCGCATGGTGCAGGAGATGATCTTCCGTGGTACGGACACGGTGGCCATCCTGCTGGAGTGGGTGCTAGCGCGGATGGCGTTGCACCCGGACGTCCAGTCCAAGGCGCAGGCCGAGATCGACGCCGCGGCGGCGGCGGCGGACGGCGACGCGGCGGGGCTCCGGTACCTGCACTGCGTCATCAAGGAGTGCCTCCGGATGCACCCGCCCGGCCCGCTGCTGTCGTGGGCGCGCCTCGCCACTCGGGACACCCACCTCGACAGCGGCCGCGCCCTGGTTCCAGCCGGCACCACGGCGGTAGTGAACATGTGGGCCATCGCCCGCGACAGCGGCCTGTGGCGCGACGCCGGCGAATTCCGGCCGGAGAGGTTCCTGGACGACGGCGACGTGAGCCTGGCCGGCTGCGACCTCCGGCTGGCGCCGTTCGGGGCCGGGAGGAGAGCGTGCCCCGGCAGGGCTCTGGCGATGGCCACCGTCCACCTCTGGTTGGCGCAGCTTCTCAGGAGCTTCAGGTGGGTCCCGTCCGGCGCCGGCGTCGACATGAGCGAGCGCCTCAACATGTCCCTCGAAATGGAGAAGCCATTGCTCTGCCTCGCGCTTCCAAGGACCTCGTCTTCCTAGAGATCAAAGCTGCTACTACCAACTTGCTAAGACCTGCTTTCTTCGGTCATTAATATTTAACATTTAGAGCAATATTTAATCAAATTTTTAAAATTTTGACTATTAATAATTTCTAAAATGCTTAGTTTAAAAATAAGAAAATGGTAAGTATATATCTACCTTAAAAAATATTATCACAATCTGATAATCTTATTAGAATTTATAAACATATTATGATGGCCAAAGTCTTAGAACTTTGAGCAAATATTATCCTATATGTTGAATATTTATGACCGATGAGAGTTCTTGGACTTGTATAATATATCTGTTAATTATGTATAATTAAGCTTAAGCATGTTCTAACCTATAGATTTAGATGTGTGTGGTTGGTTAGAACTTGAAATAATCCCAAGGTTTTGTAGATTGTTCTATATATAGGGTTTTCCGTTCATGCACGCATGCAAGGGTGGGTGGTTTGTTTTCTGGGGGCCATGAGGCTAATAAGTATTATTGTACTATTTGTTTTGAAAATTGGATGTGGACCATATGTAATGTATCTATTTTGGGATTATAGTTGCAATGTACCTTTATATGTTGGAGATTTATGTTTTATTGTTCATTCACTGTTCAATTGCCACTTCTTCCATAGGCCAATTGACTATTTGCCACTTTTCATCTCACACAGCCATCCCATGCTTCTTCCTCCATCCCTTGTTCATATAGTATGACAAATACTTCTTCCTCCCCTTATCCACATAGTACGACAAACTAGGCTTGGCCGTCGGTTTAAGATGCTGTAATCTTATGGTTTCATTTACTTTAAAGAATGTTCATGTTATTGAAGGGGATTTAGAGGGAAATAATTCTATGACCGTTGAGGTGTGGAATTAATCCGCTCTCAATCCACATATTTGTGGATGAAGTGGGTAATACTTAGGCTAAAATATGACCTGAATTAACCCCCCATCAAACTTAATGCAGAATTGATGTACTGACCTAAATTGTTTGAAGCCATTACTGCCACGTCCTCCTTTGTCGGTGCAGCGGCAGTTGATCCTTAAGGGTAGGTCACTGGCTTAATGACGAAGTTATTGTCTGTGATTGATCAGGGGATGTCGGTGTCCCTCCCGGTTCCACTTGCATTGGCCAGAAAAACCATTACGTGCCTCCTGTAGTGCACTTAATCAGGATCAGGATTAGTTTAAAGTTT
Source organism: Oryza meyeriana var. granulata (assembly GCA_003991445.1). NCBI lineage: Eukaryota > Viridiplantae > Streptophyta > Magnoliopsida > Poales > Poaceae > Oryza > Oryza meyeriana. Next base: position 90,377 of record RYFJ01001579.1, read on the forward strand.
ATCATGAGCGGGCTAACTCTGGAGATATCATCACTCTACATGGGCCCGGGTTCCCTGTTTTCATAGCACTATGGACTTGGGGGCGATTCCAATGGGAATTGGCGTGGAATTTTTACTGTTACTAATTTAATTTTTTTTTAATTTACAAAACTAATTTTCGATTTGGATCATTTACAGAACTAGTCTCTTGCCGCCGTGGGCCACGGCGGGATTTAAAAACCGCCGTGGCCCACGGCGGCGAATGGCATCCCCGTCACTCGGGGCTAACCCCGTTAGCCCCGAGGACGCCACGTGGATTCACCGCCGTCCCCCAGGGCGGCGAATGCATAGGACCGTCCGCACAGCGATCGGACGGTCCGAATCGATGGCAAATTGTTGTAACGCGCGCTAACTACCTTAAAACAGTCATAACTTTCGCATACGGTCTCGGAATCGGACAAATAAGTACTCTACAGACATCTACAGAAAATTTTACATCCGCTTCCCCCCCCCCCCACTTCGTCGGGTTTGTCCAAAAAAATTTTACGAAATTCGGCCGGGAAGATTGAGTTTTTGAGGTCCGAAGTTTCAGCACGGTTTTTAAAGCACACTCGTAATTTTCTACAGGCCACATATTACATCGGTTTAAGCTGCACCTTCACGAGATTTTGCTATTCTCGTGTTGCTAGTTGAGAAAAAAATATCAAAAAAAAAAGAAAAAAAAATTTTGCAGGCGGCCCCCTGGATTCGGACGGTCCGATCCTGGTGCGGACCGTCCGTTCGCTATGCTAAAAACCGCCGTCCCCCAGGGCGGCGAATCCACGTGGCCTCCCCGCGGCTAACGGCCGCCGGAGCCGTTAGCCCCGGGTGACGGGATGCCATTCACCGCCCTAGGCCACGGCGGTTTTTAAATACCGCCGTGGCCTAGGGCGGCAAGAGGTTAGTTTTGCAAATGATCCAAATCGAAAATTAGTTTTATAAATTTAAAAAAAATTAAATTAGTAACAGTAAAAATTCAATTGGCGTGCCTCCAACCGTGGCAAAATTAGTTGGCAACAAGCGTGCACCAGCGACAAGGTAGACATCGTTTTCCATGCGACAAGGTCTCGGTTGTTAGCTGAGATCAACCAACACAAGGAAGCTTGTGAACTGATGATAAGGAAGTTGGCAAGGAAGCCTCAATGAATGACGGCCGTAATTATAATGGTCCTAAGGTAGTGAAATTTTTTTGGGGGGGCACCATCTCCAAGAGAGGCTTGATGTTGCATTATAAACTATATTGTTACTCTTGGCTCTCTTGCCACCTACAATTTTTCTTGTTAAACACTCCATCGCATTACAATTGCATATTATATGATTAAATCAAAATACAAATTTAATTTATAAAAAACAACACGTCACCAGATATATAGACTTACTGGAGCCTTGGGCACATATATACCCCGGGTGTCACCACCAAGCTCTACTTGCTCCACCAAACAGCTCAAGCCTAACAAAACACAATTATTTTTTAATCATGCTCGAACCTTGGCAGAATCTTCAGTAGGACATCTTCTAATAAGCTGAATCCAACGGATCCAATCCATTATCCATCTAATATAATGTTTTAGATTAAGATGTCAAGTTGAAGCTTAATACATCAATATTTTCAAAGGGTAAGAGGATGCTTTCAGAGAGACATGAAGCATTACTGATCACAAAAATTACACTCACTCAAGGGGGCGTTGCTAGCATGAGAAGCTTCGTTTTGGCTCAACAAAATAATATGATGCCTCCACAACACGTCAGTATGGCCCCTGTGATTATGACATACCTGTTTCCAGCAGAGGAATTTCAGAACACAAGAAACTGTAATCTTCTTTCTGGAGTTTACACCGGCTTATTTTTTTTATATGATAGTCAAATTGCATGAGTTAGTGGCGACTAATTGACTGCTGGCTTTCACTAATGTGTTATCTTCTCAATATGGACACCGAGAACTGTACCAGTAACATCAGGTGTGAAATGAGCCAATTTTAAGCATGATTCATATCAAGCATTACCTTAGTTGTTAAGGACAATGCAATTTTGATATACATAACGGTGTTTGATTTAATTTCATGTCACTGTCAGTTTTGAGGACAAATCTTGTTTCAGTAGTCTGACTCACCGGACTACCAGAGGGTGATAAGTTAGCCACTGAATATGAATTCTAGCACAGTATTGCTTTGCTGATGCAAGCAATGACAAACCGGTCAAGGATTTCTTCAGCGCATGAAACATTGAAACATAACATGGTATAAAAAACAAGAGGTCTCCAAGACCTGGACTGCTAGAGCACAAATTTCAGGGTAAACAGGAATTTTGTTGTTGTATAATCATGAGATCTCAAGAATAGACCAAATACAAACCAATCCAAATCCCGTGGCATAGCTAAATGATGCCTAGATCATCATTCTCCATTTCTTTCGTAACATTTGAGCTTTAGGACAAGCAGATTGGTGCGTGATATTTACCAGTAAAGTAAAATAGGGGGTTGCATGAAAAAAAACAAACAGAGAAACAGAAACCTTTGGAAGAAGACTTTAGAGTAAATTTCACAAAACTACACTTCAAATGCAAAAAGTATGAAAGAACTACACTATCAGTTGGTTTTACAAAACTACACTTAGATGCATTCTCCCTTAAAATGTAAATAGTTTCCAACGAAAAGTGTAGTTATGTGCAATTTCTTAGAAGTGTATCCTTTGATACAGTTTTTCCCTAGAAGAGTAGTTTGGTGAAAATTATTGTTTTATAGTTGAGAGTAGTTCATGGTAGATCAGATGACTGGTTTTGCATCCTCTTGTTGAATCTTAAAAGACAAAAGTAAACATGGCAGAAAGATAACTTATATTTGCTTAGCCAATTGGCTTTCAACAGATCAGGTTTGAAATTTCTAATTAATTCTACATCAGGCTCACTAGCAATGCATGTATCATGTACTTGGTTTGTAGATTGCAGAAAATTAAGCCTATAGTGAACTTTAGCTTCCAGAAAACTTGCTCTATTTGTTTTTGCAGTGACATGATTTACCCATGTTGAATCAAAGATGCAATCAAGAAATAAGTATAACCTTCTTACCTTGTTCAAAGATCTATAACAACCAACTAGGAGCTCAATTTGGACCCAAGTACATATGTAGCTCCACTGTTAAGAGGCTTTTGTTTTGTCTGAAAAAGGAAGTAAGCTGATTAGGTCAGTTAGTAAAAACCATTGTTGAGCACTAGATATGCATACTCACCTTTATTGCACAATAGCACTGGCGCACCGGTGCGAAGATAAATTGAGAACAAAATCACTTGATAATCCTAGCTTAATTGTACAATTGGTAATCTGGTAGAATAGTAGAGTTCCTGATCTGTTCTGGGAAAATTTCTGATACCAATCATGCACATTTACAACAAAATCTTAATCCAAAATTTCACAATAAAAATGTGTTAGTTTATCTTGAGGCTATTACCCTGTGTTCAAAAACCTAGAGCCTGCAGGTTAAAACTAGTTCATCTAAATACCAACTCTAGTTAAGAGCAGCAGTTCCCATAAACGGTGCTCAAAGAAAAATCCAGATGTTCATAGGTTTTGACCCTATCGATATTGATAGGCCTCTGCATTTTCTTTGTTCACTCCACATATAAAAGCTCACTCTGTGATGAATCTTCTGACTGTATGGAATCAGGAAGTGTACGGTATTCCTTCTCTGTGACGAATCTCACTCCATACTGCTCGCTTCCTGGATCTGCACTTTCTCTGGGAAGGAAGCCTCGCTCTCGTGCAAGCAACCACTGGTCAATGACACCACATGTGATAGCATGTTTAATTGCATTATGCAAGTAAACCTTGTCAGTGACCAGGTGAGGGTTAATTGTCAGCATCTTCATGAGAGCTGAAGTAAGAACACAGTGAAATGTCATCAGAGCTAGCTCAACATACACATACAAAATGTCTCTTAATGAAACATTAGAACTAGGTGAAGTGTCAATAAATTATTATCATGCTGGGATGTGATGTTATAAGCAGGGTGAGCCAAACCGCCGGTAACCACGCGGTTACCGCGGTTACCACCCAAACCACCTGGGTATGGTATCGGTTACCGGCGGTTTGGTTTCAATAAATTTCATCCGAATTCAAATTTTTAAAAAAAATAAAAAAATCCAAAAAAAATCTAGTAGGTAGTACTTAAATTATGGATCACTATGGTGAAGAAAGTTTGTGAAAATAACGAAGTTTACCTCATATTTTGGAGCTCCATTGAAATTAAAAAAAATAAGAGATGGGTTGGGATATAATTTCTACTTTATTTAAGTGTAAAAACAATAGCAAGGGTTATGCAAAAAAATTATGCAATATTATATTGTTTTTCTAGAGATCCACAATTTTTTTTGAATTGTCTACAATTTTTTAGAATTTTCACTACGTTTTACAATTTTTTCCGTAATTTTTTCTTTTTAGCTTCAACATACCGCGGTTACCGTGGTAACCACGAGATTTGAAAATTTTGAATTCAAATTTTTGGAGATGAATTTCGTGCAGTTTTAGGCGGTTACCATGCAGTAACCGCCATACCGTGGGGGGGCGGTAACCCCCACTAAAACGGTATGGTGAACGCTGGTTATAAGCTATAAAAGGCTGAAGCTGTAATTTTTTTAAAAAACAAGAAAAAAATCTTGCAGATAGTGTTTGAAAGAATTTGTGTATTCCTGCTTTATGAAAGTGGCAGAATAAGTATGTTGCATTTGCTATCGTTCGGTTCGATTAAAGTAAATGGCATGTCCTGCAGAACTAAATAGAAAAAAAAAATCAGATGCAGTACCTGCAACAATGGCGTCACCTGATTGTGACATGTCACTGGTGAAAGGAGTAATTGGTGCATCTTCTGTGCCACGAACCCAGCCATTGTGCTCTTTTGTGTAATAATGAATTTTAGAGGTGCCGTTTGTCACAAAAAGGACCTGGAGATTTTCATGCCACAATTTCATAACAACTTCTGGGCTGTAGTGTGTGAATTTGGATTTATCATTATCTCTTGTATCAAATTTCTCAGATGGTTTAATGCCACACAAGAACTCGAGTTCCTGCTTAGTGATTTCAATAATATCAGCAGCTTCCCATGCTTCCTTGACAAGTGACTTGGTTTCCTTACTAGACGACCATAATGGCAGTGGAAGATTAAGATCAAAGAATGTTACAGCACCAAATTTCTTGGAAACCTCAATTGCTTTCAACAATGATGACTGCATACTAGGCTCAAGCAAAGCTGAAGAATTATAGTAAAACATCTTAGCCTGCATTAACAAGCAGAAGCGAGTCAGTTTTTATTTAAGATATATCACATCAGTGGACAGTATTAGGGGTTGTAAATCTAGTTCATTTACCTAATTTCAGAGTACAGATCGCACATAGAGACCTAATATTTAAACTAGCTGTTTAATGTTCATATTCTTTTGAGCCAAATATTTCAGAACTCCGCATTAGAAAAGATATTATCCAACATATTTCAGTACAGGGCAGCTTGTAATGCCTAATTGCTAAAAGGTTTTTACATAAGTTTGATTTTAGTTAGTTCATTGTAGTAAAGGCTTATATGTCTTCTGACTAAAAACCAACCACAGGATTCTATGTGCTAGGGTGTAGCCTGCATGCAAACATATAGAAAAGGCACAGTTGTCAACAGAAAATGTTGTATTTTGTTCTTTTCTCAACCTGTCAAAGCGCAACCACTAAAATAGGTAAACCTCCAATTTGTTTATAATGCATAGTATCATTTTGACCCATTCATGATCAACTCATAGATTGCAAATTTGAATTGACGGAAGTCATGTTGTGTAATTGTTTATTACTCTAATATTATCTTTAAATACATTATCTGTTTGAATAGCTCTAGTTGTTCTTTAAGTCTTCACAAATAGAGACTGACTGACTTCTGAAATTAAATTTCCTATAGGCAGCAATTGAATTATGCATTGCACATTAAAACAGGAATAAAATTCCATAAATTCCATGTGAAAGTAACTTGTTCTCTTAAGCACAGAGCTGGTAATTTCTAGCTACCAGATAAAGAGCTCTTCTTATGATGAAGAAAATGGAATCTTATTATTGTCTAAGTTATAGAATTATTTAACAAATTTACTTGTACACAGTAAAAGTTTCATACATTAACAGATTAATTATAACTAACAAAACAATTTGTGACATGTAAATCTTTTAAGTTGTGCAGTACTATTTCATTCACAAATCCTCTCTGATAGAAAGAAAGTGTGCCACAAAATAATTACAGGTCAGCATAGTAAAATAGCTTTACCTGTGAACAACTAAAGAATTTGTTGTTGCCACAATGTGCGTGGCACATACAAACTTTTCTAAAGACTATTTAATGAAATAAGTGTGTACACAGTGTTATCATTAAACCGTAATAGTATTTTTTACAGGAAATATAACAAATAGTATTGTATACAGGATAATGTGTAATCAAAATCTAGTTTGATGTATTCATCTTTACCTCTTTCAGAACAGCCGGGTTGATATCAGATTGGACAAAACAATCCTCCGCACAAGGTTTAGCACAGCTCATTTTCAAGCTATCCCTGCCTGTGACCTTCATCAGGGACATGGCTGTAAATGCTGAAGGGTCCATTTTAACTGACCGTGTTTGAACTCCATTGATGTTTAAGTGATATAATATACTTTGACCATACTCATCATCGCCTAGTTTCCCCATGAATTCAACCCGACCACCAGTAGCTGCTAAAGCAAGAGCAACATTGGACGACGATCCTCCTGGTGCCCTTGCAAATTCATCTGGAGACCAAAACATGTCTTTCATTCCCTCATGAATTTCTTGATTTATCAGTCTATTAGCAGGTCTTCCAGAAGGAATAAATGAGTATTTAGCAGGCCCAAAGCAGCACACAAGAGGCACTAAACTGTCAATATCATCAGTATCTTCTAATAGCAATGATGCTATTTTACTTTCTAGATCATTTGCTGAAATTTTCTCTTGTCTGTCATTGGAGGGCACTAGATCTTTGCTCTGATCTTCTCGTTCATTATCACCCAATTCCTCTACAGTCTTAACTTTTCTTCTGCCCCTCTTCTTTGGTTCTTTTGCCTTGTCCTTCTCTTCTGATGAGCTTGCAGTAGTTTCAGCTACAACATAGTAGAGAATCCATGACTTGCTAAGCATTTACAATATAGAAAAATAATAAATTTTGCATTAAGATACTGAAAGAAGTACTGTGCTGAAAATATTCAAGCAATATTTACCTTTCTTGCGGCCTCTCCTTTTTATTTTCTTAGTCCCTTCAAGGGATCCATCTTCAGTGCTCACTTGACCTTCTTGTGTTTCTCCTTCTGATGCTTCTATGGTGGTTTTCTTTCTTCCACGTCTTGGAGCTCTTTTCTTGGTCTTTGATGTCTCGTCATCACTCTCTTCATCACTTGAACCTTCTGCAACATCTTGAGAGCTCTTCTTTGCCATGGAACTTACGTTTCGGTTAAGCAACCTCATTTTAGCTTTAGGCTTAGTCATAATATTTCCCAAGATGTGGGGCTTATAATTTAAATGACTCCTGCACATTACACATTGGAAGGCAAGCCACTTATAACTGTTCACATTTAAAGAATAAGTAGTAATCTTAAAATAAATATAGGTGAATGTAAATGTTATCACATGATCAGTGTGAAGTTACCACCGCACATGGCATATTCAGATAAGGCTAGCTCCAAGCAATAAGATATATATTTCATTGAAGAGACATCGCCATTTGATATATTGTTCCTTTTGTAAGATCAAATAGTTGTTCTCTAAAATGAACAAAACATAGACCAAAGGTCCATTGGAAATTTGGAGGTAAATCAAGTTAATTACAAATGCAAAAGAAATGTTATTGAACTGATGTACTGGGACCAAAGCTAAGATTTCACAGGAGAGCCACAATCTCCATGTGTTGCTCCTTCTCTTCCCTAACTTTTACCACCTCCATGGCAACACAATCCGAAAGAAACGGCCAAGCATTCAAATTAGTTGATCAGAACGAAAACTGCATTACACCCAAAACACACACAAAATAAAAGCATCTCACTTTCCTCCCTCATATCTTCACTCAGATGACAAAACAGCAGACGAGTCAAACAAACATGAGGCTTTACAAGGTCGTGAATTCTAGCGACCATAAAAGACAAAGGCAGAATCTTTTGCATCACTCTTTAAATTGCATCAAAGAAAATAGAGAGAGAGAGCAGATGGATCCTATCCCCTATAACGAACACTCATTCCTATCTATTGATAGAAAAGAAGAGGCCCGAGCAGAGAGAGAGAGAGAGAGAGAGAGAAAGCTGTACCTGATTGAGTTACTACAAGGCAGGGAGCAAGGGAACTGAGAAGGGAGAAGAAGAGAAGCCATCAGGGCATCAATGGAGGCCTGCTTATTTGGACCAAGAATCCTCCCCCAACGCCTCTTCCGCCTCCCGGGAGAAGAAAATCTCTGGACAGAGGAGGACGAAGAAGAAGAGCTCAGAGCTGAGCAGAGAGGAGCAAAACCCCAGGGGAGGGGACAAGGGAAGGAGGAGGAGGAGGAGATTTGCCGCTGCAAATTACATACTTGCCCTTCCATCTGAGGATAAGGGGCAGAAGCGTAATAACATGAACAACACAAGACGTATTTCAGCTATACGCTTCATTCCTCTGATTACGCACGGACGGAAAAAGCGCTATAGCTTTCTTCCCCCGACTCATCTCCGCCGCCGTTTCGCGCCTCGGCCTGGTCGCCGTCCGCCGCCGCCGCCGACGACCTCCTCCTCTCTGGTTCGCAAATCGCAACCGTACGGGGGTAGCTGGGGGATTTGGGAGTTGGCCTGTTGGGATCACTTATTCCATTATGCGCTCTTCTAATCGAAACCCCATTCTCCTTCAAAGAATCGCGCTGCCGCCTGCTCTTCAATCGCCGCCACCGGCGCCATGGCGCCCTTTCTCGGGGGGTTCTTGTTATTTGTTAAATGTTAATCATGGTTATCTATTGCTTCGTTATGTGACAATGTGGGTGGTAAACTGATTGGAAGGCTTCGTCTACTTCTCATCTAGTCTAGTCTACTGTCGTTCTTGCTACCTTCTCCTGTTTGTGGCAATGCATTGCGCTGTCACTGTCAGCGCTATGCATGTTTGTTGTAATTTGTGCTAGGTTATAATGGACTGGTAAAATTGCCACATGATATGTAGTCATTGTTATTCATTCATCCATTGCTCCTTCGCAATTGCTCAGCGAGAAATAATCTGTCAAGATAGAAAAAGAATCTAAATCTTCTTGTTCAGATAAGCATGAATTTGTTATTTTTGGAGGATTGGAACGGAATAATTGGTCGTTTTTGTATTGTAATGCCTGGTTTTTACTTCTATCGTGTTATTTCATCTATGCTGCGTGGCACATTTAGTTTCTAAATACCCATTGCTCTTCCATTCAGGCTATAGGCTTAAGGATTGTTTTATGTTGTAAAACAGTAAAATTACTGTTCCTTGAGTGGATTGGCCCTAAAGGAAGCTGTTTGTTCAGATACCACTTGAGATTTTGAAATGGGTTTTAGTTGTCATGAAATCTTCTTATTCCATAATATTTGTGTAACTTTTCTTATGTTTGAGGTTGGGTGATACTTGCAGGCAATGCAGAGCTGCTCACGGAACATAGATTTTTTTCTCCTCTGGACAAAAGTCAAAAACCCAAAAGGGCATTCCAACCGTTTACCTATGCATGATATATCCTATGGTATGGTGTACTAAGTCCAATGATCTCTATCAAGGAAAGAGTTAAACAGCTTAGTTCATTCTATCAAATGCTACTTGAAAGGATTGATCATTTCAAAATGCTCAGCATTTTTGCAACAGTGTTCCTCATGTTTCTTGAGTATTGCCGCTGCTATACCCATGTTAATCTGTCGACTCACAGAAGTGCACAAACAGATTTCTCAAGGTACTATTCATTTTCAAGTATCAGGATAATCATCCAAGACAAGATCCCAAGAGCAAGCAATTGTCATAGCTTTAGGGAGCAATGTGGGTCACAGAATCAGTAACTTTATACATCCCTACAGCTCATGAAAGATTCATGCATTATCATTACACCACATGCCTGCTTGTATAGAACTGCACCTGCATGTGCCACTGATGAACCGTTGATTCAAAACTCCATTGTTAAGAGGGACAATAAAGCTTGGACCACATGAATTACTCAGGAAGCTGCTAAGATATGGGCCACATTAAACAAAGCTTGAGACAGCAAAGAAATTGAGAAGGAGTTGGGCCATACTGATGGAATAAGATATGGTCCTAGACCAATTGATCTGGATATTATTTTCTGTGTTATGCACCAGATAATAAAATGGTGAAAGAATAGTTCGCTTTGTGCTCAACACACAAATGCATATGGTAAGCACCGGACTAACTCAGAAAGCTTTGACAGTATGCATGAATGGATACATGACTGGCTATTGTTATGTCTCCAGTGATGGATCTTCTAGATTCATCTACTAAAACTGATATTGATGCAAACCAACATTTACTCTCAAAATGCAGTGGTATCTTTGAACTCTTGGAGAGTTTTGGACGACAGCCTTGATTAACAAGCAAATACTATGATGGGGGTTGCCCGTAGGTCGCGAGTTGTTTGATTGGCAAAGAGAAGTGTCATAGCCTCATGGGTATAATTAACCTGAGACCTGATAGTTCAAGTGATCAAGTGAAGTTTCAAGAAGTAGACGATGCTATTTCTCAGGTCAAGTTGCTATTATGTGATGATGCTCCTTAGATAGTAATGCATCTGAGAGAGGATCCCTCCACAATACAAGTGATCAAATTTTGAATTAAGAAGATGTTTGCAAGCAAGCGGCCACGGAACGATATTCAAGGGTGTTGTGACACAGAAATGACATACATCCCTTTGTCGAGAATGATTGTTGACACTGGAATTGGTTTCTCAAAAGATTCGGAATGAACTTCCTTTGGTCTATCATCCATAAGAAGAGAGATGGGTAAAAGAAGCATCGGTGCTTCACAGGCGCTAATGTTAGTTGAATGAACATCGATAAAAATATTTCTAGGTGAAATATGTGGCCGCACTAATCCTATCAAAAGAGTTTCTGCTCATGCTGCCCCATCTGCAAAACTGTTTGGTCAACATAATTAAAGTGCACAACTCCAGATTTGGTTTTGGTGCTGCAAAAGTATGTGACACGTTGCTAAAGAAGAGAAAAACTTTGGACTTTTTAAACAATAAGATTAAGCCTAAGATCTTTTGATATTCTTTTATCAAATCCACAACTTAATCCAAATCTATTCAAGTGTAGGAGCTCATGTCACTAAGAGACTAAATAAAAATGAGGTGATCTTGAGCTATCCTCTGTAATTGAGCTTTCCCCTGCCATTTTAATTGGTATTTTGCTAAATTGAATTCAATGAGCTGTCTACCTGCTCAACACATTCCACAGTAAAATTAAATACGTGTTTGTATTTCTTTTAGTTTTTTCTACAGAACCATTGTTATACTCTATTATGATAGCATTCCTTCTGTTCCTTATATTTCCTCTGTTTGAGTGAACTTCTGCATTATATCTCACCAAAATAGTAATCACTCGTTCCTGCTTGGATGAAAATTATTCCATGTTGCTAGATATGAACTCTGTACTCTTTTACTTCTGCCCATGTGTATGTCTTGCTCCCTGCACAATGTCAGTCTGGTGATTTCTAAATCCAATAGTCTGGGGAATATGCAATGCATCTGTGAAGTCTTGTACTTGTTTCATCACATGGGATGCCATAATGGAAGTTTGCCAGTGTGGTGTACATCACCTGAGAACTGAGATGGAGGAGTGAGAGAGAGGGTCATGTACTTGGGCACTTGGCATATGCTTTCTTCCGTTCAACCATGTACCAGTTCTTGAGTTCAGTGGCACGCTTGTTCATGTAACGTGTGTCTGTCTCTACCTGTAGTATACTTCTGATCATAGATGTTGCGTTGCACAGATATGTACTGCCAGAAACTCTATTCTGTCAGTGCACTACAGAGTGGAGTTTGCATGTCAGTTATTGCGAATATATCTGTGTATGTAAATATGCATGTGGCTTTGTTGCTGCATGTGCGTCAATCTGTGCAAACATGACTGTTCTAATCAGTATTTTTGTATTTTTAGTTGTTTTCTTGTGCATGTGAAAGCATCTAATCCAAGCATTGGCAGTTGACAATTTGTAGAAGTTTGCGAACTATGTTTTCGAGTTCTATTTCAGTTGGAGTTACAACTGTTGGTTTCAGAACCATGCATTGATTCTGGACACTGCACTCATTTGAGCTAGGTAGTCTGATTTTTAGCAATTTTATGGTGATAAAGAACGCCGTTGGTCTGAATTGGGGATATCTTCCAGAATAAAGGGCTTTTTTTAACGAAGAAGAAAGCGTGCTATAACAGCACCACAAAAAGGATGCTTTGGTGGTAATGTTTATCAAAAATGGGACTTAGCAGAACTGCTAGTTTGGAATTAGTACAAAAACTTAGCAGAACTGCATTATGTTTTTTGTATTCATTTCATTCTTTACTGGAATTCCTTGCATATGCAAGCAGTCTTTGACAAAATTTACCTGTAGCAGTCTGGAAGTGTTGTCCACCTGTCCCATAATACAACCATTGGTGTGATGAATTATAATTTGTAAATGGTGTGGCCTGGCACCTTACTGTTTACACAACGTAGTTTCGTCTCCTATGAATAGCAGCAACAGTGACACTTCCGGATTTCAACAACTGTTTACATCTCCTGTGCTAGCAATTAATATTGCTTTTCAGTATGTTGAGGTGAGGAAACTGCTTTTCCCGATATCAATATATTGTCGAACCAATTGAAGCATCCCCTGTTCATTAACATGAGGTCCTTGTATCTTTTTAGGGAAAACTGAGAGCGCCACCATTGAAGCAGTTCACTAGCTTTAACCTGTTCATTGAGGTAGACCTTTACTGTCCCTCTTTTAGTATTTCCCTCTTTTACATATGGCATTTGACACAATGGTAAATTAGTGGACATGAGACGAGATATTTAAAGTCTTCATCCCTGTTTCTATGAGAACTCATGTATCTTGTCAAGTCTTCATCCGTGTGTTCTGTTCTTATGGACAGCTGGTGTCTGTAACTCTCTATCAAGTTCAGAAGCTTAGAAGCCAAATGACACTTCTGTTTTAGTTCAACAATTGATGGACCAAAAGAATACAGGAGCATCTGATGGCAATCTACATTAGTTTCCTACTGGACCTATAATGCCTATACTATCTCTATAATATTCCTATTTTCATGGACGTATGTTACAAGAGCCAAACGGCTGTTCTAATCCTGTCATCAGGGCAGCAGCATCAGAATTGCACTCTTATTTTCTATCTGACTATGAATTCCTATCTAACTTCGCAAAATGTTCCAGGATCAGTAATCTTCCACTCGGATTTGTAGCCCGTTGGGAGCTTCGACTCGGGGGAACTTCAATATCGAGTTGTTACCTTCTTCCTGCCATCTGTCAAGAGAAGATCAACACCATGTTTCTTTATCAATAAAACACGCCAATGATGTTCTAAGCAATGGAGGAAATTTGACAAGGACAAACCTGTATTGAGTCACGAAATAGTGAAGGAAAGTCGCAATTTCAACTGTGCCGACTTCCTTCCCCGGGCACAGTCGACTACCTCCTCCGAACAGCATGAAGTGTGGATGTGATTCCATGTTCTTCTCCTGTTTTCAGTAAGTATATTACATGGTTAGAATTTAATCAGTAGTGGCGATATTGTTTGGCAAATACATGATTGCTCTTTTACTTACCAGCCACCTCCATGGATTGAATGTCATTGGATCAGGATACAGGAATGGATCATAATTTATCTCCCTTGTGTAAACATATATTCTCCAACCTTTTGGGATAACATACCCTGGAAAAAATAGATAAGCATTGCATTAGGAGAATTGTCTAAAGATTACCAAAAGGTGCTAATCGCAGCAGGATATATCATGCATATCTCACCATTCATTTCAACATCTTGGGTAGTTTTCCTCAGCAGCCCATTCACAACTGTAGCTAATCTCAACGTCTCAAAGATAACCTGCACAGCAGAATTGCCCATGAGTGATCATACTACATTTTTACTGTGGCTGCTTTCTGAGTTTATCATCATCAAACTTACAGCTCGGGTGAAGGTCATGGATTTGAAATCATTCCAGTCAATGGCATCCTCAGGCCCCTTCCCTTTCCTGATATCAAAATGCTCTTTCTGCAGGAAGTATAACAGATCATCAGTAAACTCAAGATATGGATGATTTTCATTATGGGATTCAAGTGGTTTCCAGGGTATTATGTACCCTGAGTTGCTCAAGAGCTTTGGGATGATCCGACAGGTACTTGACCGCCATCATCGAAGTTGTCGACATGGTTTCATATCCAGAGTATATGAGGGTGATGATCAAGTCAATAATCTGCTCATCAGTGAGCTTTTCCCTGGTGCCCTCGACGCCGGTCAAGAGAGCATCCAGCATGTCGTCATGGACCTGACCAGAGGAACGCCGCTCCACGATCATCTGCTCTAGCATGGCCACAAACTTCTTCCTTGCCTGAAAAAGAAGAGTGCTTTGTTAGAGCAGTTCTTCAGGCACGAGTTTAACTGAACACCATATCAGTACAAGTCTGCAGTCAGCTACCTTGAACCCTTGGTAGTAGTTGGTTCCTGGAAGGTTGATGGGTAGAGATATGGTGCCAAGTACAAGGGTGTACAGCTCTGCCTTGAGTGCGTCAGAAAGTGGGCCAGCAGAAACACCGGCAATCTGCCTGAGTGCAGATAGCAAGGCCATCTGAAAGTGAAACAAACATTGTGTGAGCTGCCATGCAAGTATGAAATTCAGCACCCAAACCAAGAGCAAACCAGGTACTCATACAGTACCACTGCTACTACTACAAAAACAAGTTTCTTTAGGCATTGAGACATGTGATGGCCATGATTATGGATAGATTTCACTTTGGAATATGTAAGCGAGAATGAGAGATGCTCTGTCTATCTTTTTCTCTGGCTGAGGAAAGAGCTCATCATAAATCTGTTGTGTCTCTTTTGTTATCCAGGAGTACAAGTTCTAGAAAGCTAGAGATTCCCCTTTTTTGGGTCCAGAGAGGAAAGGGGGGATCTTCCCCTCCCTTCTCCCTACTTTCCCTTCCATTCCCATCCCAGCTGCTTGCAAGAGGCACCATCATTCTGTCTTGCTGCCATTGGAGCATCAGCAGCAGGAGACAGTGGTAAAAAGGTCAAAAAGAAATTACTACTGCGTGCCTGGTTCTGCACTTCTGCTGGTGCATTTTTTTTTTCTTTTTGGTTGCCAACTAGCACCATCAGTAGCAGTGCTAACTAATGTCAAACAATTGAGATTTTCGTAATGCAGAGTACAGTAAGAAGCCAAGATTTTCTACGGTGGGCCCCACATAAATTACCGTCCCCAATTTAATTACTGCCAGTAATTACCCATTGCTGCTAATAGCCAGACGGATCGAAATGCTGCTGCTGTGTTTCAGAACCAAAAAGAAAAAAAGAAAGGAAGAATCAATATGGCCAACCCATGCATGCAGGAGAGCAGGGAAAGTAGTACCTCCTTGGTCTTGGCCTGGATGTCGACGATGCCGGCGGCGGACCAGCCGGCGAGGTGGGAGCGCATGAAGGCGTCGATCTTGGGGAGGAGGGAGGTGCGGATCATGGCGGGGCGGACGAGGGAGAGCATGGCTCCCCGCATGGCGCGGTGGAGAGGGCCCTGCACGGCGGCGATGTTGTTCCGGCCGAGGATGTCGAGCATCGACTGCGGGTAGCCGGGGACGAAGCCCCGGCCTTCGCTGGCCGCCAGCGCCCGCCGGTTCAGCTCCGGGTCCATGCACACCACCGTCGGGCACCCCAGGATGTGCGTCCTGAACAAGCTCCCGTACCTGCAGTAATCCACCACATCTCACTCATCAGCATCTCGCTTACTACTACTTATACTAGTATTAATTACTAATTTCCTCACTACTACTAATAAGAAGAGAGAGAAAGGAATGAATGATTGATGGATGCATGCTGCTGCTAGTACAGGTTCCGTAACAACAGCAACAACAATAACAAATGTTTGTGCTGTGGATGTTTGTAATTGATCATTGAGGTTTAGGAGGGGCAAAGTGGGGATGGATGTATTAAAAAATCGCTCTTTTTTCCTTGGATGAAAAAAATCAAATCTTTTGTGATTGTTATGAGGGGAGGCACTTTTTGGTGGACTGGAGGGAGGATCTCCCAGCTGGAACAGTGATGAGTGTGAGCTTTTGGGGGACACAGCTCCGAGGTCCCTCCCCCTCCAGATCACCTCCTCTCTCTCTCTCTCCCCCCCATCTTCATCATCATCACCATCATCAAAGCAGCAGCAGCAGCTTCTTCCTCTGACTCTCCCCATGGCCAAGCTTTGCTCTTGCAGAGCAGAGCATGGATATACGCATGCATGGAGAGTTGGAAAATGATGCGAGATTGCAGAATGTATGGCGTTGCAGGCATCAGGTAGTAGCATGTCAAGAAGAAACATGTGGGTAGGGTAGGGTACCTGAGCCTCCTGGCCTTCATGAAGCTGGGGCCCTGCTTGAGGAACTCGGTGGTCTCGCCGAAGAGCGGCCACCCCATTGTGCCCGGCGGCAGGCCGCGCTTCCGGCTGTACCGCACCTCGTTCCACCGCAGCAGCAGGCTGCTCACCACCACCACCAGCGCCACCACCAACCCAATCGCCACCACCACCATCTTTTTCTTCTTCCTCGTCCTCCTCTCTTAGCTACTCTTGTTATAGTATATATCTATATATGTATGTACGTATGTATGTATTTATGAGTCTTCTTCTTCCTCCTCCCTGTGATGCTGTGAATGGTAGTCGGTGATCTCTCCCTCCTCTGCTCCCTGCTCTGTTTCAGCGAGCGAGGAAGGAAGGGGGAGGAGAAGGCAGTGGTTGCTCAAGGAAGGCTTTGCTTGTACTGGAAGAGAAGCCCCTCAGGACCCTTTATATAGGCGAGCCAGCCACCACCATCCCCCAACACAAGAATTATTGCCTGCCTCCTCTTTCTTTTTTTCTGCCCTCTGCGACTCTGTTTGAAAAATCGCACTATCTATTCCATCCTATAGGAGTGTTCTTTTTCGCTTGCCTATGGCTTCTATCTTTGATTTTCTAAAACGTAAAATTCATTAATATGCTTCTAAAACATAAAATAGTATGTTCTTTATAAAAACTTTCTATACGTATCTTAAAAAACTAAATAAATCTATTTTTTAAGTTTTTAATAATTAATACTTAATTAATCACACGCTAATGATGTTTCACGTTTTACGTGTGGTTTATAAGTCGCCGTGAGAGATAGGGTTTTTTTAGTCGTGTGGCTCAGGGCAGTCCTCACCCTCTACTTAGGATAGTTTCTATAGTATTAATTATACCGTCATATAGGATGTTTAGCTTATATGGCACTATATTGAATAGGAGAAAGAATAGAGAGAAAGAAATTGGGTCTCATGCAAAACACTGTTTCAACATGAAAACCTATATACTAGACACTATCAAATTTTGCATTGGAAGATGATAGTATCCACATGACAGTGATAAAGAAAGATAATTAGTGGATTAAAGAGATAATTGCGTGACTAATTAATTACTTATATCATGAATAAAAATGGTGCATTGGGGACAATAGTTTCTAGCATGAAAACTATTTGGTAGTTTTTGGATTGGGATTACTCTTATAAGCCACACGTAAAACAAGACGAGTGATTAGTATGTGATTAATTAAGTATTAACTATTAAAAACTTGAAAAATGGATCTATTTGATTTTTTAAAATAGTTTCATATACAAAGTTTTTTGCAAAAAATACACCATTTTACGTTTTTAGAAGCGTGCTAATGAAACCAAGGCACAAGCTAAAAAGAACACCACCTTAATAGGATGGAGCGAAAGGCTAAGTGATTTCAAATGTATAAATAAATTATTATAGAGATAAAAAAATAATTTAAAATAGGATTTTACGATATTGAATTTTTTTTAAAAAAAAAGTCTTATCATTTAGGAGCTCGAGAAGCATGTGTATTTTTATTCTATTTCATTTTAGGAAAAAGATCGTGCCTCACTGGGAGAAATACTAATACTGCAATGCTAGTATTAAGGTTATGTTTGCATTAGATTATTAAGGACTCCCGAAGATTAATATCGTAGATTATCTATTTAATTAATTATAGCGATAAATAAAATAATCTTAAAAATAAACTTAATAAATAGCTTAAAATAAGTGGTTTAGAAAGAGTTTTTTTTTTAGAAACCATATTTTGTTTAAATCGTAAAGTAAATAATTTTTTCAATAGATAAAAAGTTATTTAATTCCTTGTTGTGATGAAGGGGTCCACATTCCAAGGCGAGGAGGCCTTGACCGTGTGGGTGTGTGTGGAGACAATGGTCAGATGCCTTGGCAGCTGCACCGAGGAAAATTAGTTTTTCAGGTAAAGAAAAACGCAGGGATTGAATTCTGGGCAGCTAGCGGTAGTACGTAGGCAGCATAAGGGGTATAGCACTGGCCTATCTTAGTAGGAGTAGGAGTACTCGGCGCGGCGCATGCTTGGCCTCGGAAGCCGCGCGCCGCGACTGCGTGGTGGCGCGGCCGGTCAAAAGGGATAATAAAACGCGCGCGAGAGATGCTGCTGCGTGTCCTCCTCCGCTACAGCTGCAGATGTGTGCCGCGCGCACGCTCGCTTGGACGGCCTGCGTCCAGGCACTCGTGCGTGCGGGCCGTGTAAGCCTCGTTTTGCTTGTGTACTGTTCTGCAACACACGGTTGGTGCATGGGAGCACACAGCTTCAGGCCGGCCGCCTGGGGCTGCTGCTACCCATGCCCCATGCGTCCAGATTTGCACGTGCACTCCGCAATTTTTTATAAATGACCCAATAATACATTACACACATAAATATTGTGTTTCTCTCAGTTAAAATAAAGGGCACATACACCAACGGAGGCTAACTGACATGGGAGAGAAGAGGAGAGGGAAACCTAACATCAACCTCTTAGCCCCTATAAAAAAACTCTGCATGAGTGGAAAAAAAGAAAAGAAAGTAATAGAAAATTATTTTGGTGGGTTAATGGTTAAAGACTTTCTTGTCTCGATTATTGTAAGGGGATAGTCTTTAAACGACGTGTATTGACGCAGAGACTTTATCTTTCAATTTGCCCTAAAGCATATATTGAGCGTGCACGATGAAAACTAGACTTGCATTTTGTGAGGGATGCCGTGTTAATTTGGGCTATTAATATTTATGGCTTACTATATACTAGGGATTTTTTTATAGCGTATATCTATCGGATTTTGCAAGTGTTTGTTTGACTACTTTTCTTCAGATAATAGGAATCCCCACCTTTACTTCAAAAGAAGATACATCCAATCGCTATAAAGTTCGTTGTCGACGAAATCCTTAAAATTAACAAGATAAACATAAGTTTTCCAACTTATAGAAAGAGATAACATAGTCAAAAGAAAATTCTTTGCTAGATCTCTATCTATAGTTGGCACAAATCTGTAGAACCATTGTCTCTAAACTCCGGTGTGCATTTTGCATGGGATTGGTTGACTACCTGTACTACTATATGTCAAGTTTCCCTTTGCCCCTTTTAATTTGGCTATGATGTTCATCATCTTGCCAATGCTTCCTCAAATCATCGATGGATATTGCGTCTCTAAACTTTGGCGTACCAAATTTGCACAAAGATTGGTAAGGCAAATCTAGCAACAAGTACACATCAAGCCGCTTAGTCTGAAAAAGAAAGGTTTGTGCTTGTTAATTTGCGTACTCCACCATTGGCAGTGCCACATCACAAATTTTATTGGAAGAGATCGCATTTGCTCTTGGCTTTCTTCTTTTTTTTTCCCTCAACGAAAGATGTTCTTGTGTCCTTGATCTTGAACGGAGATTTGTTCGTGAGTGGGTCGATCCAATCAATCATGAGGGATGTAAAATAAAGAAACTGAAAAGAGGAATTGCATGAATGCATGGGTGTCGATGACCGGCGCCATGTGCGCGATACATGGTAGTGTCTAGCTACTGATTGATCATGCACAGTGCTCAATGAGATTTTATAGGTCGATGGGTTGATTAGGCCAATTCATCAACCTATAATTATACATTAGAGGTTTTATTTTATTCACCAACACAAATTTCTTTAAATGATATGACATTTTTAGTAACTTTGAAATGAAACTCTCTACTAAAAATGACCTTATTAAGTGAAGTAAACCTATATAGTAGTATATGCTTACATGGTGGCACCGGTTTTTACTTTCTCCATTTAATTATGTAGGAGTATAAGGCACATGACATTTTTTAAGGTCTAAAAAATTATATGTAAAAGATGCCATGTGCAGTTTTTTAAAGATCCAAAAATCATATTTATATATACAACTTTT
Source organism: Oryza meyeriana var. granulata (assembly GCA_003991445.1). Taxonomy (NCBI): domain Eukaryota; kingdom Viridiplantae; phylum Streptophyta; class Magnoliopsida; order Poales; family Poaceae; genus Oryza; species Oryza meyeriana. The sequence continues at coordinate 110,855 of RYFJ01001579.1, forward strand.
GAAATCAAACAAAACCACGCCAAATCAAACAGTACATTATATAGAAAATGAGTGGATGAGGTAAAATTATCAAAAGGATAAGTAAACAAAACACGGAAAGAGAAGGTTGCACTGCCATTGAGGTGGCACATGGGGTGGCTCCCATTGGAGGACCAGCGTGGGGCGTGCTTGCATCTGCACATACACGAGTGTACATCATCCAAGGGTGATTATCTACGGTGGTTCAAACAAACCGTCAAAAATGAACTTGAGCATGCTTAACAATGTTGCTGGTTAGGCATTTTATGCCACAAAATCAATACTACATTTGATTTTACACGGATTTGAAGTAGACCATTTGTATCAGACACATCTGAGACGGCAACCCACTGGGCTTACACCAATGAACCTATCAATACCTGTAAAAAATTACGTACAATATTAACAGACAATTTTCAGAAAAGAAAACTATCAGAGGTCAATATGAGCTCCTTCATTGCTCAGACTTTTACAACGTTTTTTAACTCAAGCCACGAAAAAACCATAGATGAACAGCCTACAGCACTGAAGCAACAATGAGCAGGGCATAACACGATGATGAGTTCTGCATCAATCAGGGATGGCCCTTTCACCCCTCACATGCAAATATGTACGTAGCTGCAGGGTTAGTTGGATCTGTGATTTAACTAACGAAAGTACTATACACTATATATGCCGGCCGGCGCTTGATTAGGTTAAGATGAGATGTTTTCATTGGATGGATTGGGCGATGAGGAGGAGAGACGTTAATTATCTGGAGAGACAAGAGAAAGGGAGGGTGAGGTAGTAGTACCTACTGAGGTGCATGTGAGCGTGGGTGGCAGCACATAAATAAAACCTTGGCCCCACGCTGCTGCTGATTTCACTAGATCTCCTTCGCTCTCTCTGCTGCCCACTCGTGCACCCTCTCTGCTCCTGCCTTCACTTTTTACTCCTGCCTCTTCTCTCTGATTCTCTCTCTCTAATTATTGACCAGCTGAGATCGATCCCAATCCGATGTTTCATACTGGAGTAGCACAATCGTAATGATCTACAAAAAGTAAATCTTGATGCCATGCAAATGGTCGGCACATCCGGACCTTATTCATGACACCGTTCTTACCCATCCTCTGCTTTCACCTCCCTTCTCTCCAAGTACCTCATCGGTATTGTCAAGTCTGGGCGACCATATTATATCAAATTGAAATATCTCGCCTATCAACCAGTGAAATTTCATTTTAACTGACAAATCTTATTGTAGCAAAAGTTGTAACGTATGTTCCGTCTCTGCCAAAAGACATGTGACATAATAAGTTTGTTCAGTTAGATACCCTATAAATTCTATCCATCGATATGATTTTTATGTATAGGCAAAGGTCATTATACCTTTTTACGAATATCGATTGATTTGTGTACCAAAAACATATTTTTATATTATGGCAAAGTACTTATGAACCCTACTAGTCATATACTTAATAGGTTGAAACGACTTATTTAGATATGGTCCGAATATTGCTAGCTAGATCCTAGTCTACAAGATCCAATTCCGAAGCTCTATATATTATAAAGGGCTGAGAAACAAAACACGACAAAACCTCGATGCCCCTCTTCCCTGAGGCAAACTCTATACCCATGCGGATGTTAGGCCACTATGCTTGGTGTTCCACCTTGGACATGTGAATACCCATTAAGACACTAAGTTGGACAGGTGAATACCAATAGAGACACTGTGTTACGGTGCTAATTGGTATGGTACGCGAGAATATAATCTCGCAAGAAGGAAGCGATCAGCTACTTCGTCTACACCGAAGTGAATTTTATCAGATTAGGCTTTCTTAGGAGATCGGACTATTTCGATTTTTCTTCCGCTGGTTAGTGTATCGAGTAGTAATGATATATAATCTCATACTCGCATGAACTCCTGATTTATATGGTAGAATTTTCTTAGAGCCCTATCGTAGCCACTAGGTACTACTTCAATATGAATATTTCCAACAGTTCTCCTTTATGACATCAAAGACGGAATGACAGCTTGGAACGGTGAAGGAGTAATCTTTCTTAGACCAATTCACCCTTTGAGTTGTTCCAGTGTATTGCTCAGTCCTAGGTCGACTCCTTTATGAATTTTTTTTTGGATTTACTAGATTTTAGGAGCTTGGAAATTTGTAATTTGTTAGTTACCCAAAATTGCATATTGGTAATTAAGCCTAAAATTGCAATCCTATGTAATGTGCAATTTTACTTCATTTTAATTGTAATTTTGTTATCATATGGTTTACTTTATATTCTTTAAGTTTGACTACTTTTACGTTTAATTTTGTAATTTTTCTCAAATGTAAATTTATTTGGCGTCTAGGTTAAAGTAAATCTAATTCAACCTATTATCTAAGAAAGAAGAAATCATGTTTAAATAGGAAATGAGTGGAGTGATGAGATGTGCTAGATCTTCATCAATCTAAGGGATAGGAAAAGTAACAGGAATTTTTAAATATTTTAGTCACCTGAAATGTAGATAATCCCTTTTTTCTTGGTAGATAAATTTTACCTTTCCCTAACTAATACAAACGACAACTCTTCTGTAGTTAGATAAAGAGATGTACAACATCTTTATATATACTAATAATTGGATGCTCTTCTAGAAACCCCACATTACTTCTAACGAAAACTCGAATAGCTAAAAAATTCTCGCATCAATAAAAAGATAGACGTTCTCACATTTATCCAAAAGGGCTAAAACCATATGCGTCCATCTATCAAACCTATGGCTAAGATCTTTCACCACAGAATATGTAGATTTATCAAAATCAAAATTAATAAATACACAGATGTACTCTGTTTGTACTCTCACTTATAGCTTTATCATGATTTAATTAACTCTACAATTTAGAATTGAACATGTTGTGTGATTTAGTTTTATGGTCCAACGCTAGAAATTTATCTGTTCTCTCCCGTGACTTTTTTTTAAACAATCTGAATTTATGCTTTCTAATCAGGGTTTAGGTTGCAATTAAGCTTGTTTAAACTTGTAAGGGAAACGTTCCCGCCCGAGGGTCCGACGCATCGGGCCGGACCCTATGCAAGATCCGGTCCATTTATTCACCCATTGTTATCTTTTCACCTCACATAGAACATCCACACAATGTCAGTACGTCTGAAGAGTTTCCATGACAGTGTCAGCAGCGCTCCGATTCCGGTGGAGGAGGATTATTCCGGCAACGGCGTGAGTCGAGCTCTGCCTTCTCCTCTCTCTTGCTAGCTCCCTCCGATGAATCAGCTCGACGACAATGCATCGGCAACAAAACGAGCGTGTCCTGGTGCTGATGCTGCCCTTGAGGGGATAGTCACAAGGGTGCGCCGACGGCGGTGAGCGCGGAAGCGGCGCGGGGAGGCGTCGTACTTCAGAATGACGAATCCAGCTCGTAGGTGGATCTCCAGATCCACACGACCGCGGCTCTTTGCACGGAGAGTCTACATCCGACTACCGAAGCCTAGGAAGAAGACGAATCTAGCAACCGGATTAGATAAAGAATATGGACAGTAGGCTTGTTATAGTTATTGTTTATCTTTATTTCACTTTGATGTATCCAAGTGTTTCATTCTGTTTTGATTGGATGTTGTACATGATACGTACTATGTTTTTTTTAATGTTTCACATAGTAGGTTCTTAATGTTGTAATCAGTTTTTTTTAGTGTTTCATTTGGTTAAAATATTTTTTATTGAGTGATAAAAATATTTTTTACTTAGCAATAAAACAACTAAACAATTGTTGAAACATTTTTCATAGATCGATAAAACATTAAATATTTTCTACACGTGATGAAACACCATTCGACACTTTACCTCTCATCGGGTATCCGAGCCGTAGTCATATCCAACTTGTATTGATACTCCAGGAGCATAATTGCTTTGGAACAACTAATTACTTGGTAGTATGTGTAGTACGATTTGTCTGGGGAGAGAGGTGCAAACATGAAAATAAATTATATGGTATTATTGGAATTCGTAGTTCATGTAATGGTAAGTTCATAATTGTCAAGAACATAACAACGCTTCGATAGCAGGAGCTTTGCCTCCATCACGATTAGCAATTGGCGTCTTGATGATCACTTCTTACGTGTTATATGACTTGCATGTAATTCAAAAAAAAAGGGAAAAAAGAATTTACATGTCACTATCTATGCCGTTCGTTTTCTCCTCTTGATTATGTTTTCTCTGCTTGGACATCAAGGTGGCGGCGCGCCGGCGCCGTTCATTTCCATCGCTTGATTAGTGCATAGCTGAACGAGAAAGCTTGAACGTCAGACGTGCGAGGGGTGGCGGCTGTCGGTGATACACAGCGAGTGGAAACTGGGCCGAGAGAACCCCGCGTGGGAGGACGGGAAGAGACAGAGATGCCCTTCCACGTTACTGAAGTAAAAGTCTAAAATCCCTATCAAAATCAACAGTTTGATTTAATTTATACTACACTACTACCACATTTAGTAGAGGGTACCGTAAAAAGCCCCTAGTTTAGAGTCTTAATAAATAAATAATTGAAAAAAATTCAGAACTAATAAATTCTACTACTTGGTTTGGAGTCTCAATTATATATGAATGGAGGACCAGGCATGAATAAAATGTCAGTGCAGATCGAAGCATTTCTCGTTTTGCTTATACATACTACTACTATTTGGGATAGCCAGATGAGAGAGCAATTTATTTGCAGAGAAAACTGTGTGGATTTTATTCCCGGTACTGTTTGCAAGATTACGATAGATTGGTACGACATGGCGGTGCCCAATCCTGGCACAGTGCTGTGGTGGATCAAAATCTTTTCTGCCTTGTACTACTTTATATATGTACTTGTAGATATGCATGGTTATCGTGTCAGTCAGCCATCCATCCATCAGAAAACAAAGCAATCGTTTTGGCCTGGGAGACCATGCATGGATTGCGCGACAGAAATTCTTGTGGTGATGAGCAGAGAGGGAGCTAATATAATGCAATACGCTGGTGGTATGTAGGGTGTGCGCGTACACGTACTACTACCGCAGGAAAGTTTCGCTACTTGTGTATAACTGCTTTATATTCTACTACTAGTATTCTCTATATGTTGTTTTGATTTCTTTTAATGATGGACATAATTGAACATTCCTGGCCCTTGTTATACGACACGGGCAATAGGTTTTGTTAATGAATAAAAAAAAGACAGAACAAATCTACAACTGTCCAAAGAAAAAAGACCGGATAAAAGGCTAGTACATAGATTAGCAACTAAGTCTATATATCGTTATGAACATGTTGTGTGATTTAGGCCCTGTTCGGCACTCCAGCAGCCCCAGCAGCTTATTGCTCGTTTTCCGCGCGCACGCTTCCCAAAACGATTAACGGTATGTTTTTTGCAAAAATTTTCTATAAGAAAGTAGCTTAAAAAAGCAAATAGATCAATTTTTCAACTTTTTAATAGTAAATACTTAATTAATCACGCGCTAATAACGTTTCTCGTTTTACGTACGACTTATTTAAGTCACCCAATAAGCACTTAAGAACACACCCTTAGTTTTATGGTCCAACGCTAGAAATTTATCTGTTCTCTCCCGTGACTTTTTTTTAAACAATCTGAATTTATGCTTTCTAATCAGGGTTTAGGTTGCAATTAAGCTTGTTTAAACTTGTAGGGAAACGTTCCCGCCCGAGCGTCCGACGCATCGGGCCGGACCCTATGCAAGATCCGGTCCATTTATTCACCCATTGTTATCTTTTCACCTCACATAGAACATCCACACAATGTCAGTACGTCTGAAGAGCTTCCATGACAGTGTCAGCAGCGCTCCGATTCCGGTGGAGGAGGATTATTCCGGCAACGGCGTGAGTCAAGCTCTGCCTTCTCCTCTCTTGCTAGCTCCCTCCGATGAATCAGCTCGACGACAATGCATCGGCAACAAAACGAGCGTGTCCTGGTGCTGATGCTGCCCTTGAGGGGATAGTCACAAGGGTGCGCCGACGGCGGTGAGCGCGGAAGCGGCGCGGGGAGGCGTCGTACTTCAGAATGACGAATCCAGCTCGTAGGTGGATCTCCAGATCCACACGACCGCGGCTCTTTGCACGGAGAGTCTACATCCGACTACCGAAGCGTAGGAAGAAGACGAATCTAGCAACCGGATTAGATAAAGAATATGGACAGTAGGCTTGTTATAGTTATTGTTTATCTTTATTTCACTTTGTTGTATCCAAGTGTTTCATTCTCTTTTGATTGGATGTTGTACATGATACGTACTATGTTTTCTTTAATGTTTCACATAGTAGGTTCTTAATGTTGTAATCAGTTTTTTTTAGTGTTTCATTTGGTTAAAATATTTTTTATTGAGTGATAAAAATATTTTTTACTTAGCAATAAAACAACTAAACAATTGTTGAAACATTTTTCACAGATCGATAAAACATTGTAAATATTTTCTACACGTGATGAAACACCATTCGACACTTTACCTCTCATCGGGTATCCGAGCCGTAGTCATATCCAACTTGTATTGATACTCCAGGAGCATAATTGCTCGTTTCATCTTTAGAACAACTAATTACTTGGATTTAGCATGGGCTATCCTATTTATGGCTAATTATCTTTTCAATGATAAGTGACGTATCCGTCGATAACGAGACAGCTATGGTAACTTTATTGATTTTAAGATACACTAGCATATTGCCCATGCATTTCAACGGAATTTTAATTAAAGAAAATTATTATTAACTGGCTATTACCATCATTTTCCGCATATATCATCTCTTAATTGCTACATATATTTGTTAGCCCACATGTCATTTTCTCTTCTTACAAAAAGTAGAGAGTTGGTGATGGTTGATATGTGGGTCCTCTTGGTTCATACTGTCATTTTTTTTCAAAAAAAAGTAGGGAGTTGATAGTAGGGATGGTGGCAGATTCACCACTCACCACCACCACTACTCCCCTTTAAAGAAGTATAGATATGTGTATATGTTTTTAGTGGTGAGTGTGTCTAGATTTATATAAACTTGTGGGTTTGTAACGACGAACATGATAGTATCCCCGACTTGCCAGATATAAAAGCATATAAAGAGAAGTAAAAATAAAGAAAACAAGGGTGAGGCAGGGGAGAGCAGGCCCGCACGGACGCAATTACTGGTCTGCCGTCTTCGAGGCGGGCAGATCTGCGTTGTTTGGTTGGTTGGGAGCAATGAATCGACGCGCGAAATAGATCCTCCTACCCGCGAGCAGCAGGCACGCGGAGTAAGAATAAAATTTGAAAATATTTTTTCTTTTTTGGCCTTTTGCAAATATATACGGTTGAGTGCGGAATTGGCAAAACTATTGCTCCTCCGCAGCGTCAAGAAGTGGCACCGCGCGGTCCCACAGCCTGGGGAAGCGGCAGCATGAATTCCCACGTCTCCAATGCGCGGAACCGCGTGAGACGGCACGGTCCCGCGTTTCCAACGCACGGAACCGCGCGGGACAGGGCGGTCCTGCGGATCGAAGGCACGGCACCGCGCAGCGAGGCGGACCCACGCGCCCATCCCGTGGCACCGCTCTGCCAGAGGAGACAGCGGTGCCGCGCTCCCATCCCGCAGCACTGGTTGGGACAGGCGGTGCTGCGCAGCCAATCCGCGGCACAACGAGCAGTGACAGCGGTGCCACGCGCCCGTCCCGCGGCATCGTGTTTTGTCCTCTCCCCACCGACGCAACTGACCAGTTAACTTTCACTCCGCCAACACAACTGACCACTCAAGTTCACTTCACGGTCGTCCTGCCTTTTGACAATCCAGCATGCGAGCAAAAAAATTAGAGTGCGCACCGTTAAACATAGTGTTCTATCACTTCACGTCACTTCTGTCTATCTCTTTACTCTCTCCTATGCTTTCGTTACGTTGCCTTCCCAAGAATAAAAGGATGGCGAAGGAAGAGAGCAGCAAGGATTTGCTCTCTCCAGTCGCTCTCTTCAGGTCTATTTCATTTGCTCTTCTCAGTTTAGTTCGTATCTCTGCTTACTTTCTTGTGCTCTCTTTCACATAGGAAGAAAGAAGGAGAACTACAAGAGAGGTGCAAGTGGTAGAGGAGGAATCTGGTAGTAGGGTAATACACAGGTAATTTAGTTTAAATATTTATAAAGTATTTTGCTCGTACGCACTAGAGTGAAATACTAGTTTTGACGTAAATAATAGTTTGTTGTATAAATATTCTCTGCGCTTGTTCACTTCAGCTATTATTCGCATCGGAAAAAAGAAGGAGAACGACGAGAGAGGCGCAAGCGGTAGGGGAGGTGAAATTGAGAACTATACATTCCGGAGGTTAGAAGAAGCACTTAGTGAGAGATCCTTCTACAGGTAATTGAGTTTTTAAAATTTTATGAAGTTTTTTGTCGTACGCATTAGAGTAAAATACTAGTTTTGACGTTAATATTAGTTTGTTGTATAAATATTGGTTGTACAATTGTATTTAGTGTATATGTAGTAAATATTCGTCAATTTGTCATAAGTTAGTAAATTATAAATTTGTGAAAGTAGTATAAATGTACACTAGAAACAGAACTATTCTGACATGTTGTGTATGCTGTAATACTTATGGAAATATTAGTGTAGTTGTAATAGAAATTATTTTGGGCTTCGAGCGTGTCACTCATTAAAATTATTGATTTGTAATTAAAAATGATTATTATTGGTATAGGAGTTGATGTTTATGAACATAGAAAACTTGGAGTAAAAAATAAATTATATGGCTCATTTTAGTTTGAGTAGAAACGAAATTAAACATGCATCCCGTACAGATAGGGGTCGCGCAAGTGGCAGGTTAGCATAGAAAAGGTATGCGTAGGTTAGCATAGAATAAAAAATAAATTTTATGTGCATGCATGCATGCATGTTTGGATTAGTTTATAGAAAAGGTGTTTAGTGGGCTGCCCCAAATAATCACATAGAATGCACGGGGTTAAAGGACTGTAGGTATGAGATATGTCTGTGGCACAATAGTAGCACCGTTTTTTTGGGCGTCTCTATCAATAGAGATTATCCATGAACTTACTTCACACACCAGTGAGGTGCATGCAAAACCAAATGCAAGTTGTTGGTATTTTTGTCTCTGTATCATCTGTAAAGCTGTGATAATGAAGGGTTATAACCTTAATTAATTGATGCGAGGTAGGATTGTATGAACTGTCTATATATACGCAAATAGTATGTATGTATGAATATTTTGATGATAAAGTTGACATGCATGGGGTTAGGGAGTAGCATAATGAACGGGAGGACACATAATTAATTAGCGTAAGATGAGACATAGATGCGTGTCTCATGTAAAGAAATGCACTAAAATTTGTGTTACTGGAAAAATACGGAGGTTGCGGTACGAAAAAATATTATTGATCCGATTAGAGTTGCGATAGATATGTATTGGAACTATTTTAGCTATGACTTATTGTGTATATGTTCTGAAGTATTAGATCGAATGGTGTTTTGTCAGGAATGAATGGCAAACTTTAAAGTATATCTCGGCGATGGGGACATTATGTCAAACGAAATGGGTATCAACTTGAGCAACTTTAGTCAGTGCATACTTTACCACCCAAATTCGGACAATCTTAGAATGCCTGAAGTATGGTACTGGTTGACATGCACATTCTCATTAGACCCCACTGTATGGAGTGTTGACGTTAGCGTGGTGTGGAGCCGTTCAGCGACGAACGTACAATGGGAACAGAAAGAAGTAACTAGAAGTAAATCGTGGAAGGATTGGCTGGATGATTGGTCTAACATACAATATATTTCTCGTTCCTGTTTGGACACAAGAAGAATCTCCTCCCACGAATGTTCGGTAACATGGCTGTTTCAAGTTGACACCGATCACCACAGTGGCACAATGGATGGTCCATCCAAGGTGGGATAAGTCCTTCGAACGGATCCCTCCTCTGGTCAGGATGTTCATGTCCCCATCATCTAGATGCCATTAATCGTACCTTTATGTAAAAACGCATAATTAAATCCTGAAATCAGTGGTAACATTGGCCGAATGCATGATATTTCTAACTAGCGAACGGAAATTTTATGTCATCAAATTCATCCTAGTAGATGACCTCACCAGTACCGTGCTTGCAATTTTTCAAAACAAATTCTTGCGACAAAAACTTTATGAAAGATGTCAACTACACAACCTCGAATGCTCAATAATTTGCTAAATATTTTGGTATTGTAACACTGCGTTTCTAATAAGTGTTTGTAACGAGTTATGTGCCTCATCTGATCGAACCAATGGTTTATATAGGGCAGAGGGTACTGACCGCAATACTTTAGGATGACAACGCTGACCGCTTTTCTCCTAATGCACCAAAAGTGTTTTGTCTTCAACGTGCCGAAAGCGTTTTGTGATTAATATGCCGAAAGCATTTCATCCTTACGTGTGGTAATTAAAGAGAACAACGTGACATCCATACATGCAATTATAGCGCGGGACCATTGACAACCCAAAGGATGAGCACTTCACCGGCCTATAAAAGGAGGTCATGTTTGAAAGAGAGTGCAAAATATATAGTGGTGGCAAAATCAGAGAGTTTACGTACCGAGCTAAAGTTGTGAGCTTTAATACGTTTGCCCACTTTGCAAACTCAGTGGCTCTGTCTTCAAAGTAAGTACATGTTAATACTTGGGCCTTACCGTAAAACAGGGCCGTGAGTTTGCAAAGTGAGCAAACCTACTGAAGTGGAGGGAGAGTGCTGAGGACATCAACACCATCGATACATCCACACCTACGCCGCCGCTTACGCGCGCTCGTGCACGTCAGCTTAATTATCAGATGAGTTCGTTTCTAAGTTTGTCTTCAACTTATAAAGACCATGGAGATCCGCGCATGTTATTGTTGCTCAGGAATGATGGAGGAGATCAACAAGGAAAGGGATTCGTGTAGGCTGGATTCAGACTGTAGGACAGCATCAATTTGTGATGGTCGCCACGACTTCATACGAACTCCGATTTGGGAGTTCTAGTACTTCACGGAAAGTTTATCAAGTCTACTTTTCAATGGATCCAGATTCATACTCATATCTGCTTGAAATCGTCCGTAATCATTATTTTAGTGACGAGAGATTTTCTATTTAAGGTGCTGCGTCACTATTTTTGGGCCGAAGGCCCATGTATCAAGTTGTGTCCATTAGAGACGTGTCCTAGGGTTGGAGAACGACCCCAACATCCCTGTGGTCGTTCTCCTATCCTATTAATACCTTTAGAGCCACCACAAACAGATTGGGTTTTGTTAGATTAAAGTTAGCGTCGCTACTTTACCGTATAATCCCGTGATCGGTTAGATCACTGGTTTGCTCGGAATCCCACCGTTTGTTCTCTTTGAGTTAAACCTTCATCTTTATTCGTAAATTGAGTTGCTTGTTCATCTTGTTCTTGCTAGTTCTCGATAGCTTACAGAAACAATTATCCTTGTGGTTGGACTGATCGTGCATCCGTCAAAATTGCGAACAGCCTCTGGAGTTGGTGTAACAATTGCTAAGGTGCAACGTCTCTGACAGTTGTAATTGGATCGCCAATGTCGCTCCATCCAATCGACCTACCCTCTCATCGAAAGATCGGGACACCCATGTTCACATCAGAGAGCGGTACCGTACAAAGGTTTATAACTTCATAAGTTTACACTCCAGGTTTTTCGGAAGACAGGGCCAGCAATTTGGAGAGGATTCGAAGCTACGGAAAGTTTCAAATTTTTGGAGCAAATTTTAACATATTAGTTGTAATTAGTTTGCACAATGCCGCGCGGCGGGTAAGTGGTACTGCTCCCCTCCCCTGTGCCACGCGTTGGAGCCACGGTACCACTCCCGATGCGGTGGTGACCGTGGTGCTGCGCGTTGGCGCCGCGGGACCATGCGGTGCCGTGCCCTGAAGCCGTGGGTCCGCCTGTACCGTGCCCAGGGACCGTGCCATTGGCTCGGTACCGCGTTACGCCACCGCGGGGATGACTATTTCTAACATTCCTTCGTCCGCGTGTATATATTTGCAAAACATGAAAAAAAAATAATATTTTTAAATTTTTTCCATGGAGTAATACGCCCGCACGCAGGAGGATCATATGGATCGCCCATGCCTGCCACTGCCACCACGCGAGCCCATCCTCTAACTAACCGAGTCTGTGCTTGCTACTTGCTCTCCATTCTAAAATATAGCTATATTCAAATTTAAATTTTATCTCAAATATTACTATATAAGGACATGTTAAAAGTAACTTTTACCTTATTAGTAGCAAAATGCCCGTGTGTTACTACGAGAAGAAAATACGAGAAAATCTTAAATAAAGTTTTTATTCTAAAAACAGATTAAATATTTTTAATATGTTTTGTGAAGTAGCCATGCATGCCGTGTTCTCCGTGGCTATGTAACGATATATGCTAGTTGACTGCATTGGGCTATGTTGTCATCTCTTATCCCTACTATTTTTAATTTTCATCATCTCACTGTCTATTAATAAGAACATTTTAAATATTTTAATTCAATGATTAATTTCTCTAAAAAACTCCTAGATTACTATGTTATGTTTTAGGACAGGAGGGAGTAGCTGGGTCGCTGCAGGGGAGAGGGCTACCGTACGCACGCACGGATGCGCCGGAGGGACCTACCGATCGATTGGTCCATACTAGGCGAAGCGTATAGCAGCAACATGGATCGATGGATGGATGGTCGCCGCGTGCATTTATTATATTGCTGCTAGCTACTAGTACTGTTGGTATGTACTCCACGAGTAGGTACTAGAGCTGATGCTGAGTTGCTGATGATATTCGCGCGGCGCGAACCTTCCGATCGATCCCAGTCTCGATCTCGCCATGATCCTTCCAACTACTGGATCGATTCCTGATTGATTTGAGTACGCCAGATAGATAAGATACATCGATAGAGACAGTCATGGGCGTACGTGCACTCGTGCGTGTATTTATCGACCCGGGCCCACAGCTAGGCGTGTATCAATGCGCTTATTTGTATGTATGTATGTATGTATAGATCGTCCTGTATTGCTATGCTAGCTGCTGCAGATCGGATCGATGCGGGCGCCTTCCTTGGGACTTGTGGGGCTCCACCTATATATACAGCCGCTAGGCCGTATGCATCGTCTGTGTTTCCGTGGGCGCACACGAGCACCATTCATCTCATTCATGTGGCATCCGGTTAAACAGTGTTCAACGTCCTACGTTGGCCGGTAATATTTCGAGATTGTTCAAGTTATCGTAGACGTTTCACAGTTAATACGTATATCGTCTATCAGATTATTATTGAAAAAATAATTAAATGTAAATACAAACAACTATGTTAAGCGTAGAATTTAAATTTGGATGAACACATTTCACCACCAGAAACGTATTCAGCCAAGGAATTGGAAAAAAACATATTCAGCAGCGTTTTTATGTTTTACAACACGTATATGGGTCACTCAGAAACTCCAACAAAATTTTTGTTGTTTCATTATTATTGAAGGAACCTTGTGAGAAGCAGCAGCACAGGGGTGATTGGGGTGCATGCTGGCTTTGCATGGAGATCCATACATGCGAAAAAAAGCCGCGCGTACTTCCAACGGGCAGGTACACAACACGCACGTACAGACGAAGCCCCCGCACGCACGCACGCATGCGCGGCAGCAGCGGAGATAATGTAAGCAAAAACAGAGCAAGATTTTTTTCCTCCGTCATAAAATATAACAACTTGTAGGATTTAAAATTTATCTCAAAATATAATAGTTTCTACACCTATATTCTTTTTTCAACCAATCACAAACTTTCGCCATAAAAATTTTTCATCTACTTTTTTTAAACAATCACAATATTCTCTTGTTCAATTCTAATAATTTCCTTAATATTCATGTCTAGTTTTAAAACTCCTTTTAGAAAGAAAGGAGTATACTTCCATCCATATGCGCTACACATGCATCGATCATCAACTAGTAGTACTACTACTGTACTATAGTGGAGTGTCATTCACTCCGAATGCAAAAGGGGACGTACAAGTAATTTAAGCCGCCAACCAACCACCCACACGAGTGGGGAATGTCCCTCTCTTCCTCAACTCTCCACCATGTGGCCTCTCATTACAGGCACATGCGACCTCACATGCATCCTTTGCCCATCCATCCTACTATCCTCTATACCTGTACGTACGGGTCGATCGTTCACAGGCAGATCACATAGATGGCGATGTCCTTTTTTTTTCCCTTAAAGATAATGGGCACAAACTCGATATTTGCTTTAACACAAGTTATAGTTAATTATTACAAAGTTTATAGCCTCAAGCTGCACATTTAAACAAAAGAGAAGACAAAAACAAATTAAGAAACAACTATCATTGGATAAAAAGACATTATTCAGGAACAATCCTAACAAGCCGTGTTGTTTAGAATTATTATAGTTTCTAATACAACCGTTTTTCTATGGAACTTCCATGTCTTATTTGGTATGCGGAAAATTTTACAGGAATTTTGTTGATTGTAGTTTGTTTTCTATGAGAACCGCAAAATTTTCCAGGTTTAAGACAAACCCCGTCCCATGAATGATTAATACCACGTACTCGTACTATTAATTCCCTAAAAAAATTCTTTTTTTTTAAAGAAACCTATACAAGGAGTTACTAAGTAATTGTTTAGACTTAGTTTGTGAGTGATGGAAAAGAAAGAAAAAAAGATCACACAAAACGAGGTGAGCCATTGACGTATGATTAATTAACTATTAACTATTGTAAATTTAAAATTTTTTAAAGTAACTTCTATATAAATTTTTTTTATAAAAATAGACCGTTTAGTAGTTCGAAAAACGTGTTTATAGAAAACGAGAGGAGTTTTCACTACTTCCTACAGATTCAAAAGGTAACTTAGAAACAATGTGGAATTTCTATATTTTTAAGGAAGCTCTACAAGTTTTTGGTAGCAGGATTGTTGAGTCGGTTGTTGTTGGAACTGCTTTGGTCCAAACCTTGGGTCTAAGGACAGAAACGAGAGATTCCCAGGAAATCCTGCGCTTTTCATTTGTCTTTTCCTCCGGTCCTGTGTGCTGCCTGTCAGTGCCAGTTGCAAGTACTATACCTTTTTTATTTTTCCTTTCATTTATACTATTCGGTCGTGTGCGTACGTGTTGGTTTTTTGTTTTTGGCTTTGGGATGTGCATCAAGGTAGTACATGGGGCTTATCAATCAAATCAGAGTTGCACGAGGGCCTCTAACTTGTCCTCTTCTGCCCCTCTCCATATCCTGGGCCCTCACCGGTTTGATGCCTCTCCTTTTCCCCATGCTTAATGCTCATTGATGTGTGTAGTGTCATGACAGTGTGAGAGAGACCGGACATTTTGTGTACGAATCACTAGTCAGATTAACAGGATCTTGGTTATCATCAAATCAACACCAGCTTTTGAAATGCATGCATGATAAAACACAGATTTTAAATAAGAATGCATATATAAAGAAGAGGAATATTAAATATAAGAAAAAAAAGAATAACCGTCTCGATAGGTAATAGAAAAATACAGGAATTGAACGAGAAGGACAGTAATGAAATTTTTCGTGCCATTCCGAAGGAAATTTTATGTACTTTTTTGCTTATATCAAAACCAATCTGTATGTGTGTTTATCTTCTTTGAACAAATGGATCCTGGTGTTTGATTTAATTAGCTTTTAAAAATGATTTATAGTTTCTCTTTGAACCAAAAGGCCGTAGTGCATATGCCCCTCGAAGTCTGGTGAACTTTTCCATTTGTCAAAAGGTACGAGTGTGCTTTCTTGAAATGGGAGAAAAAGAAATGCATCCTTGGTGTTAGCAACAAAACTTGAGCACATGAATAAAGCACTAGACCTAGCTAGAAGAGGAGGAAAAAAACAATTAATTAATACTCTAGGCTGCACAGTGAAAATTAAATGAAAAATGGACATCCCACTCACCAAATAGTGCCTACTTGTACTGCAAAAACAAAAAGAAAGTTGTTCCACGATCAGATGACAAGGGAAAGAGAACAAGCTCCCCAATGTTGAGAAAAAGGGACAGATGGATGCAAATTTGTCACTAGACTAGCCTCATCTAATCATTGAGGGTCCAATGAGAGCGGTGTGTGTTGTCGTCCTACCTTGCCACGACTCACTGACTTGGACGAGCTTCCTCCTATACTACTACGCTCTTTATCTTAAAATACTACTATCTCTAAGATTTAATTTTATTTTATAATACTATTATTTCTCCACCTATCTTTCCATCTCAACCTATTACAATCTTCTTTTATTTAATTTATTCATCTACTTTTTTTACCTAACCAATCACAACTATTTCTCAATTCTAACCTTAATTTTTTTAAAAAAAATAATATAAATTGAACTGTTTTGAGAATGAGGGAGTAATACATATCAAGGTCAAGGTAGGGGTGCCGTTCCTATCGGAGAATCCAGGCCCTATATCCTTAAAACACCAACGTAACAGCAAAATAAGCATCAAATTAATAAACCGTGTTAATTTTAACGATCGATCTATCAATATAATGAATGGCATATCAGACTCAGGGAGAGTACGTACCAATCGATCATTGGATTAATTGGAGAGACCATGGCAATTAAGCTCTCTCTTCCAATCATCAAATTGCTGTTGGCGTACTACTCTCCATATATAGGACCAAAATCACATGATTGGGGCTCTCCCCCCGTGTGACAGGGACGTTGGTTGATTCACTATCACATATCCGGCCAACCCTATATATAACAGAGCTCCTAGCATGGACATCATCCAACATGATAATCAATCAAAGTTAATTTTCTGCGATAAAAATTAAGGAGAGCTCATCAGTTCCGTCGTTGGATACCTAATTTAATTTTGGACTGGTTAAGAAAGAAAGCACTGATTAATATATTAGTTTGGTTCTGAATTGAATTGTCATCCTTGGTTCTATCGTGTATGTATTCATGGGTCTTGAGCCAATGCGTATATGCAGTCTGAACAGAATACACTGAAGAGGGAGAGGTGCAGAGTTCTTGGATTAGTGCCATTTAACTTGTCTTTTCATCCTCTGCTGGAAAGTTAAGATTCTTAAATTGACAAGAGCCTAAAATTGGAGAATTTAGAAAGACTTATTTTGCCAAAGAGGAAGAAGATTTTCCTATGGGCTACTGCTATACTCGTGTTAATTCCTCCATCACACCTGCAGATGGATGAAGTTTGGACTTTGGGACACCTCAGTGATGCCGACGGATGTAGATGATGATGATCCGTTCAAGATTACTCCTACTTGGTTTTGGAGATAATATTACATGTGTAGATGGAAAAAAAAATTTAATGGTGAAGGAAATCTATTGTGCTATCTTTACCTTATCTGGATTGCAATATATTTATATATCCTATATACAATAAGGAATAGTCCTAAGACGGGCCTAAAAAGGCCGGCCTTCAAAGGGACCGGAGCTGAAAAAACCAAATTAAATTTGAATTTTTTTTATTTTTATATTTTTTTTAATAAAATATTTACAAAAGTACATTTTCGTTTGCAATATTTAAAAAAATATACTCCCAACACTCTTTGGGAGGGCGTTTTTTAAAAATTGCTCTTCTAGAGGGCGATTTAATGACGTGGTTCACGGCCATAGGCCGAGCGACCGACAGCCGTCAGCACTTTTGCAGGCGGCCAGGGGCCAGCCTGTAAATTGGCCGGCTCCGCGGCCGGTATTTTGCAGACAGCCTCCTTGTCGCCCTTTGGAAGGACGATTTTTAGCCAGCCCAGTATAAAATCCCTTCCTAGACACAAAAAATATCATAAAATTCACAGAAATTACAGGAAAAAAAAAGAAGAGAGAGCTGAGAGCAAGGCTGAACGAAAGCAGCGAAGTTCTACCAGTTTGCTGATTCGTCTACAGGTAAAATCTATTGTTCCTTTATAATTTCTATTTCTATGCAAAAATTGATGTAGTATTGTACTGGTTACGTGTATAGTACTATATAAAAATAAGTTGTTACTCGTAGATCTGTAGGTTTTGAGTCAATCTGTTAGATGACTTAATTTGTGTAGAGATGGCAGTTATAAAATTTCGATTACACGGTTTTAAATGTGAGGAGAATGTTGGTATCTAGTTTAACTGTATTTTTTCATTAGCAGACATGTCAAATAAAGTAATATTTCAGTTATTTCACGGGCAAGGGAATGTTAGGTATGGTCCACAAGATGTAGATCTGTCGGAGTTTAGTTCAACGGCTAAGGGCATTGATAGGCCAGCTGAGAGAAGTTTCGGGTCAGTGTACAACTGGCTGATGCGAGGCTTTCGACTGGACTGCCAGATCAACACAATAATCTTGTATGTTGTAGTCAGTTGTGCAGTTAAAGGTTTTTTTTTGAGAACTGATGCCGGTGGATTGCACTACCACTTGGAGATAGTACGTTGAGAATGCATTCTAACGTGGTTGGCCATTGTGTATACTTGTGTTGATGTATGAGAATGATAACACCGCTGCTGCAATGCCCGTGCAAGATGATGAGGGTCCAAGTACGGCGAGAGGAGGTGATGCCGAAACAATAGAAGAAAATAAAGGAGGGAATGAAGAAGATAGAGAGCCAACAGGTGTGACAGATGAGGGAGAACTAATCGACACCATCGTCGAAGAAATGGATAGGAAAGATGCTAAAAACGAGCATGCAAAGTATGATGATTCATCTGATAAGGACAATGTGATGCCTGCAGAATGGAGCAACGAAAACTTCTTAGGCCTTGTTATCTCCGAGCGGCATCATGTGCCATGGGAGTACAAGGAGAATGAGTTCATCTAGGGACGAAGTATGCATATATAGAGGATTTGAAGGATGCAGTAAAACAATGGGTGGTGTCACTTCAGAGAGAGTTCTCGGTCGTGAAGTCAAGCAAATCAGTGTATGAAGTAAAGTGCGTGAAGGATGGGTGTCCATGGCGGGTGCACGCATTCGAGGGTAAATGGAAGGATTATTGGCAAGTTTCAATTGTGACCGAGCATTCATGTTACTTATCCGGTGTTGAAAAATATCATAGAAACATGACATCTGCATTTGTTGCAACAGAGATATATTCCTACATTGTGAATAACCTGGAGTACGAACCAAGATCAACTGTTAGACATATTGAAGAGAAATTCAAATACACAAATAGTTATGCTAAGGCTTAGAGGGCAAAACAGAAGGTTGTAGAGATGAGATTTGGCACATTTGAAGCATCTTATGATAATTTGGCTCATCTGTTAGCCTGTATTCTTCAGAGAAATGCAGAGACCTGCTCGACCTAAAAGCCTTTCCATCAAATTTAATTGGTGGTCATTCTCCTTGGCATGTGGACCTAACTTTTTTTTGCATATACTCAAACACAATGTTTAGTCTACAATTAGTGCTTGTCATCAATTACCAAAATCAACAATGGGGCTTAGATGCTTCAACCCCTTTACTTCGTTTATGCTCGTTGATTAAACGATATACTCCTTACGATCTACGTTCGTGACAAAACTGATCAAAAACATGAATTTTTGAGTTTCAACCTCACAACGAAAGTAGATTCCGAGCGGTGATAACCGAGCACACGTTAATTGCTTACGAACGTAATGAAATTATCCATCCAACGAGTACAACCGGCACATAAAACGCTTTTAGTTATCGTTATTACATGCCTTAGGGTATTTCAAATGGATATCCGACTAGATATGCAACTACTGTGTACGTACACAGCATGGGTATTTTTCCTTTCTCGCCGCCTCCGGTCCAGTTTCCTTTGCACGCAGTTCCCTCTCCCACTTCCTCTCTCTCTGTCTCACGGGCTTCCTTCTCCTGCCGCTCCTTCTCCTCCTTCCTCTTCTGCTCAGCCTCCCAGTCTTCTTGCGCTGCCCAACGACATTCGCACTGCTCCCTGTTCCAATCTTTTAAACTATGAAGAAACTTTGCATCCTGTGGATGGATCTCCGTATCTATCCACTGCACAAAGTCGCACAGAGGCGGAGGAGGCTTCGGTGCCTTGACAAATACAAATTTGTTAGCTCAAAGGTTCAAATATTTCTTACTACAAGATAATTCGTATTACCTCCACTGGCTTCTTCGCCTTCCCCTTCTTCCCTTGTGGCTTCGGCTTCTCCGGGGAGTACGCATAATTAGCACACATCTAATACCTTTGCCGGTATATGTAATCCTTCTTACTTGTTGTAACTTTACAATTATCTCTACACCAACACATCGGCGGAGGCACGTCCATCGGAGATCGTAGATGATTGGACATACCGAATGCATCCATAGCAACCTACATTATAACCAAATAAATGCAAGTTATAACTCGTTAGGCCAAAAATAACTTATACAACTACATACCTAGGGTATACTACACATGATTAAAAAAATGAAATGTCATCATCCTCATTTCCATCTCCCTAGCGTTTCTCGAACTAGTGCTACTCATCTAGTAAAAAAAACTAACTTCTCCATGCGCCCTATCAATATCCTTAGCCGTTATGCTCAACTTCAATAGATCTCTACCTTGTGAACCAAACCTAACATTTACTTACCTGTGAAATAAGTAGTACAATACTGGCAGGGCTTCGCCGCTTTCGTTCGCCTTCGCTTTTAGCTCTCTCTTTTTTTCTGTTATTTTTGTGAATTTTATGAATTTTTTGGAGGCTGGGAGAGGGTTTTATAGCGAGGCAGTAAAAAATCGCTCTTTGAGAGGGTGATTTTTTTGATAAAATGGGCCAATTTACAGGCGGCCCCCTGGCCGCCTGTAAATTGGCCGGCCCCGCGGTCAGTGTTTTGCAGGCGGCCCCCTTAGCGCCCTTCTAGAGGGCAGTTTTTCGGTGGCCAAGGGGCCGCCTATAAAATTGCTGATAGCCGTCGGCCGTCCGGCCTACGGCCATGAGCCATGTCACCAAATCGCCCTCTGGGATGGCGATTTTATAAAAAAACGCCCTCTCAGATAGCGTTAGGAGTATATTTTTGTAAATTTTTGAAACGAAAATGTATTTTTGTAAATATTTTATTAAAAAAATATAAAAAATTCAATTAAATTTCCTTTTACTGTTAACCATGATACATAATAAAAATCCATTACTTTCTTTTTATTTCAATTACGTGAAAGACGCCTACTACACTTGCACACTATTCCGAATAAATTACAGTAGTTTTTAACTATATACTATTAGTGCATCCCACCTTCAGGCTTCAGGTCTTGGTTTCAAAATCTAGTCCCAAGCCTATTTTTCTAATAGAAAAAAGTCGATTTTACTCCCTAGTACTATTTTATTGGATTAATAAACCCCTAAACTATTTTTTTTGCTCATGTTACACCCTAAACTATTGAAAATGGTTCACTTCACTCCTTAATAACATTTCTCTTTTTTATTTCTCTTTATACAAGTCTATTTTAAGCTAAAATATTTTAAGCCATAGATAACACCATTACCAAAGTTCGAAAATATTTTCAATTTTTTTATGACTGTTGGCTTGAACTTTAAAATCTCAATGTTTATTCCAATCTATATAAATAGTGATAAAAATTTGTAAAAAATTGTTGAGATGTAAGTTGTAATATATCGATTATCCTACCAAAATTTCAGTGCAACATACAACTTACTGTCTTCGTTCAAAAAGAGTTTACTTTTCTACACGAATCTGGATAGACACAAAAGTGAACTCTTTTTGGGACAGAGATAGTATTATAGAAAGAAAAAAAAGATAAATACCGTTAGAGAGTAAAATGAACCGTTTTTAATAGTTTAGGGTGTAAATTTAGGGGGTTAAGTGCTATAACATGATAGTTTGATTGACTAAAATGAATGTTTTTCTTTCTAATATGACCCTATAAGATGACGTTATCATGACCATAGAGAAGGTTAGCACATATGGTTCAGTAGAAGCAGTTACTAATAAAGTAATCATATATAATTTAATTGGAGGATTGTCTAACCTTACAATGGTTAAAAGAAATAAATTACTATTATTTATCACGCTGATGAGAACGTGATGAACTGGTAAGTTCTCCAATTATGAGGCTACCAGTACCAACCATGGCTCACATACTGGTTTAGAAAAAAAAAAGTCCCTCACTCTATGTTTGCTTAGAGTATGGGTTAAGACACGACCTATGACAACGGCGTCCACGTATGGTTAAGAGCTGGCTTTCACGGCCTTTTCTCAACTTTAAATGCAATGCCTAGGGATGTTCTTCCCGAGGTCGAGTTTTTATTTATTTATTTATCACGCTGATATATCACATACGGTTTCTAAGAAACATTGAGCCATCTCTCATAGCACATCATTTTGAGTCGTCCCCGACCATTTCTTATGATGGACTGTTACATATAGTTTAGAACTAGAATTATCTCACGTAATTTTGACCCTCCTTTCCGATAGAGCTTTTCATATGGCTCAAAAACATTCAAAGACCACCTCATATATTTTATCACAAACATATAGAATAAGATGGTTCACAGAACCGTCTATGGTCGGCTCTTGGAGCCACTTGTGACGATACTTTGCATGGAGGTACTGTTTGCTATGTAAATATTTTTTGTCCTTAGAAATTCCCACGGGCATAGATAACTACAATAAACCATGATGGAGTATATACTTGCTCTATATTTTAATACTATATTCGTCTAACAAAACTCTATTTTTAGCTCATGTCACACGTACCAGTATAAAGCTGAAAAGATTAATGCTCTTCACTTTCAAACTCCAATGCATTTGTTCTCTATTTTAGCAAATTTCAATACATTTATCTCTCACTTTAATAAATTTCAACACATTGATAGCTCAAAAATAAAGTTTTTTAGGATAAATATCCTATGTAAAAAAATGGAGTCTCTTTGGAACTGAGGTATATGAACTTGGATCACAATTTTTTCACAACTAAATTTAAAAATACTTGAGGCTCTACACTTTTATGATTTAGTTTGATGCAAAACGAAATCAGATGATACTATTGTCAATATATAAAACATAATAATACAAATATTATATTATTGATCAGAGTTAAAATAAAAGAGAATTAATGTTGTCCATTGTTATTTAAAACCAAAGAGAGTACTCTGTATGTCGAGGACCTAATATCATGAATGGCCTACAAATAGAAAAGAAGCAGCGATGTGGTGGTGAATACTTATGATTCCACGAATTTATATACACGCGGTGGATATATACGCTTTTTAACACAATTTTATTGCAACTTGGGTAAATGTGCCTCTTCTCGTTAGGGAAAAAAAAAACATGATGTACACAACGCCACATGCACACAGTACGTACGTAGAAGCAGAAATGAGGCGACGGTCGACCGGTGCCCCCTTTGCCCGCGCAAAGATGTGACGGGCCGGATGGAATGGATTGGTTCAAGGAACCGGATCGGACCGAGTCGTGTCGGTCTCCCCATCACACGTGCGCCTGGCTTGGCTTTTCATGTTTTCTTTCATTGACCACCGCTACTGTAGCTACTTCTATATCATAGGAAAAAGAAATTAAAGAGGATATATGCGTCTATCGTTCCATCATTAAAAGTTGATATATCCATGTATACATGTCATGGCCACCTGTTCTGATGGGACCCTCCATTTGGAGGTGCCTACGTGGGCTACCTGCACTCCATGAACACTCAAATGTGATGTGTGTGTATTCGTATGTGTCCTATTCAATCAGCTTATTTACCTAAAAAAGTACATACGTGTACGGCTACGTGTATCATAGTAGATGTAGAAGTTTAGAATGTAATTTACATGGTGTTCTAACTGGCTTGTAGCTTAGGATTACTCCCTCGATTTCTGTTGGAACGTTTCACAAAATGTAAAACCATATGTTTTTTTAATAATTTTTATATGAAAGTATTTCTTAAAAAATAAAATAGATTCATCTTTTAAGTTTTTAATAGTTAATACTTAATTAGTTACACACTAATAATATTTCTTGTTTTACGTGTGGCTTATAAATCGTACGCTTAAGCTATATTGAACACGTCCTTAATCTTCTTTATTATTGAAACTTTACAAATATAACATGTGTTCTAATCTTATTAATTATCTTTCTGTCGTCGTCTTTTAATTTGGATGTCTAATTATCGTGTTTTCTTGGCCAAAAATATGGACATTATGTAGGTTTATTTGTTATATGTACTGACCAATTACTTAAATAAATGTTAGGTGGAAAAGGACTTCATCCGTGGTACCAAGTGCTACTACTCAGCTTAGCAACATTTTGGGGAACCTCGCAAGGTGCCTACGTGGCACATTCATGGCGTTTGAACCTGGGGCAATTAACGATTCTTGAATGAAAAGCAAGTGCTAATAGGGACATTATGGATGGAACAATCGATCTAATTAAGATTGTGTTACTAGTACCATACCAGGTACCAGCACAGCTGGTTTGGTCAGCATTGCCTTTCCAAGCATGCAAATTTAGGTCAAGGCCTTTAATGCGTGAGCAATACACTATTAATTCGGCTCGCACTCGTGTGAAAGTGATGCGCGACGCGAGGATTAATTGCATATATGTATGCACTTTTAAAACAAGTAAAAGGGAGCACATTTATTGATTTCGAGAATTGGTTATGTAAATGTAACTGTCCATAAAGCCATAGGTGATACAAGCATAAACGTAACTACAACCGATCGATTTTCATCGTGTAAATATCATGATCACAAAAATAAATATACATATATGTCAAAATATTGACTTTGTCTAGTGTGTTGTCTGAATTTAATTTTTGTCTAGTAGGAGAATTAATTATTGATCTCAAAGTGGACTCCAGGTGTGCATGAACCAGACATTTGAAAGGCCCGCGGGTCAAAAGCAGCAATTAACTACATGACTGGTCTATGTGTCTTTTGTGTTAGCTGCACTAGTAGTCTGGTACTTGCAAACAATCTTTTTCTTCTTGTGTATGATGAATTTCAAAAGCTTGGATCTTTGAAAGGAAAAAAGAAAAAAAAAAGGAAAAGAAAGAGAGCTTGGATTTTAGGGCAGAAGTCTCGGAGTCATTGCCAGTAATTTCCTTGTTTCCCACTAGCTTAGCTATATACTCCTCCTAGCTAGGAGTAGTTGCCAGTAAACTATGGGAGGATCTCTCCAAAACCGACAGCCATGCATTTGAGGTCACCTCGATCGATCGACATGGCTGTAGCACTAATCAAATCGCAAAGCGATTGTTAATTGTCGCGTGACACGATCTATCGATGGAGCAAGCTCTCTCTAGATCAGCTTTTGAATGACACATGATATGATCCGGATAGATGAGAAACGGACAAGTGATTTTTCTTTCTCTCTCTTCCTGTTAGAACTCCGGAGAAAAGGGTAGTGATCGATGCGAGTCTGACCATTATTTGTCCTTTTATTACCTTTTCACTCCACTGGATTAACACGTTCTGCAATTCTTTAATCCTGCCGACGCTGCCGTGGGTTGCCATTGGGTAAGGCATCTGGGTGTCACGGTGAAAAAGCTCATTCTTTACCGAGGTAAAAACGGTAAATCGTATCACCACGTGTCGAGTCATCGTCTATCGTCGGTGGTGTGCACCCCGGCTAACAATTATCACTAAAAATTCTAAAAAAATTTATACATATATTTTCAATAGTGCTGTATCTATGTATAAAGCTTTATTTTTAAATTTATTATACATAAAGAGCAACAAAAAGATAAAATTCTGACAGATTTATACTCTTAAAACTGTTAAATTTTTTTGTTTCGGCTAAAATATAATAAATTTAAAGATGAGACTTTATACATAAATGTAATACTATTGGAAGTATATATAAAAAATTTTCTAGATTTTTTGGTGATATTTGTTAGTTGGTGTATACGATGTGTACATAAAAACCGTTTGTGCATAGCATATGTAACCAACTACAGTAATAGTATACTAAGTATTGCTGCACTTCTTATACGCTTGAATAAGCTTGGGCGAGGGTGACTTCTCTCGTGATAAACGTATGTATGGTTCATTTGGTTCAAGTATTAGAGTGAGCCAATGAGTATTTATAGAGTGATCTATGCTGGTTTCTATTTCACTTCTAAGTACTATGCAAGATTTGCTATAAACCAGGCGTATAAGATTTTGTCAGATCTTAGTCACTTAATTTCTAGCCATTGGATTGAACATCCAACAACTAAGGAGTCATTTTCAACCCCTAGCCAAAGGAATGGGAGGGGAAGACAGAACTCCTCTGTAATAGTGTGGCACATACACTACCATAGAATGTTAAAATAGGTGACGCGCATATTACAGATAAAAAACCATCCGTGTCTGTAAAATGACATTAAAGATGCGTTGAATACCGAAGCGTCTACGATACGAGTTGAGGCTGGACCTCTGTTGGCCAATCATCACATACAAATGCAAAGAACACGCATCTGCGGTATGTGGCGACATATGTCGTTAAACCACGCCAGTGATTGAGGTCCAATGTTAGAAACGCGGTTTAATAAAAACGTATGTGATATGTTAAACAGACGTGTGGTATATCCGCATCTACGACTGCTCGTTATCCACGTACATATGTTGAACAAGCGTCTATATCCTTCGTAATCTGAGACGCAGATTTTAGGGTCTTTACGATTATCTCTTAGGGAGCATTCGATCCTAACTTCCTAAACTATTAAATACTATGTTTTTTATAAAAAAAATTTATGTAGAAGTTGTTTTAAAAAATCATATTAATCCATTTTCAAGTTTACAATAATTAATACTTAATTAATTATATGCTTAATAACTCACTTTATTTTACATAATTTTTTTTTGACTTTCAAACTATCCTTTAGTCATAGATGTTGATAGAGCCAGAGTCTGTGATCACCATCTCTGTTCATTGATCGGAGTACGTTCACAGTCTCCTCGTTCTGACAGGCCATTAAAATACTTTGTTCAGCTCATGACCTCATCGGTGGGACCCGCAAGCGTCGCGTGTGGACGCTCGTCGAGGTGGAGTGGAGGTGCTATTCATGCTGGCCGATCGGCCCTGCGCGCAGCCGCCATGCCACAGCTCGATGGCCAAGCTTGGTTTTTTGTTCTGGTTATTTAAAAAATCATTTTTTCTACCTGTTGGGGATTATCAGTGCCGTTTTTCCCTCCCTAGGCTTGCACGGGGTTGGATGAACGGGAACGGCTTATCAGCAGGCCCGGCTGAGGGCCTACGCGGGAGGTGCAGCCGTCTAGGGTCTCAGACTGTGAGAGGGCCCAACCTAAATATCATCTTTATATGCAGGTGTTTATGAGTATTGATTTTTATATCTATTTAGTTCGAAAATAAGATTATTCCCTAATTTATAAATACCTATAGATGATGGTAATATACTAGTTAGCAGGTTAGGGTTTTTTTTTTTTGTTTTAGTTTTCAAATGTAGTATCAATATTATTTATCAAGAACTAAGATCATATTGTAAGTTAATTCTTAAGAGTTACTACTTAGTGTATTATATTAGTGATGTTCTTTTGTATCAACTTAGAGGATAAATAGAGTAAAAAGTATAGTTTACAAAAAAAAATTATCCTAAAGGACACATAGCGTCGAGTTTACTCTAGGACCCTCAAAACTGTAGAGCTCTACTTATCGGTGCTAATTTTTTCTAAACCAATATTCATAGAAACATATATTTGATAGATTCTTTGGCAGTGAGGCTTTCCCCGTATATAGTGGTGGCGTCACCTATTTGGGCTCTTTGTCGCTGCCATCAACCTCTAAGCCACTCTTGACTACAATGGGAGCTACGTGTGATGTCGTTGTTCCTTATAAGCACACTAACTAGGAATCAGTAGGTGTGGGGTTGGGCACTAATTCTCGTCTGACAACTTCTTTTTACGAGGGTGACGAGCCGTGCCTCGATAGTTTATAGAGCTAAGCCCCATGAAATTGTCGAGATGAAGTCAATCCACTAGATAGCCAAGATGCTATCACCCACCCTGCCGATATCATTGTGTAAGCCCCGTGAAGGAAATTCCTCTCTTTCCTAGGTCCCCCTAAACCCTCAATTTGAGATATCTAGTTTATCCGATGAGAGCTCGCTGGAGTCGAAGAAGGTATATATCATCAAGATTTGATCGATCAGATCATCGGAGCAAGAATCTTCACACACATTCTAAGTTGGAAATTCAATTGTTTTTTTGCGAAAATTTTCAGTTGAGCACGTGATAACTAGCAGATCCCCCTATCTTAACCAAACCCGAAACCGATCCCCGCGTTTTGCTTCTCAGGCAATTCTTTTGCTTCTCTGTGTGATTTTCATTGGTTTCCCTTCAGTTAACCATGTAATTATAAAGTTAGAACATGGTTTCCTTGTAAACTGGGTTAACTCTTTTCTTCTTGAATGAAAAGAAGCAGGAACTGATCTCTGCCCATTTTGGGAGGTTTCTTGGAAAAAAAAAGGGAAATCGATCTCGGTCGATAATGTTCAGGTGCCGTGCATGACAAAATCTCCGACAATGTTACACGATCCCTCGGTCAGCAATGGTCAGCTGTGCCGATGCACGACTCACTAGCATTGTAGCAACAGTACGTGTAAGTACAAACAATCATATCTCTCTCTATATATATACATGGGGTTTAGAACGATTTATGTCTTGACTCCAAATGGTGCATGGCTGAGAGGGACTGACGCGAGATGTACGTGTGTGTGGTATGATGATGGCCTGCTGATCATGATGCGTAGGCCGGCGTAGCCAGCAACAAAGCCGACACTGTACTGTCCATCGTACTGTACGCGCGCAGTATGTAAGTGCACGTCAAGTGTACAGTGCACGTACGTACACTGTGGGATTGTACGGTACGGCGATACCCAGCTAGCTAGAAAGAGTGCAGGACACATTGCATGCATGCATTACTGCGCCCGGCCGAGAGCCGACGCACACCGCACACGAGGGGTAGATGACTAGTACCCGTTCGTCTACTTACCCCATCCAAATATATAAGGTAACTCTAACAATTTTTTCATCCAGCCGTCTAAGCCAAATTTTAACAAATGTAACAAAAAAAAATCCTCTAACAGACTGGCTAACCGATTGGCTAAGCCATCTGGCTGGCCAAACAATCCCCATCACCTTCTCTCTTCTTTCTGTCACCTACTCCACTAATAACGAGATGAGCACAACTCAGCGTGCCGTGGCACGCGGAGATTAGAGCGCGGCGGCGCCCCGGTGGAGGCGGGTGGTGCCCGACGAGATGGTCTGTCACGCCCGCCGCCACCGCCGCCTGTCGCTTCTCCTCCCTGTAGCCACAACAACCTCTCCATCCTCCTCCGCTATCAAGGTCGATCCACCAGTTCTTGCCATCCCATCGGTAGAGAAAGAGAAGGTGAGAGCAGAGAAGAGACTGATACGTGGGATCTAAAGTAAGAGATAAAGAGCCTGTTAGAGTATATATTTTAGAGAAGTTTTTTTAAATAGCTTACTAAATAAATAAATAGAGAGCATGATTTGATAAAACTTTCGAAAATACACTAAACATATCTGGCTGTGATTGTTCAGAATCATAGCAAAATGTTCTTAATATAAAATGACGAAAGAAAGCTTCGGACACGTGTCTGCTTGCTTGTCTCGTTATACTTATGACAGGGGACTAATAAAAATATGTATTGAAAACTGCACATGTAGTGCAAACATGGAAACTATCACTGGCATGATCCACGTCGCACAAATTGAAAATTACACAAAATTAACACCCCGCCACTTCCCCTGCAATCTATCTCCTCCCTTCTCTGTTGATTCTCTTTCGGTTTTTAACATTTGACATTATTTTTAGATATATATTTAATCTGTTTGTCTTATTAAAAAATTATATAATTATTATTTATTTTATTATGATTTATTTTATCATTAAAGGTATTTTAAGCATGACTTATATTTTTACATATTTATATAAAATTTTAAATAATATGAAAAACTAAACTTATGTTCAAAAGTCAACTATGTTAAAAATTAAAAACCGAAGGAAGTATGTTGTATGTATCCGTAGCAACAATAGTATATATCCATTTTATTCTTCATAAAACAACTACTCCCTCCATTCTATAATATAAATATTTCTAGTTTATTTAGCAAAGATTAAGATTAAAAAGAAAAGTTTTGGTGTCTCTTATTAAATGAGGAATGTTTGAGATGAGAGGGTGGCTAAGATGGGGAAAATTTTGAATAAGATGTAATTGATAAGACAAGTAGTATGTTAAATAGTGTTAAAAATACTTATATTTTGTTATAAATTTTAAATATGAGAAATACCTGTACTTTGGAATGGAGAGAGTATCTCGTTATTGTATCAATTAATTTCGAATAACAAACGCTTCTTTTTCTCAAAAATGCAGGTAGAGGAAAACCACACTGATATCAAGAGGGATATACGGGTATTTGCATGTGTTGCTTATCTCAACGGTGAAAAAGAAATTATTTTCTCTAAATCAACACTTATTGAGCGAATTAATTTGGAGAAGTTAATCTCAACAGTAGGAATGAAAGGATGCATGGCCGAGATTTGAGCAAATCAACTAGGTGGAGTTGATCTCAACTGTAGTGGATCTGCACCCATATTAAAACAGTCATGCCCCCTCTAATTTATACATATGAAATGGCAATATATGAACTTAGTTTCTATATATGAAATGGCAATCTATGGACATAGTCCTTAGACTTAGGTCCTATTTGGCATAGCTTCAGATCTCATATGCACGCTAAATTTGGGGATTTGTTTCCTAGTACACGATAGTTTTCTTATTTGTTTCCTTATACGCTATGGTATATGGTAATACCACCGAATATATATATGTCTTTAGGGTATTCCATATTTTATACTGACAAGGACTTACTAATTTATTGCATTTAAACCTATTTGATTTAGTGTTACTTAAAACATAATTATTAATATTCATCTACTCTCGATAAAAAAGAGAGGGAGGAGCCCTAACCATAATCTCCACTAGAACCGTCCATATTCTAAGGGCCCGTTTGAATCTATAGGTTAGGGGTGAAAACCCTCTCGTTTACCATGAGTACGTTTCCTGAACTGTTAAACGGTGTGTTTTTTACAAAAATTTTCTATCTAAAAGTTGCTTTAAAAATCATAATCTATTTTCCAAGTTTACAATAGATAATACTCAATTAACCATACGTTAATGTCTTACCTCGTTTTACGTGATCTTCTTTTTCTTTCTTTCCCTCACCTTCAAACTACGCTTAAGACATCCTTTAAACGTGAGGTTAGGTTTGAGCTTATTGTTGCACGGAAAACTGTTTGGATCATTAGCATATAATTAATTAAGTATTAATTATTACAAACATGAAAATTGATTTATTTGATTTTTTAAAAGGATTTCTATATAGAAAATTTTTGTAAAAGACATACTATTTAGTAGTTTGGAAAGCGTGCTTAGGAAAATCAATGAAGTAGCTTATGCTAGAAGCTAATAAGAACGGTGCCTAAGACACCAAACTATACACGTTGGTCGATTGATTAGACCATGCATTCTTTATAATTTTTTTCAGATTTTTAGTATACTCTCTTCGTCCAAAAATATAAGGACTTAATTGGTATGGATATTAAGGAGAATAGTAAAATAAAATAAGAGATGGCTATGATTGGCTAAGATATGAGACTAGGTGAAATATAGCCATAACTTTTGAGACGGAAGAGTCGGATGGCATCTTGTATTTGTAAGAGCTATACACTTGGCATCAATCACTGAAAAAAATGTTCTCATTCTTGAGCCTCAAGTCTGCTCTCTTGTGCTGAACAGCTGAATGTATAAATCACTCAATGATTTTGTGATAATTATTCATGAGTACAAATAAATAAATTAACTATTATGAAGTTCAAAAATAAATTTAAAATAATTTTATAACTTTTCTCCTTCCCATGGGGACCGTTTCCCTAAATACACATATATAATTTTTTTTAAAAAAATAACATCGTTCAGTAGTTCATGAAATATTTGATCAATCTATTCGTAAAAAAAGAACACCAAAGAGACGGGAATTTGTGTCCAGTACTTTGTTTTTTCTATTTAGCATTCGCTTAGAGGGCTTTTTCATTATTTTATTTAGTTTACCGTAAAGCATGGGCTGAAAATGTAGGGGCTTTTTCATTACTCGTCGCCTGAAGTATAAAGGCCCGCCGAGGCAGCCAGCCGGTGGCAGAGCAGTCGGTTGGACGATCGATCCGTCCAACCGCTAAGCGCCCAACATGCATGTAGCTCTGCGCGAGCGCGTGCGTGTGGCGCAGCAACCCAGCGAGATCGAGTCGGTCGAGCGCGCGTGCCCACACGTGCAGCTGTCCGGCAAAGCACGCCACAGACGCACGGACGGGGCCGGGCAGCGACAGCGACAGCGAGGTTGGGGGGCAGTGCCCACCCGTGCGCGCGTGCGTCACGCGTACGTACGTGCCTGTTCCTGTGCGTGTGCCTGTGCCTGTCAAAGCGTCAGCCGCAGGCAGCGCCGGGCACCACAGCCCGTGGGTGCGTGCAGGCGGCCGGGCCGCAACCTGCATGCCTGCCTGGCCCGAATTTACATATGCGCCTGCCTGTACCACCTGTCAAAGTATATCGATGTATCTACTACTATACTGTATTAGAACTTGTATAACTTTTTGGGGGTATTTTTTATTATTGATATATTACATAACTAGTATGCCATTTGTATCTCTAAATAATGTGCCCTCTTTTTCAGCATCATTACCTGATATAGATGTAATATCTGTAAGTAGGTTGATCCGTGAATACGCTCATACATCTTTTATATATAGAGTTTTTTATAGCTATCACCACTTCTATAGATCTCTGATTTCCTTTAAAAATTTCAATTCTCGATCTAGATTTTAAGACTCAATGACTATAGGGGGGCCAAGAAGAGAGAAGAGCTTAGCGTGCGCCCATGCCAGTTGCTGCATGACAGCACAGTGGTAGGTGTTCTCGCTGCAGCACCACCGAAAAGTATAAGGTTTTGACCGATCAACCGTGTCGACTCCATCCGATTATGGCACGGCGAATGTCAATGAAGCAGCGAAAAAAATAAGGTGGGAGACCATGTTGCTCGCCATGCCATCAATCCTCGCACTTGCCTCTTTACTAGTGTGGCACAGCAACCTTCACTACTCGATGGGACGGAGGAAGACGGAGCAAGACGTAGTTAAGATAAATCGTTGCCATGTTATTCCTCACCGATGAAACGCACGCCGCCTCGCCTCCGACGAGACGCACACCATCACCGCAGTGCCGTCATCTCTTACCCCGTCCCCATCGTCCGTCGCAATGATGAATCGCTTCTTGGATGGAATGACGTATGTTTGGTTTAAGGTTTTGTCAGTGGAGATAATTACTGAAATACATTTGCAGTTGAGCGCGCTTAGTAAAGTGAAAGCATAATTCTATGGCAAGTGAATCCACGCAACTAACTAAAAACATATGGATATAACTTTTAAATATGTAATTGTAACGCTAATTTTATCCTCTTTTTCCTCAAAGTAAACTACAAATCTTTAGTCACTCGATGTGGTTATAATGATACTCCCAACTTCCATGTGTGTACTCACCGTACCTTTAGTTTGAAAGATTTTCTATGTGTGTACTCACCGTATCTTCAGTTTTGAAAGATTTAAAATTTTAACTGATGAGTTCATATTGAAAATACGAGTATTTCAGATAAATATATGTGTTCTGTGTGTCGAGTGATGTTCTAAAATAAATGTGTTTGTGCCTAGCATCTGAATGAACTAGTCATTGATTTGGCTAGATGAGTGTGAGAAAAATGGGAACTACGGGTACTATATAACCTACAAGATATGGGAATTAACATCTCATTATTAGAATGACATGGAGCAGTGGCAGACCTAGGATAAATTTTGTTGCATTATTTCTACATAGACATAAAAATTAACCACACATCTTTTTTTACAGATGTCATTATACCTCATTTTAGTTTTGTTCTAAATCAAACTTCTCTAACTTTGACTGAGTTTATAGAAAAATGCATGGACATCTACAATAACAAATAAAGGCATATATTCTACCAGTTTGACTAATTTTAAGCTATATAACGTAATATAAGATATGTGTACTTGTAGACAGTGAAAGCCACAACTCACTTGAACAATGTTAATAGTGTGGCATGATCATTAGATACATAACAAATGTACTCTCCAATTTATCCATAAAAGTTATAGATATTTATATGACTATCTGTATTATTGAATATTATTTGCATGACTTATTAGCTTAGAGCATTTTAAATTATGATTTAGAAAAATCTCTCAAATTATAAAAACTAGTTAAGTAACTTGGATGCATACAATATTATTAATATATTACAATAACTACTATAAACTCACATAAAAATCATAAATAATATATATTATTGAGCATGGAAATAGGAGCTAGGTGCAAGGGTTAGTGGATAAAGCTAGCAATACCATCATCGAAAATAGAGAAGAATGAGAAAAAAAATGAAGATGGAATAACGGAATTATATGGGGAGAAATTTTTAGTTTCACCCTACATTGTGGTAAAGAACAAATTTGTGTTAAAAATTGTAAATTTTAATAATATTAGTAAATTATTGATAAATGAGAGTATATAATACAATGGATGTGAGTAATTTTGTCCTTCGTGTGTGTGGTTGGTGACTCCTCTTTTTCTTACCTTCTCTCACAGTCTTCTTGGCATGTTCAACTGACAAACGTCTCCATTTGAATCGAATACATAAACGATTTAATTAGATTATTTTTTATGGTAGTCTGCTTACATGGGTAACCAATATTTATCAGCACTAGCTATATTTATTTATGGTGCCACATTTTTGAAGAAAAAAGTCAAATCTTATACTGTAAATTCCATATCTTACTCTTTAAATTCCATATCTCACAACATAATTCTTCAATGCTCATTGCATGGAAACTAGGGAAAAAACTAATTACTATTTGATTCCAAAATAATATTAGTTCAAATTAACATATATGTAAAAGGACAAAAAAATTCAAAAGGAAAAAATTAGGAATGATACCAGTATCTCATATTCCCAGGCATCCCAGCGTGATTGTGCTCATGAAACAAAATGAGAACACTGTGTGGTGCATCTTCTTTCTCATCTCCCTCTACTCAAGCACTTCTTTTTTTTCCTCAAATTTGCATTAACCCTAGCTTCTGTTCTGGATATAGAAGCTACTTTTCTCTTAATTTGCCTTAAACTTAATACTAATAACACTTTGTTTGTTCTCTAATGTCACACCCCAATCTGGCATTGTCGTACAACGACAGTAAATAGGGCGTGCCGCAGGAAAATAGTATGAACTGCTTCCCCGCGGAACTGTGAGTATCCACGGAAATCAGATATGCATCATTGCAAAACCTTAAATAAATAAATAGATTTATACCTTAACTTATGTTGCGGCTTTGAAGCAAACCAGAGACAGCAACGAACAACACAAAGGCAACGGCAGTAGCGGAACAAATAGACTAAGTCCCAACACCATAGGCAGTGGCTGGAACCAGGACGAAACCCTAGTCTTTACTTCACTGCAACTCCAGCTCCAGAATCCCAATGAAGAAACTATATATATAGAGTAAGGATGGGTACTTACGTACTCAACAAGCCAGAGGAACTTAAATGGTTGTTGCAGGCTTCAAAGAGAGGCCAGATAGTTTGCAATCAGTTTTATTTGAAATCTTTTAAATCTGCTAAGTATGTGCTTCTCAACAATCAGGGCGAGGTGGAGTGTCGCCCGATCGAAGTGAAATGTATCAATCTTTGATTCTCTAGTTTTCACAATATTAAGAGTTGGCTTCAAGCCGACTCACAGAGCCAAAACAAATCTCCGGACTTCCCAAGTCCTGCTGTCCACGACAGCCAAGACATTTTCATCGGATGACCCACGTCCTCGATAGCACTTCCTTCCCACAGTTCCCAAACCACACACACATTTTGCAACAGGGTAATATAAAACTACGCTAAGAAATCACCTCACATCCATACATGACCATGGGCACGACTATTCAAACAGTTTAAACCTCTATAGGGGGGTACACTTTACCCACACGACGCGACTCACTCTAGCTACCACCTCGCACTGTACGGGTACGATTGATGACATAGAGGTTTTCGTGACAAGGCATTTCCAGAGGCATCCCAGGTTACCCCATGTCAACTGGAGGGGTCCTCGACCAACAACAGGATAGGTCCCAGACTACTGTGCCAGAAACTCAGGAGGACTTCCCCGACGCCCTCCCAGCGATCCACAATCCAATGACACACAAGGCGTCCTTGGAGGGCTAGTTACTCAGCTAGGAGCTTTCCATTTCATCCATGTGGTTGTACTGTCATATGTTCGGATGAAATTCCAAAGAAATCGGTTCTTACGGCGACCACACAGGCATCCCATAAACTGGACCAGCCTTGCGTTGCGAGTCTCCATTTTTAAAACTTATTTTTCTTTCACAATACACCAACCCAGTTGTCGGGTTTTCCAAACGTTTCATAAAACCAAGTTTTACCCAAGAGATTTCTCAAATTTTAAGTTTGAAGGCGACCATCAGTACTCGCACAAGAGTGCACGAATACCGAGGCACGGCAGTGGTGGTTTTAAGGGAATAGGGCATTGCAATTCTCAAGGAAGGATTAAAATGCAACAAGTTTGGGTAGACGGGGCTGAACAATTCAGTGCACACCTATCGATTTAGATTTTGCAAACAAAATAATTTAAGTTCACATATAGGCTCGATTGATCATGGGTGACTTGCATTGCTCTAGGTCTTCACAAACTTTCGAGAAATCTTCGTGAAATCCACTCCGAAACGAATTTCCGGCAGCGGTTACTGTGTGTAAACAATTAAAATCTATACAAAGACTAATAAAAGATCCTATTTAGGACTACTAATAGTGCCATTAGATAGATTTCAATTTTAGAAAATTACTGGAGTTGGAACGGGGTTAATCGGAATTTCGGAGCAAAAGATATGAATTTTTGAAGGTTAAATGAATTTCTGGATAGGGAAAAAATTATTGAATTTCTGGAAAGAATATTCCCAAAATGTTCCTGTCGGCTCATTGACAAGGGGGGTCCGTATGTCAGTGGAAAGGAGCGGGTCAGGATCCAGCTGTTAGTGATACATCGGTTCACTATCGTAGGTCGATCGTGGACCGAGGGGCTAGGGCCCACGTGCCAGCGACTTGGTTTACGTGGACCAGGCCAGTGGAGTGGAGAGAGAGGCTTCTCGGTGGAGGGGAATAGTGAGCATGGGGTCCAGATGTCAGCCGCACCGGGGGCGTGAGGTGCATGGTGCGGTCTACAGTGGACCGAGGTAATATGGCCCTTAAGTCAATGATTTGGTTCTCGGGCACCGCGCACACGCTGGGCCACGCTAAGCTGAGCTAGTGCCCTCGTGGCTGCCACGCTGGCGGGGAGGGATGAGGGGTGAGGCCGGCTCGGGATCGATGGCGCACGACGGCGGGGGCGTTCTGGCGAGCGGCGGCGCCGACGGGAGGAGGGGACCGGGGTGAAGCAGATTAATGGTTCGGATCAGCGGGAGGTCGAGCGCCGGCAGCCGGCGAAGGCCGAAGGAAGAGAAGAGCAGCAGCGCTCAGCGTTTGGTTGACGGCGGCAATGCTGGGAGAGGAAAAGAAGAGGGAAAACGTCCACGACGGTGATCCGGGCTATGACAAGAAGCGCGAGGTGGGATTTGGAGAGAGGATTTAGACCGAGGAGGCCAGACGGCGATGGGCGGCGAGCCACAGCGGTGGCGGGATAAAAGATGCTGTGAAGCTCTATTCGAGAAGCTAGCTCCCACACTACTCAGTGTAGTCGAAGCAGGGAAGCACCTTAGAGGGAGAATACGCAAGGATTTGGCAGGAGAACCTCACCGGCAAGGGGATTGATGGGGGCGATGGAGTTCGGGATTCCAGTGGGGCGGGGCCATGCAGAGGCGCTTGGCTCCAAACCCGGTGAGGAGAGGCGATGCGCGCGGCAGCGAGGAAGGGGTTAGTCGAGGCGGGCTCCGGTCGGCATCGGGTGAGAGGCCAGGTGATGCTACGGCAATGTGGCCAGTGTCAAGAGCGACGATGAGGTGGGGCTTTCATCTTCCAGAGAGGGCGAAGCCGAGAGGGAACAACGGGGCTCCCGAGGGGTGGGGCTTTATAGGCAGGGGAGTGGGGTAGCTAGGTTGGTTAGGGGGGCAGTTATGAAGGGGGGAGAGGATGGCGCCCCGGCGCGAGATTTCTCACATGGTGAAATTGGCCGACGGCGGTGATTTGCAGTGCGGCCGATGGCGGTGGATCGGAGGGCAGATTTTGAAGTAGGAGTGTGGGTTATGTCACGCCCGAAAATTCACGAAAATTTCTAAAGCTAATTTGTGCAATAAACCCCGTCCAGGAATCAGCCGAAGTACACAAATCGACAATTTGATAAACATAACCAAAACGTAATAACGATAAATACTTATAAAAGATGCACTTAGTCCTCACACAGAAGAAACCATAGCGGAACGACAACCTAACGAATCTTCAGCACCAAGCACATAGGCAGCTCAAATGGGGTATAAGCCAAACACCAGAATCTTCACCTTCCATGCAAATCTTCACTCTGATGATTGTAATATTGCAAGACTGAGTACCACCCACCATACTCAACAAGCCACACATAGAATGCAAAATAATGCAATAGGATTCCAAAGAAAAGGCATAGTATGGCTTATTTGCATAAACGGCATTTAAAATATTTGCATTTGAAAGCATTGCAAAACAGTATAGTTTAATAAATATCAATATTAAACCAAACACTGAATAACACTTCAATGCAATTCAGGCCCAAAACCATAATCCTCCAAACTGGAGCTATCAGGTTTCGATCATTTATTATCATTAATGAGTAGTGTGGGACTAATTATGAAAAACATTGCTAGGCCGCCCATTAGCTGTGGGCATGGCTATTCGAACAGTTTTACTCTGCCCAGCGGTGTACCAATTTATCCATAAAACATAATTCCACACATGTCACCATGCCCTGAAATACCACCATGGTACTGCAAAGGGAGAAACCGTGACAAGACTTTTCACGCAACTCGCCCAACAGAAGTGCCACCCGTTGAACCACCTGTCTCCGGTAGGGTTGATCAGGTTCCTAGGCAGGGAGACGGTCCAACACCCAAAAACATGGACTTGTTGACAACTGCCATGGTGGTCTTATTGACACAGCCACAACACACCATGGGTTCTCCTGTTGAACTCGCTACACGTCCAGTCAAGCCATTACCCACTCTAGCTTGTGATTAGTACGGTATTACTTCGCAACAAGCAGTCCGCGAACCGATCCTTAATTGTCATGAGCACTACTAGCATCATCACATTCCATGCGCTCACAACCCACCATTAGTCAAGTTTTAGTTGGCATGTTTATTTAATCAATCACGATCAACTGTCGTGCAACTAAAACCATTAATCATAAATTAATCATTGGTAACTGAATGGTTTTTCTACATAAAATGATGCTAGTCTTTCTAAGCATTGGCTAAGAAAATCCTAAATAATCTAGCTAGATCATTACGTAGTCATCCAGCTAGTCAATATTAATTACCTAGGGTATCAAGGTATAAGTATCAACAACAAGATATTGGCCATAATCAAGGAATATAGTATAATGATAATTACACATAATAAATGACATTCCAAAACATTGCATGCAATAATATTGAAATAAAATAGTTTTTCATAAATGGGATCAACATGCTCAAGGGGATTGTCGTGTGACTTGCTTTGCAATAGACAAGCCTTCAATAGGTCTTCTGAACTCTTTTGGGAACTTCGCTTCCTTTCGAAACGGTGAAAATACGCGACTACAAGAAAAAGAGGAAAAACACTAAGAAAATCCAAATAAAAAGTACATAAAAGTACATAAACATATAGATCATG
The DNA here is from genome assembly GCA_003991445.1 of Oryza meyeriana var. granulata. NCBI lineage: Eukaryota > Viridiplantae > Streptophyta > Magnoliopsida > Poales > Poaceae > Oryza > Oryza meyeriana. The sequence goes on from RYFJ01001579.1 coordinate 150,694, forward strand.
ATTTTAGATAAATTTAGGAAGAAGAATAGGTTGAATCGGAGTTCGGACGGAAAAGTTATGGCCTTCGAAAGATTGAGTTCAGAGAAAATCCGAAAAGAGTTGGTAAAAAATATTCTTTGGAATATTCCCTCAGAAAATAATTGTTAAACGAATCATTTTTAACTGTGGAAAGGAGTGGGGCCCATTGTCATAGGCTGGCTGATGGTGGACCTTGTCCATGGAACTGAGGAAAGATGGCTGGTGGACATGAGGTGATATGGCTGCACATATGGCAACACGTGGATAGACGAGCTGATGTGTCGACTGAGTTGGATCGATGACATGGCTTTAGGGCTGACGTGGCAAAGATCTAGGGTTTTGGGAACCGCGGCTTGGATTGGATCTTGAGGAGATTGGACGATGGATATTGTTTCGGGGCTTTATGGAAATCCGACGGCCTGGGATTGATCTGGAATATGGGACGGCCAGGATTCCTCAGGAGACTATGCGCAGGGTCCACATGGCAGTCACAGTAAGGAGGGGCTAGTGGGGCCCACATGAAGTTGGCACAGAGGAGGGGAGCTGCCAATGGGCCCACATGTCGGCGTGTCCGGGCAAGTGGGCACCCATGCCATGGCATGGCGGCACGGTGCCAGTGCACGCACGAGACCGGTAGGATGCTAGCCGATTCGGCGGTAGGGGCAGCTGTCGGCGAAACGGGACTGGGGGCCCCACATACCCCAGGGACGCGTGGATCTTCAGCCACGTCAGCTCCTCCGGGGCCCACATTCTGCACCGGTGACGGCCGGCTACGGCCGTTTTTCCGCCAAGTACCTAGGGCCCGAGCACTGCCCGGGCCCGGGTGCACCTTTCTCGGGCGCGTCGCAACGACCGCTCACATCTGCCTCGGGCCCCGTGGCTCGGGGACATTCCTGGGCCCGGGCCTCGCCCCTCGGTCCCGGGACCCACAGGCTCCGTCCCGGGGCGTGTTCCCAGGGCACATTACTGGGACATCCGCAGGCCCGGGTCTCGCACCTCAGTCCCGGGTCCCACTGGCTCGGTCCCGGGTCGTGTTCCCGGGGCACATTACTGGGGTATTCCCAGTCTCGGAGCGCGTTTCCCGAGCCCGGGACTCACAGCCTCGAGGAACTCGGTGCCTTGTGCGCGCGGAGGGCTCGATGAGCTCTCTGCGCGGGGCACGAGTCCAACTACCTGCATTAATGACGAGGCGACGGAGCGTGTCGAGCCTGTCGCCCGCTCGGCCACGCGTGGACGACTCATGATGGCCTCCTGTGGGCCCGTTTTCTGTGCAGTCAGAGAATATTTGACTAAAAGGGCTTCGGTTTTCCACGCTCTGGCGGCGATGGCGTGCGCCGTCACATCTTCATGACCTAATCGCCCGCAGCAACCGACCAGACGTGCCAAACCAACTCCGGCGTGGCTCGGCAGGCGAACGCGTGCGACAAGACATATCGTATCTAGAAAAGCTTTCTCTTGACATGTGTACTAGGCACAGTGGACTCCCCTTGGACTATAAAAGGAGGATCCATGCCAGCGGGGCTAGAGAGTTTGGAGTTGAGCTTCCAGAAAGGCTGAGTTCTTAAGTTAGGGCTAACTCCTGAGCACCCCTCAAGAACATTTTGTAAGAACAAACCGCATTCATCTCCTACACAGCAGATACACACAGAAGTAGGATATTACGCCTCCGCGCGGTCCGAACCTGTCTACTTCTTCTGTCTCCCTTGCGTGTTATTGTCCCGACGCTATAGTTGTCCTGTGAACCACTCCCCTGACCGAACCTCAAAGGGGTCCCAGACTCCCCACGGTTAGAGTTCCCTCCTCTGACAGCGACCAACGGCGAACTGCGGCGACGAGCAGGGCAGTGACAGCGTCGGCCCGGAAGACGGCGGTGCACGATAGAGAGAAAAAGAAGGGGAACAAAGGTGCTGCCGACGGGAAGAGGAGGACGTCGACGGCGAGCCAGGGGGGTTTAACTTCTGCCAGGCTCACCAACTCACGGCGGAGGACGACGACGATGACCGGGGCGATGGCAGCGGCTCCTCGCACGGCGGCAGCGGCGTGCAGGGGCGGCGGCGCATGGGCGTGGGCGGCGCGAGGCGAGCAGGGTCTGCTCGGGCAGCGCCGGTAGATGGCGGTGGCGGCTAGGGCACGGGAGGGGGCGGCGCTATTTATAAAATGGGAGGGGAGGAGCTAGGTTGCACGGCGGAGTGGTGGGGTGAGGCTCCGAGTTGGCGGCGGCGCGAGCTTCGCGAGGGGTATCGTGGCTTAGGCCGAGCCCTGGCGGCGGCGGTGGCGGTGGGCCGAGGTGCGGCAGCAGCTGCTGGTGTAGGCCGGGCCGGGCCGAGGAGGAGGAGGCGGAGCTTGGCCGGCTCGGCCTCCAGGCCGAAGAGAGAGAGGGCCGGAGGAAGAAGAAAGGAGAAGGAAGAAGGAAAAAGGAAGAAGACAGGAAAGAACGGAGGAAAGTTGAAGAAAAAGTTGAAAGAAAAGAGAAGGGGAAAGAAAAGAGAAGGGAGAGAGAGAAAAAGGGAAAAACAAGGGGTTTTTTCAGAAAAATTTCAAATTGAAAAATTTAGAATTTTGGGATATTTAGAGAATCAAAGGATTATTTTAGATTATTGGGATTTGGGGGAAATATTCGGAATATTAGAATATTTCGAATATTTGGATATTACTTTTGGGAATCAAAAACTCGAAAATATTTTATGGAACACGGAAATTGGAAAATCTCGGAATATCTGGGGATTTGAATTATTTTCAATGGAATTTGAATTTCGAGAAAACAAGGGTGGATTTAATTTAATAAGGAAAAGGGGATATTTTGGAAACGTCGGATTAACAGGAATTAATTCGAATATTGGAGTCAAAGGAATTTTGGGATAATTCGAATATTCGGAATATTTTGGGAACATTGGAACATGCAATATCGGAATATTTTTGGAATCGGACTATTTTGGGAATGGAGGAAATCAGTGGGATTTAGAATATTTGGGATATTAGAAATTTAAGAATATTTTTGTGGAAATCTGAATTGGAGCGAAAACTCGAAATATTGAGGATTTGGATTTATTTTATTTTGGAAATTGGATTTTGTGGAAACTAAGGAGATTTAATTCAAAGGAATAAAAAGGATATTAAAAAAAAGAATTGAATACATCCAAGACTCGGATTTGGAATTTTGGGAAATTTTCTGATGTCGGACTTTTCTGGGAATTAGAGATTCAGGAACGACAAGAGAGTCCGGGTCAAAAAGAAGGGTACAAAGGGATTGAACCAGGAACGTCTCGAGAAAAGGATTTTGGAATTTGTTTAAATAATTATTGAAATAATCTTTGTAATATTAAAATTAATTCTGGAGCTCCGAAAAATCCAAGAAAATTTCGGAGAGGTTATTTACACACAAAAATTTATTAAAAATGAATTCAACAATGATTTATTAAAGAAAATTTTATTTCCTATTTTTTACTTTACTTAATTAACTCACTTTATAATTTAATATAAATTATTGTAAATATATTATTAATTAATTATTTAATTCCCAAAAATTTGGGCTGTGACAGGCTAGCAAGCGCGTGCAAGGACGGCGATGACGCGTGCGGCGTAGCTCACTTTTGACAGACTTGGTCGGGGACCGAGGTAGGGGAAAAGAGAGGAGAGGAGGGGGAAAATGGGGGCATCAAGGGCAGAGGAGTTGGCGTCCATTCCTTGGAAGCTAGCGTACGTCAGCAGGGCCAGGTGGGGCTGCCATGACGCGAGCGGCGGTCGGTGGAATTTGACCAAACGCTGCACAGGCGCGGTCTAGAGGGAAAGCAGGACAGGTGGATGTTGACGACTATGCAGGGAATCAAACGGAAGGCGGGGCGGGACGACAGGCGTTGGGCATCCGTCGGTGGCGGTCGGGCGTGTCTTGTGCGCACGCACGAGGCATAGTGTTGGGCCATGGGCCGCACAGGAAAGAGGGCGAAGGAGGGGAGTTGCGGCCGAACTAGGCTGGAGAGAAAGGGTTTTCGGCCCAAGAGGATTCTAGTGAGTCAATAGGGGTAAAACAAAGGGATGACTCCAATATTTTCGGAATAAATTGCATTTGGACTTCAGGGAATTTTGCAAGGGAATTGAGGAGAGAGAGGGAGGATTTGAATTCAAAATTAAAATTTGAGTCCTTGATACGGGAATCGATTTCATGGAACTTTGCAGGGAATTCGAAGAGACAATTCAAGTTTGGATTTTTATTCGCAATTCGAGAATTGATCTTAGGGAAGCTTTTGCAGGGAGACAAGAGGGAAGGTTAAGGGATTTGATACAAAGGTTTGGGAATGGATTTTGAGAGGTGAGGTTTTTGGATAGGTTGGGTTTTGAGATCCAGGACAAAATGACAAATTGAGATCCAGGCACGACTTACGACACAACACTCAAAGAACGAGATTTTCATGTATAGGTTTTTTATTAAAATAGTATTTAATGTCTCACTGAAAGCGAGGTGTTACACCCAAAAAGTTTGGGGTTTCAATTGACCCCATGTCCCATGTTAGGTTCGCCCCTGACATGGAGAGAGTTGGATATTTGGATGCCATGTCCCTTACTTTGCGCCGTAAAACTTTGCTTGATTAGGCAAAAGATGTAGCCAGCTGTTTATATTCTGTGGGTTGTTCAAGAACCAAAACTGGCCCTACCTGAATCTGATGAATTACAGCATGTAATACCTAAAAGTCTAGAGAAATATATCTTGCAATACATTGTTTTTGACTGATTGCCCTTTGTTTACTTTCATTGTTGATTGACAAATGAGCTGAGTGTAAGCGATATGGGCCCCAGTTATTATTACGGAAGGCTTATCCGACTACCTAAACAAGAGATAGACCGAACCAGCTAATTAGAGATCGCGTATAACTCGGACATCTTGAAAGCATATGACATAAAGTACGGGATAGAGTCCTATTCAAACATACTAGGTATCTTTCTTTAAATAGATTAGAAAACCTAAGCCGTATCCCTGCCTCTCGTCCTATATAAGATGGATAGGGGTCCCTAGATTGGGATAGGCAATCAATAAACTAGCGAATACACAAGCAATACAGTCCGCCAAACAAGAGTAAGGTACTGTCTCTTATCAAGGGTTTGAACCTGTATAAATCTTCTTGTCTTATGTCACCATCGAGCTCTAGGGTCTGCTCATAGATCCCCATGTTTATTATTGCCTATAGCAAACTCCGATAGTTGGTGCGTCAGGAAAGGGGTAAAGAGCCTAGATCTACATCGCCTGTGCGTGCCTGTGCCTATCAAAGCATCAACCGCAGGCAACGCTGAGCACCACAGCCCGTGAGTGTGTGCAGGCGGTCGGGCCGCAACTTGCATGCATGCCTAGCCTAGATTTACAGGCTGGTTTGAGGCCAAAATTGACTTTACCAATGTCAAAACTTGGTAAGTTTTGGCATGGCTAATTTTAATAAAGATAAAGTTGTGTTTGGTTTGAAGCCAAAATAGCCTAAGTTAACTATTAAAGTGGCCTATTTTTTCTAGGGTTACCAAAATTTGGCTTCAATCTAAATAGACACCATACACTATTGAAATTACCAAATATTGGTAAAGACAATTTTGGCCACAAATCAAACCGACCCTGCATATGCGCATGCCTGTACCACCTGTCAAAGTATACAGCGATTATCTAGGTATCGACTTGTCAATGTTTTATATCGGCTGTATTGATTATGGGGCTATTCGTAAGACCTAAATTTGATGGATGCAAATGGACACAAAAGATTTATCCTGGTTCAGGGTCTCAAAGTAAAATAATACCCTACTTCCAGTTGTTATGTATTGTCTTCGAGGTTTTTCTGGTGGGATTCTGTATGTAGTTCTGTTCTACCCTAGGGGCTCCTTACCTCGTCTTATATATCGAAGAGGCAAGATTACATGATAGGAATCCTAGTTGGACTCGACCAAGAGATTTTCCTTTAAGAACATAGAGTAACTGGATAGGACTATATCCATTTTTTTGTGCAAGGTAATATAAAGCCGAGTTCTACTGTATCTCTAATTACATGGGTCAGCCCACTCTCTATCTGAGTGACTATGTTGCCTTCTACGAAATACCTAGAGCGCATGACTTTCACACTATTTCACTATTACAACATGCAATATAGTACTACAACTTCTCGGGGGTATTTTCACAGTTGATGTATTATACAACTGTTGTGTTATTGTACATCTGAATAATGTGCCCCCTTTACCTGCATGATTGCCCAATATAGCTGTAATACCTGTAAGTATATTGATCCGTAAACCCACTCATAAATTCTGCAACTACTTCTAGAAATCTCTTATTCTCTTAAAACGTTATGGATTCTCGATCTAGATTTTAAGACTCAACGACTATAGTATTCGAACAATAAAAGCAGATAGGAGAGTTAGATAACCATAGTTACTCTAAATTGTCGCTATCTAAAAACTCACGAATTATTTCTCCGAATCACCGGCTATCTAAAAACTCACGAATTATTTCTCCGAATCACCGGCTTTCAAAAAGAGTCAATTTCTAAAATAAGTTTATCCAAGAATCTATTTATTGAATAAGTTTTTAAAAAGAGCTAAAATATAAAAAATCCATGTCGATCGACCCTGGCCTATCACCATCCTCACCGATCCAGTATCTGCTCGGCCTGCCTGCACTTGAATACTGCATGATCGATAATCCAATATATATAGTCCATCCATGCATCTGCATCGTGATTAATTCTAGCTCTGCTGCACCCGTGCATATTGCAGCGTCGTCGTCGTTCCAAATCTCTGCTTTGCTGCTGCAATTTGTTCCTGCATGCATGCATGTAGCGGTGTTTGCGTCGTCGCTGGCTGCTGGATCGATCGGACGGATATGATTATTTGAACATATGATTAAGCAACCCTACGTGCATATGCTTTGCATAGGATGCTGCCCTGCTGCGACATACATGTGGGCCCCACCTCTGGATTCGGCAGGTTGGCTGGCCACTGATCATTGCCCAACATGCATGCTAGTACCACTTGATTAACAAACTGATCATGCGTTCGTGCGTGCGTGCATCCACCCAACCACATCGAATGCTTCCTAAATAATTGATCGTCCAGCTCAAACCAGTATTATTCGATCGCCGCAATTATACAGATATATATCATCGATCGAGCTAGCTAGAGTGGTCCAAAATGGCCGTGGTTTTGATTTTCTTCCTAGACGAATTAAGGCCATGGTTTTGATGCGTGGGCATCGATCACAATGTTTAGTTTCTGTTCATGTGAAAATGATAATGACATGACATCGGTTGTAAGTTGTACCACTAACTCTTTATTATTTTTTAGATGCTTAATTAATTTGTGTGTGTATATATATATACTGTCATAATTAAGGATAGTGTCTATCTTGTGAGATGGTTTGATTAAGATTTACCCCTAATAGTAATAGTCCAGTACAGTACACTCTGCAGTGCAATACATGCTAGCTTCCAAAATATTGTGCAAGTGGCCGCAAGACCCCTACCCGGAGGCAGTTTCAATTGGTTAGCTCCAACCGCCGCACCAACTGCCACTGTCCACTCCCATGTGTGCTTTGGGCCCCTAGCATGCAACACACTTGCACAATTTGTGAAACTTGCTCGTGGTCATAGTAAGTCACTGCTCGTTCACACATTGTCTTCGTTTGTATAGTACCAATTAATTGGTAGTCCACTTGAACCCTGAACTATCATAATTATCAGTAATTCAACACTGTAACTACTAAAACAAATAATCATACCTTGCAGTTATCGGAACATTGCACTCCCTCTATTTTAAAATATAGTCATTTTTAGACTGCTTAATAGAGGTTAAGGTTAAGTAGAAAATGATTTGATGTCCATCATTAAACGGGGATGTTTGAATCTAAGATGAAAAGAAATTTGAATGTGAGACGATTAAAGTGATAAGTAGTACACTGATTAGTGTTAGAAATGCTTATATTTTGGTACAAATTTTACACGCTAGAAGATCTTATATTTTGAAATGAAGAAAGTAAATATAATATAATGAACAGACATATATATTGAGAAATAATAACTGGGGCTACCTTTTTACTCCAAGGTCATACTGTATTAGTTTTTTTCTATTAGTTTGCTGGGCCGGAGTCCAATGGAAGTACATGGCTAGCAATTCGTATTCTGGGCCAGCCTGATTTGGTATTGGTGAAGCCCATAGGATGACGACGACGACCTACCGCCAGTTTGGACCACTGCAGTAGAACACTGCGTCGTTCGTACACCGGGTACGCCATGTTGTCCATCACGCTCAAGAGGGAGAGCCACGTATAGTTGGTGTCGTCCCACGCGCGCTCTCCTCTCGTACGAGCACGATCACCCCACCAGGATGGTTGTCAAAATCTCGACTGTGTCATATAATTTTACGCATTATAATCTTAATTAGTTTGATTTTACAATTCTAATAAAAGGTTCTTTAGGATATCTACCTGTGAAAATCGTTTTTCCTTATTATTGAAAATTGCCTAAATTATAAAAAAGTTATAAAAAATTATTTTAAGTCTGTTTGAGGTAAACAAATTACCTTTGAGAACGTTACAATATTTCTTTTAATATGGTTAGATCAATATGTTATTAGAATATTTTTTTAATATGGTCACTCAGTAATACCACTTTGCATGATATATCAACTGATCTAAAGAAAACTTGTTTTTAGTGAACAACCATATTAAAAGAAATATTTCTAGGACATATTAATCTAACCATATTAAAAAAAATAATGTAAGGATCTTAGAGAACTTTTTTCATCTTAATCGGACTTAAAAAATTTTCTATAAATTTTTAAAGTTCGGATATTTTAAAAAATAAGAAAAAACGGTTTCCACGTGCGGGCATCCTAACAAACTGCTTATGTAAAAGTTTTATAGGTGGATGGCTTAAGGAGCAGCATACACTAATCGACCTATTAGCCTGAGACAGCCGCAAGCTTAGTCACAGAAGGATGCATATTTCACCCGTCTGTGAAAATGAATGTACGGGGCATGCGAAAATCATTTTTGTACTAGCGATGGCGAACTTGTCCATGCAGGCATTTTTGCACAAAGGCCACCAACTTATACTTTCCGCATATCGCAAAGGGCAGATGAAAATAGCTCTATTTATCTAAGCATTAACGCATCACCCTTAAATCATGTTGTCCACCAAATTCGATTATTGCTCTCAATAATAATTTTTTGATCTCAGTAAGGACATCTACGAAATATATTAGATGGTTGGGACAATATAATGCAGTCCAGGATACTATCACCATATGGAAAATTCTGCAAATAGTTGTGAAAATAAAAAATTCAAACAAAACAGTAACATTCGTATGTTCTCTTTTATTACTTAAAACTCCTTGCATAATATATCCTATCCTAAAATTCATTTTTTCCCTCTTTGTGTACGATGTATTTTTAGTTGAATATTTATTATGGAGGACATATACTCCCTCCGTCCCAAAGCTATTGGCATTCTAGTATTCAAAATTTATCCCATAACAATTATCACATCAATCACCCCCTATTTAAATTTCTCTCAATATTACCCCTAATCACCCTCCTAATCCCAAACATTCCTCATTTAATGAGGGATATCTAGATTATTTTTTTCATTACTAATTTCACCCACTTCCTCCTAGAATAACAATTGTTTTGGGATGGAGAGAGTACTACAATACAAAATGTTTTGAAACATTTTGACAAGTGTTTTATTAATTTCTGTGCAATGTATATCCCTCATGACAAGCATATGGGCCACTCGGATAGAGGATGGGCCTAGCCTTGTAATTAGAGATATAGCTAGATTCGGCGGACTTCGTCTTGTATAGAAAGGAATATACAGTCCTAGTCGGGTGCGTTATATCTCTAAGGGGAGATCTCCTAGTCGTAATCCGATGGGGACTCCTACCTTGTAACCTTGTCCCCCAGTATATAAGGGGAGGCAGGGCGCCCCATGAGGGCAGGTGCACACAAGTTCATCAGAACCACCACCGTATATCCTCAAAGGAATACATACAAACTGGACGTAGGGTATTACCTCACATCGAGGGCCTGAACCAGTATAAAATCTCCCTGTGTTCCTTTGCAATCCACCGAGTTTCCATCCGCCGAGTAGCCCCATATATTTATTGCCGGTGTAAAACATCGACAGTTGGCGCGCCAGGTAGGGGCTTCGGCACGATCTACATCTACAAGCTCGATGGATCCAACAACCGGAGTCGACGGTGGCAAATTCTCTCCCGAAGATACAATCTCATTCGGAAGCCTCGACTTCGCCGCCGACATGTTCGGCAATCTCACCTTGGCCGACACGGACCCGATCCAACCGGCCGAGGAACCAGCCAACTCGGCGCTAGTCGGCCCACACGACGCTGCGGCAATCTTCGACGACATGCTGCGGCGATCTTCTATACGCCCGAGCCCAGGGACAACTCTTCCTTTCAGTGTTCGACTCGGACTCGGTTTCGAGCCGGTCGAGATCGGGCCGAGAAGGGAAGAGATCGTCAATTTCCCATTCGGACTCGGAGACGCCGCGGATATTTACAATCTACATCCGACGCGGCAAACCCGATCCCCTGGAGTTCGACTCGGATACGGCCCCGAGCCGCTCGAGATTGGATCTAGGGAGGTCGGAGTTACACTCATCCCCATCAACCATCCCGACTTCGACTCGAAGTCGGACTCCGACTTCCAGTCGGACTACGACTCTAAGTCGGACATCAGCTCGGCGAGCTTCTCTCCGCCACGAGAAATCTCCATGGTATACAAAGGCTCTACTCATACTCAGGAATCACGCCGACTACGCGAACAGCAAGAGGAGGAGGCCCGCCGACTGCGAGAACAACAAGAGGAAGAAGCAAGACGCCTGCGCGCCCGCAACGACGATCTGCGCAGAGCCGGGCGGACTGCTCAGCAACAAGTCCTCCAAACCCGAGTCGGCGACCACGACGTCTTCGTCACACCCCAACAGAACATCGTGGCCGCTGCAACTCTACTGGATACACTCCAGTTCGGACCTGATCACCAGGCCACCCCGACGATCGCAAGGATAAAAGCCATGCTTACAGCTGCTGCATGTCAACAACACCAACAGTCGGGTGATACCCTCATACCGACCAACCGGTCGATTTCCCCAACGGCAGTCTCATCCGCTTCAAAGCGACGCCGAGCAGCCGGCTCTAGTTGGCAGCACTCGGAGTCACACCAAACGTCACTCGGCAACCCCAACGACGACCGGCGGCTCCGAGGCCAACCACGGCGTGACCTTCAGCAAAACGTCAGCGCTTGGCGCCGCGAACGAGAGGAGGATGAGCAACGCCAACTGGAAGATGAGAACGAGCGCTTTGGCCTCCACCACGAGCGGTCTCGCCGCCGTACTCGGAGTCGGAGCCCTCTTGACAATGAAGGCATACCAGCCTTCACCCAGGAGCTACAACAGGTCGACTGGCCATCGGGTTTCAAGCCTACAGGAGTCGAAAAATACGACGGCAAGACCAATCCCGAGTCTTGGCTCACGGTCTATACTACGGCAATCCGAGCAGCTGGAGGAGATCACAAAGTCATGGCTAACTACCTCCCGATCGCTTTTGCCGACTCAGCGAGGACATGGCTAACAGGACTTCCCAAGCAATCAATCGGCTCTTGGGGAGAACTCCGGGAACGTTTCATCACCAACTTCCAGGGAACATACGAGAGGCCATCTTCCGAGTACGACCTATATCAGTTGCGTCAAAGGAAGAACGAGTCTCTTCGTGACTTCATCAAGAGGTTTTCTGAGAAGAGGAACTCAATCCCGAAGATCAAGGACGAGGTCGTCATCGCCGCCTTTCGAAAAGGAGTCAAAGACATCTCGTTCATCGACAAATTCACGCGGAAGCCTCCCAACTCTGTCAAGGCCCTATTCGACATGGCAAACAAGTACGCCGACTCGGCCCACGCTGTTGCCGAGGCCCTCGATGACAACAAGTCACCCTGACAGAAGAAGCGGGACGACACCGACGACGCGGTCCCGACTAAAGTTGGGAATCGCAAACGCAAGTCAGACGGCTCCATTGTGGCAGTCGGTCACAACCGCCTTCGACCTTCAACAACTGAAGATTATCAGAACAACAAGTGACATGCTCGGGGGCTCACAAGCTCAAACACGAGGATGGCATCCCCACTCCCAAACACCGAACAGCTAAGTCGCTTTCTGATAAACATCTCCTCACTCGGCCTTGCTAGTGCCACAGCCGCTTACACCTAATAGGTGTACAAGCTGCGCATTTATTTTTTTCCGTTTTTGCTCTTAAATGATTACAAAAGTACTCGAGTAGCATAAATCTCGATCCGTGAAACTCTGCTCCATGTAAGACGAACTCAAGTCACCCAAAACGCGTGCCTGGGAAAGAGCCATGAGCCAACTCCCAACGCTAGGGGGCTATGACTAGTCGGGCAGAGTGCTTAAACGTAAGGGGTCAACTACTCGAGGAAATTAATATCAAAAAGTGGAAGAACACGTATTTACATACATTGTAAAATACATTTTATTCGGGTGATTATTTCCATCATCAGATGCTACTCATCCGATATTTTTATATTGCAGGCCCAGCTCCGGATATGCGTGACAGGAACTCAGGGCTGTGAGCCTATCTCCTACGCTCGGGGGCTGGACAAGTCTGCCAAAATACACTCGGGATGCTCCATGAGGGCTACTTACCGAGTACTTGCGCCAGTCGGGACGTCATCTTCCTCGGCTACGCTCCATGCGAGCTAATAACCAGCCTCCGGCGCCAGTCGGGGCTGTGTACTACTCGGCTAAGTAGGGTACGCCCCCTGAGGGTCGCCAGCCGAATCCTACGCTAATGCTAGGTTCGGGTACCTTATCCGGCTTTACCGAAGTCAGAGAAGATCTATGTCGTCAAAGCACATCCGGGGTTCCCATGCACCGCGTCACACCTGGGGAGAGCGAGCAGATTCTGCAATATACCTACTCAGGCGTCTGTGGCAACCAGGCTGCATCCGGAGCATAAGTCGGAAAGACTTGCAAACGAGGATTCCTCTGGCTGATTGCGGTTACCAACGCCGCCATACTCATCCTGACATGCGATGGATGCTACTTCTATAGAGCTATGCTGGGTAGGTTGGTTCAGGCCGGCTTACTTGGTAATAGCCACCAAGACATGAGTTCCTACAGTAGCATGCTCCATGTGGGCCGCCCGCAGGCTGAGTTGAAATTATAGCGCTGGTGCTACCCACAGGAACCGATGAGGTAAACAGATATGCTTCATGAGAGCCTTATTGCTAAACATATATGTTTGGATATCTGTCTTATCCACCAGGTCTCGAGGATACATCCTTACAAGGATCACAAGCTAGTCTTCATTAAAATTGGAGATGCAGGTATCTCTCTCGAGTACACCTAACCACGTAATGGATTTATTTTTCATACAGTGGTACTCGGCCTACATGCGTGGCCACCAGTTGCCATGAGCAACATTATTCCCGCTGACATGATGCGGATGAGTCTAACTTTCGAGTAGTACACTACTCGGGAGAAACTATAAAATTCTCATTCCCGCTGACATGATGCGGAGGAGTCTATCTTTCGAGTAGTATACTACTCGGGAAAGACTATAAACATTCTTCCAGCTGACGAGCTGAAGAATCTAACTTCCGAAAGGGACGCCGCTCGGGAAAGACTATAAACACCTTTTCCAGCTGACATGAAGCTGACGAGTCTAATTTTCGAGTAATATATTACTTGGGAAAGACTATAAATAATCATCCCGGCTGACATGATGCCGACGAGTCTGATTTTCGAGTAATATACTACTCGAGAAAGACTATAAACATCCCCTTTCCAGCTGACATGACGCTGAAGAGTCCCATATACGAGTAGCATCCTACTCGGCAAGACTATAAACACATATTCCGACTGACATGAAGTCGAAGAGTCCTACATACGAGTAGTTCCCTACTCGGCAAGACTATAAATCATATTCCGGTTGACATGATACCGAAGAGTCTCATATACCAGTAGTAATCTACTCGGGAAAGGCTTCAAGGTTAAAGATCTTTGACTTTATATTTAATTGTCTTCACAATTAAGCACAAAGTCGGGGGCTACACCTAATAGGTGCGCCTATTCGGCGCACACTATTCCTACATCTACATGGAGCCCTTCATAGCCTCGCTGCCAGCTGACATGAAGCAGGACTCGGGAGAAACAGCACTCAGACAAAGAGTACTCGGGAGCAATGCACTCGGGAAGACTTCACCGTGGAGGATGAGCACTCGGCATTAGCTATGACTCAACTATGAAGGTCTCGGGGGCTACTGTGGGTGCCATGGGCCCCGGGTACCTCATGACAAGCATATGGGCCACTCGGATAGAGGATGGGCCTAGCCTTGTAATTAGAGATATAGCTAGATTCGGCAGACTTCACCTTGTATAGAAAGGAATATACAGTCCTAGTCGGGTGCGTTATATCTCTAAGGGGAGATCTCCTAGTCGTAATCCGATGGGGACTCCTACCTTGTAACCTTGTCCCCCAGTATATAAGGGGAGGCAGGGCGCCCCATGAGGGCAGGTGCACACAAGTTCATCAGAACCACCACCGTATATCCTCAAAGGAATACATACAAACTGGACGTAGGGTATTACCGCACATCGAGGGCCTGAACCAGTATAAAATCTCCCTGTGTTCCTTTGCAATCCACCGAGTTTCCATCCGCCGAGTAGCCCCATATATTTATTGCCGGTGTAAAACATCGACAGTACTACAATACAAAATGTTTTGAAACATTTTGACAAGTGTTTTATTAATTTCTGTGCAATGTATATCCCTAGGACTCTTAAAATTCTCTACAGATGCTGGATTGCAATTTTCCGCGTTAGGGTTTAAGTACCGCCATGAAAATATATTATTGTGTTTCCAAACTCAGAAATTAATTGTGACTATGGATGGTGTCTTATTTTTCATATGTTCTTCAACTAACGAAAAATTAATAGTAATTCTCATGGATGTAAAAACTTAATGAGAGAATCTATTCTACGCCCCTGAGTTTGTACCGGTTCAACGATTTGTCATTCATTTTTCCTCTTTCTATAATATGTCACTGAGTTGTTAATTGTTTTTAGAATATGACATTGGACTAGGTACTTTTTTTAAATGCCTAAAATGCCCTTATAGACATACATGGTTAAAAATTGATTTACCCCACTAAAAGTTTCAAAAAATTATGAAATTTGTTGTGTAGCCTACTTATACGACAAAGAAGTTTATGTATATATTTCAATATTTTCTTTTTATGTTTTTGTTTTTTAAAAGTTATCTTTTAGCATATGAGAGAGGAACCACTTATACGAAAGATAATAGCACAAAAATATTTTGTGTAGAATATGAAAGATGATTAACACAAAAAATAACAAGAAAAGTATTATATATAGAATATAATAGATAAATTATATTTTATAAAAAATTAGTAATGTAAAAATCTTGAAACATATACATAAACCTCTTTGTTTTATAAAGAGGCTATACAAAAATTTTCATAATTTTTTGAAACTTCTAATGGGATAAATCAATTTTCAAGCTTGTATGTCTATAAGGGCATTTTGGGTATTTTTAAAAAAGTACCTAGTCCAATGGTATATTCTAGAAACAATTGATAACTTAATGGCATATTATAGAAAGAGATAAAGTGAATGGCAAATCGTCAAACTGGTACAAACTCAGTGGCGTAGAATAGATTCTCTCAAATTTAATTATATCTATAAACACGCACATAAATAATTTTGTGATCTTACAAGATTCTCAAAAAAACGTACAGATCAGTGCATTCTCCAGTCGACCTATGCCTCCTACTCCCTCTGTCTCACAGTAAGTACACTTATATATGATTCAAATATTTATTACTTTTGAATATTGTACATGGTGTGACCACATATTTGTTACTATGAAACCAATCGGTTTGTTATTTGTTCAGCATGGATTAATTTCTGTTGGGAACTGAAAATTCCTTACAATTCCTTACAAGCGAGTATATCGGTAAATAATCATGATGTACTGCTACACGAGCATAGCTAAATTAGTTAGTTTTCTTGTTGTGGAACGTACCCACCTAGGTTCAAGTCCTAGACTTAGCACTGATGCTCGTATTTACGGCTAATTATTCTTTCAGAAATAGGCAGCGTACCCATCTGGTGACTAGTGTGCGTCTGTGTTTGTATTGTGTTTCTAAAACAACATGATGTACTGAAAGCCAACACTTGAAAACCGAAAAGCAACATTAATTAGAGAAAAATATTGTTTCTTCCTTTTTTTTGCAGGGAGTTATTTATTTTCCTTTGTTGTTTATTGTATAAAACAAAAGTTTTTGAACTAATAAAGTTAACCTACATTAGATTTATCAAATATGGTAAAACTTACTCCGATTGTCCCAAAGTAAATTGATTTCTCGTATATCGAGAAAAATTATGAGTAAGTGAGAAAGACCAAAGTGACTCTCATTAATAGAAAAGTAGTATCTGTGGATGGGTAGGTAAGGGGTCACTACTAGAAATAGCTACCATTGCCAGTTATTAATAGTTATAAGTGCTTATGGTAAGGTAGCCACGAGAAAAAAAATTGAATTAAGCCGGCTTGAATCGAGTCGATACTTTGAGCAGGAGGCATGCCTAATTTTTTCATGGGCCATTTAATTTTGTTGTTTCCCATGATTTTGAAACACAAATGCAATACAAATGGAATGGAATTTGGATTGTTCATCCACAAATTAACACATCACGCAATCAATTTTAACAAGTCACAAACTTCATCAAATTTGAAAGATTACAAAAACTGCATCAGCCATGTCAGTTAGACAAGTTACAAATCACGAATTGCACTCAACTCTGGAAAGATTACAGAAACAACACGGGCACCCATGATCCCCAAATCTGCAACTCACCCAAGAAGATGGAGAGGCTGCCAGAGGAGGTTGGCATCGCCCAAGACCTAGATACTTTGCTGCCAGTGGAGCAGCCTGCCCTCGTCGAGATGGAGTAGCCTGCCCACCCAGTGGATCTGCAGCAGGCTACCGCTCATCAGGGAGAGAGAGGAGGATTTACTGCTCGCCAAAGAGACGAGGAGGATCTGCCTCCCCTCCCCTCTCACCAAAAGCGCGTGGCGGCCAGATATGGCTTCTGTGATCTCGTAGTGCCACTGTCCCCACCGTGAACTGCACCTGCCACGACACTGCCATCCAGATTGGGGCGGGGGAGGGGGGGGGGGGAGGAGGGGGCCACCGTGACAGTTGACGAGGCTAGAAGGGAGAGAGGAGGGGCTGCTGTTTGCTGGTCGGGGAGAGAGGGAGGGCGCTGCACCACTCGCTCAATTCAAGCCACGATAGGATGAGAGCAACTCCAAAAGACTTTCTATTTGGCTTGCCAAGCTAAAATCTGGTAGTTTTATAGAAAAAAGGTCTCTAAAATACTTGTCATCCCACTTGCCAAGCCATTTGGCTGGCCAAACAAGTTTCCTGGTTGGCCAAATCTGGCCAGCCAAAACCACTGGCCATTTATGGGGCCCATGTGACAAACCCTATACCGATCCATCCGAAATCGCATCAAATATCCGCTTGGGCGCCTCCCAGCCTCCTGCCGACGCCACCGCTTCCCCAACTGCGCTCCTGCCGTGGCCTCCGCCCCCTGCCGTTCCCGCCGCCGACGCCTACTTCTCCTCCTTGCTTGCCATTGGCCCACCTCCCACCTTCTCACCGGACGCCAGCCGCCGGGACGCCGGGCGCCACGATTGCTTCCCGCCGCGCGCCTCCCCTTCCTTGCCTGCCGCTGGCCGGCCGCACACCTCCCGTTGGGCCACCGCGCCTCCCGCCGAGTTGCCGCCCCTTCTCCTCCCCCCTCCGGCGCCTGTCGATCCTCCTGCCGGCCTGCCACAACTGCTCTGCTACGCCCATGGAGAGGTTTGGTGGGGAGAGAGACAGTGAAAGAAGAAAGATGAATATAATAGGCACTGACATGTAGGGTCCATAAAATTTGGAGAGTAAATATTATGGCTAGCTAGTCACATGGCTATTTGGAGAGCCAGATTTGGGTAGTTTTTGGAGTTGCTCTGATGCGGAGATAATAGAGAGGGGGTGCGGGACAGAGAGCGAGAGAGATATGAAGATCAATGTGCAGGGCGGCCATGCGGGGAGTCTTGTCTGGCTCGGTGCGGCTCGATTGGCTTAGCTCGGTCTATTTTGTCAGTTTATTAATAAACCAACACCGATAATGGTTTTTCTGTGTCAGTTTATCTTTAAAAACTGGTGCATATAATATATGTGACGGTTTTTCTTAAAAACCGATACATATTGTTGGAAAAATAAGCACATGTAGATTTAATTTATTTCATAAATAAATCATGACATCAACTGCATAAGCTAGCAGAATCATCGCACACAATCTAGATATATATGCAACGAAAAAAATACATGAATAGATTGAATATGTAAAACATGAAGAATACGTACCGACGATTCTGTTCAGAAGGAGAGCTCGGAGCAGATGCGCTCGGAGCAGTAGCATGCACCGCATGTACAACGCGTGGTACAGGATTGTGACGACGACGCGCAGCGCCCGAACGCAGAGGAAGACAAGCCGTGGAGGACAAACAACGAGCAGTCGCGTGGAGCACTTCCCAAAAACCTTATTCGCCTTCTCCTAGTGTAGGACTATACGAGGACGACGGTTCCAGAGACTTGCTCTCCCGATCGCATGTGCACACCAACGAGCGAGACAGAGTAAACGACGTACGGGTGGCGCAGTATAGAGAAGAGGCAAAATTCTAGATTGCTTTCGTGTATGTTGCGTGGAGGTGGCGGTTCGGTATATATGAGACGTGTGATCAGGAAGCCTTCCTATAACCGAACCGGATAAGTCGCGCATAATCTACTCAGACTCCACACCAGTCCAACACACTGAATAATTCGGTGAGTTCCAAAACAAACACTAGAATATCCATTGGATGTAGCAAAACCAAAACTACAAAAGAAAGCCGCGTCTGCGCAAGCAAACACCAGAATATCCATTGGATGCAGCAAAACCAAAACTACAAAAGAAAGCTGCGTCTGCGCAAGCAAACACCAGAATATCCATTGGATGCAGCAAAACCAAAACTACAAAAGAATGCTGCGTCTGCGCAAGCATAAGGAGACAATTTTGGTGGACCCCGTGGCTAGCAAGACGAGCGCGCGCGTGTGTTTCTCTAGTTCTCTTAACCACATATTTCTCAAGCGACTAGGAGAGCACTTACCCTTTTAAGGAGGTTTCTCTCTCCTATAATAAATAAGGTGGTACTAAAATTCACATGTATGCCTCTCATAAGGTGGGCTTTTGAGATTTTTCTAGAAATTATTCTCCAATTGGGCCCTAGGTCCGCTAATAATTCCAACATATATAAGGCGTCACGTATTTAGTGTTGTATTGAAGGAATAAAACTCCCAATTTAGGAGCCAAGGGTAGATAAGAGTGTAGAAATTAACTTATTTTAGGACGGAGGGTGTATACACATAGAGGAGTTCTCAAAAGATAACAAATAACAAGTGACCGTATCCAGCTGTCACATGCGCTGCTCTAGAAAAAGAAACAATACATATTGCGAATTACTCATCATTGTTCTCATCATGGTCGTCTGGGTCAGACTTGGAGAAGAAGCGGTTGATGGAGGGCATCACCTCCGGGCGACGCCGGCCGAAGAAGCGGCGGAAGCCATGCATGCTGTACCTCTCCGCTTCCGCCGCGTCGTCCGGCACCGCGTTGCGGCGGTTGCGCTTGCTGATCCTGTAACACAGCCGAAAAGATACATGTCAAGATATAAATTAATTTCCACTACTCACATATACATTGTGGTTCTGCTAGCTAGACTAGTTTTTTTAATAATAGAATTTATCTTGGACTTAATTTGCTTCAAAGATGGTACAACTAATTATTACAGAGATTATAGGACAAATGACCACGAATTATAAATTTATAGCTAGATTAAAAACAAGAAAAATACAATATGACATACTTGACTTCAGGGTTCGTACACACGTTGCGCCCAAGCTGAAACACCACCATGCCTGTAGCCAACATCATCGCAGCCATGAGAGGGTAAACCTGCATATAGGTAGTTGCTGCAGTGTGTGCAAATGTATGGAAAATAGATTTGTGTATACATCTGTATACATGAGAACGCACGTAATTTAAGTAGGCCAAATTTGATATAACATTTGCCCCTAAGTTGGATATCTTTGAAATTTTATTTTTCCTTTTGCCACACAATTTGATATCTTTCAAAATTTAACATTGAAATAATTGTGATCTTTAACAAATTTGTCCTCCTGATGCCCTGGCCTTGAAGGCTGTTCGAGGCCCAACCAAGTTCTTTTGGACTACGTTTATACTGCAACATTCTTACACTTTTATCTTTATTTTGAGTAAAATGGTTACAAGAGGCTAGGTTTTCATTCTAGTAGACCGATCAAACTTCTAACAAACACGCGAGGTGGGGCTAAATCTAACCACTACTAGTATGCTGCAAGCTACTGTTGTGCTATTGTTAACGACTACTGCTGTGCTATTTTGTGAACTACTACTGCTGCTGCTCGCTGGAAATGGGCCACACACCAAAGACACCAATTGCTCCTGGTAGCTCTTCTCTGGCCAAATGGGTCGCTAGCTAACCTATTTCCTTTTCTCAGCTTGGTCCTTCCCTCCTTTCCTATGAATATCCGACGTACTAGCTCTCGTTATCTACATATCCTAGCTCCAATCTTGTTGGTTTTAGGGCCTAATCGGTTTAGAGAAATTAAACTGTTTCTTGTAAAAATTCTGTAAAATTCATGCGTTCTAAAAATGCCCTTAGTCATCACTCATGCTAGCTTCTACCACAATTTCCATAGGCTAGTTAGCTCATGGGTGCGTATCAGCGTATGAGGGACAAGGCGGGAAGCTGGTATGGCACGCAGATGGTTAGAGCTGCGGAGGGCACAAAGCACAAATTCATGAGCATGAGTAAGAATAGGAGGCGGCAAGAAGATAGCCACAAAATCAGCTTTTGCAAATGTAAAAACATGGAGTGTAGCCAAAGATCCTGTCTCATCGAGTGTGGGTTATTAGATCTATCCAAACTATCTCAGGTTTGAGACAGAAGCCAAGTAAATAACCAACCTAATTGGGGGAAATGATGAATTTGGCTAGTACAAAACCTAAACAAAGTAATCTGGCAAACAATATATTAATAGGAGACTTTATACTGACCTCAGGCCTAACCCAACGCCCCATAGATCTGCAAGCAGTACAACAAAATTAAGACTGTCACAATCGTTTGTTATTTTTTTCCTGGGAGATGTCTAGCTTTATATAGCATTACATGCGAGTTTCTATAGAGTGTATTATGTGAGTTCTGCGCTGCTATGCATGGACCATGCAGTTATTTGCTTCTTAATTTCTTTCAGCACAAGTTAGCATAAAAGCGTTCCTTAAACCATTGGCTTTAAACTTCAAATCCACTGGCCTTGCCTGCTGTTTAGATTTATGGTGGCTTTACCATCCAAGTGTAGCACAAAATTTGGGTGTCTTGAGGCGCTTTCTGTTTGCTCACATTTTTCTTTCCTTGTGTTAATCCATATGCTAAGATTTTTATGTTACTGTACGTAAAAGCTTATTTACGTTAGCTTTATGGCGCTTACAGACAAGCTAGCCAACTAGATTCTAGTACTACTTTTTCTCGAAAGATATATAAACTCATTTTTAATAATTTCTCCATTATTTTTTTCTAAACTAAATTTGATCTCCGTCTCAATGTCATGTCATGTTTATTTCCTATTTGTTGCTAACATATGTGATTTTATACTAGTTGATGCTAAGCCATGCTATGTGCTTATATACTATTTGATGCTAACATACTCACACTACTCGCCCCGTTTACACTTGTTAATTATTTTGCTTTTGATTAAAATATCGGCTACCATTATTAAATTGATACAAAAGTAAATAACTCTAAATGCATGTTATTAATAAAGTGTTTGAATTATGTACATTAGTCAATCTATTTAGTTCTATTCAAAGTTTTTAATCACTTCTACAACAATATTCAATTGAGATATCAAGTAGCAAGTTGCCATGTCACTGCAATATGACCTAAATTATATCTTTTTTGTAATCACAATCTATTTTTTTTTCCCCAAGTTCGCCTCTTGGGCGGAATAAGGCCTCTTTCGTATTTTTTTAATACACATACGAATTACATAGTATATATACTTATTTTTTTTCAAAAAACTTAGATATACATTTGAATACCCTTGAATTGATGGACGCCCTGGTTGCCCACTTCCTTGTGCTTGATTCGAATCACTTGTGCCAATACATATTAGAATGAAAAGAAGTGTATTGTGTAGAAAAAAGGGAAATAGGTGGATCCTTCAAATGTTCCCAAACCACCATAATTTGAGAAAGGAAAACATAATTCTCATTGGCGATAAATAAATTAAGTAGAAGTATTGAAAACAACGGCATAAAACTTTCGATGCTATCTGGAAAAGATGTGCCTTCAAAATCCAATGAAAAATAAGGATGTATATCTAGAGAAGAGGGGAGGCTGACATTCCTCAGTGGAAAAAAAACTGAACCTTAGGGGGCAAACAGAGATTAGCTTGAGCTAGTTGCCATTCAAAAACGAATAATGAGCAAAATGTAGAAAATAAAACCTGCTACCAGGAGCGAGCCACTGAACAACGGCAATGCCGTCCAATGCTGGTGCGGATTAACGCGATTCGACGACGATCCAGCTAAAGCTCTCGAACAAATTCGGCAGTTTTTACAAGGAAGAGCTGTAGATTTCAACGAGCGGACAGTAGAAAGATGCCACCAGAGAAGCACTGGATGACTGTGGCATGGATTAAAAAGCACAGCTTCATTAAGGTGGGCTTTCGGTTTCCTTGATTGCGGTCACCAATCGTGTGGAGGAGAGAAGCAAATCAATCGTTGGGGATCTAAGTTAGAGAAGGGTACAACACCCTAGGTTAAGGGCCACTCATCAACGAAGCAACACCCTTGATTAGAGAGATCTAATTCATAGCCATTTGATCGACAATCTTAGCCGATGTAGCGCCTCTGCCTGGCACCACCTACAGTATATCAGAGTAAACGCCTAAACTGTAGCAAATTGATGCCTCTGGATTGGCGTGAACCAACTCCCTACGGAACCGCGATAACCGGTACTCACAGTCCCAGGAAATTTCTTGCTAGTACTCGTTGTCGTCAACGGAGATGTACTACAATAAAAGTTAGCTAAAAATAAATAGTATTATACCTACCTTTTGTATAAGTTGTAACTTTGGGTGCAAGCCCTAAGCAGGCAACCGTGCAAACCAACACACAATAGCAGCGGAAGTGTGGACAACGCAGCGAGGAACCCAATCCACAAGCAATTGCTTGGAATTAGGAAAAAACCTAATCCTTCACTTCTACTTCACTCTTCCTAAAATTTATGAGGAAGAAAAGGAATAGATTGATAATAATACTTACGCACTCAGCAAGTCACGGAAAACGTCAGTTATGCACGCTATCAACATAGGCTGGGCTTTATTTCGCAAACCATTTCATTTGAAAACGTTTTCGAAAGCCTAAGTGTGGAGTTATCTCTTTGTGACTGGAAGGAGGCTCTCGCCTCAATCCTATCCGCGAATTGCTTTTCAACAACTCAAGCGGACGAATCAAATTTAATTGATTTAGGTATTCGTATACCACCTGTCGGATCACGACAGCGGTCCAGTGGGTTTTCCCTCAAGCAGCTTTCCACTGTATCCTCATCTATTACTTTATTTTCAGTTTCATCTACTCCAGGATGTAATCTCATTTTTTCTCTATTATTTTTCTTTCACTTTCGTCCTATCCAGGACATCATCTCACCTCAAAACTCATCCTAGTGGCTCCTCGAGCCATTCATAACTCAACTCATAACATACACCGCTTCCTCTCGGGAAGCCTAAGCTATGATGCCATTCGACATCCTGGGTCACACAGTCCAATTTTAGATCACTCAGATCATCCATCAGCCACTAAGGCCGATTCTGGTAATGATTCCCATACCACAAATCATGTTGCAATAAGCACTGGCAAACAAAATTATGTACTAGAGGAATTCACCTCTGTCGGAGGATTAAACCTCGACGGCGGGAATCGGGGACCCCCTTTTGAGATTCGGCCAGGGGAGTAGTTCTCAGGCGAAGCCGACTTCGGGTGGAAGAAGATGAATCAGCGCTCGAAGATAGAACAGAGGGGCCCGAGCGGTGGAGACAGAAAGAAGGTCCGACCATCACGAACGGGCGTCCGGACCGTGCCGATCTGTTTGTGACCACGCGGAGAACGGGGATTTACACAGGTTCGGGCCGCCGGAGCGAATACCCTACTCCTGTGTTTGGGACTATGAGAGAGAGAGAGAGATGAATGTGGAGCGGAGTAGTACAAGGCGGACCCTGAGAGCTCGGAAGCTCACCGGGAACCAAGGGTGGCGATCGGTCGTTCGCTGGTCCAGCGACCGGACTCGAGGTAAGAGGAGGAATCTCTGTTGTCTAAGGCCGGAGCTTGAGCTGCCTTCCTTCGTCTACGGCATGGATCCTCCTTTATAGGCGAGGGGAGTCCACAGTGCCGGTACGCGGAAGGAAGATATTTCCGGTGAGGTCTCCTGTTGTGCCCCTCCGCCTGCGACACCCACGCCGGAGTTGGAGGAGCGTCCTGTCGCCCCCTGTCTGCCTGCATAACGCCCATGCCGGAGTTGGAGGAATGTCCGTCGCTCAACCTCGCCCCCGCGTCCACGCCGGGGCAGGTAGTGCAGCGGGCGGGTTAGAGTCGTGGTGATGTGATGGAGGGGAGACGTGATGGCGCACGCCTCCAAGTCAAAAAGCCCTGACTGTGAAGCAGCAATTGCACAGCTGAAAGAGCCTCCGTAGTCAAAAAGATTCTGACTGTACAGTAGC
>RYFJ01001580.1:0-73779 GCA_003991445.1 Oryza meyeriana var. granulata
AACAGAAAAGCGAGGTTGCAAACTATTCTCGTGGATGGGATGATGAGAAAAGCTTCCTCTAAAGATTCAAAATAATACCGAACTAAGTGGAAAATTTTGCAACAAACCAATCGGCAGTGATAAATTAGGCTTTGCCACATCCCTTTGCACTTGCATTTCACTTTTTCAGTGCTGCAGAGTAAGAAAGTACTTACCTCATATTGTTGTGTTTTTGTCCCTCTGAGGTCAGGAAGAAGAAACGAAGTTGAGGTTTCGTCCCTAGACCATAGCGCGGATATATGGATTGGTATTCTAGCTAGCTATGTCCGCTGCTGCCGTTCTTGATGAGGGTTGCAATTAAGAGATTACCGAGGTTGCAACGTAAAGGTATAAATTTTGATTAGCATGGCAATGATTATTTGTTACTGTGGGATCAGCATATGTCTGGGAGGTACCCTGGCATCGCAGTTCGCAGGATTGGTCGCTGTTCTCCTGCAGCGCACCTTCCTTGCGCTGTCTATATGGCAGTGCCCGGGCGGGGTTGTGGACATGTTATCTCATTCAGTAAGTTGCAGTTTTGGTTTGTTATTCAATAATTATGTTTTAATCAAAGGCTAAACTATGGTTTGAAATATTGATTGGATGTGTGATGGAATTAGTTCAGATTTGTGTATGTATATGATATATGAATGTGATGTATGAACATGTCTATTTTTGTGATTTGATTACTGGCACGATGTGATGAATCGGTTGAGATTTTTCTTGGTCATAATGCTAACTTGGGGAAAGATTTGCTGGAGATCCGTATTTTATACGTGCTTATAAAATTTAATTGCCACAAGGCATAGATTAGTACGGGCATATTCTAGTATTATGAAGTCTCGGTGTTGAATCAACCTTTTCTAATGTTGTATGTTTAAAACATCTTTTACCAAGTGGTGAACATCTAAACATCAGGGCATAGTCATATCCATTATTTGATCGCTAATTTCTTGTCTTCTGGTTTCATTTGGATCCTCTTTTACTCTTTTTCTTAAAATGTGCCATCACGATCTCTTTCTATCTGCGGAGAGATGGGTAAAGTCGTTTTGAAAAAGAAAGTCCAAAGTGAGTAAAAGGGTAAGAAAATACTAGCGAATTTAAAGTGGAAATATGGTTAATGAGGTCTAAAATAAATTTGATAAGAAAGAGGCAACACTCGAAAAATAAAGGGTTAATTGAATCCTGCCATATAAATCAGGGTTTAAAAATCTACCATTACATATTCGCCTATTTGTACCATGCACTACAATCTTTCTATATATGAAGCATATGCCATTTCTACACTTGATGTCGTTGACCCACATGCAAGCCATTGTATTTCGTATCGCCCAAATGCCCTGCTACATCTCTTCCTCACCGTGGGCCCCACACGTCATCCCGTTCCCCGTCCCCTTTTGGCTCGTGCGTTAATCACAGGAAAGCAACGGCCAGTGGCGCGACAAGCAGTGACGGCGGGGAGCGAGTTGAACCAGCGGGCGATGGTGGGGCGGCGATGGCGAGATCTGGCGAACCAACCTCCCTCACGTTGACGTGCGCTAGCTAGCTGCCTCCTCTTTCCTAGATCCAGCCATCTTCTCCACCCACCGCCCGTCGCTGGGCTCGTGTTAGTGTCGCCGCTGCTCTGCAAGTCATCGGCCGCTCGGCTAGACGAACCTCGTGGTGGTCGGATCTACTCGGAAGCGGCTCGACGGCTGAGCGGTTCGGGCCAGCTACTTCGGCGACAAAGCTTCCCAGGCCAGGCAGCGACCTCTGTAGCGGCGGCGGCTCAGGCAAGGAAGAAGCCAAGTCCTTGTGTGAGCCAGACTCAGACGAGAGAGACTCCGCAGCAACCCGCGGTCTTCGCCTTGCTACTCCAACCGCGCACGACGATGGCGAGATGGGAGGGCTCCGGAAGGCGCCGTCCTGGAGAGATGCGAAGGTGGAGAGAGGGATGGAGAAGAGAGAAGAGATGGGAGGGTGAGGAAGAGATGGAACCGACATGGTCCACACCGGTTATTTAGGGGCATGGGTATTTTGGTCCATATAAAAGTACAGTCGGAAAACTATTAAAATTGTCCGAGTGTTATAATAAATAAATAATAATTGTAGATTTTAAACCTCAAATTACAATTGCATAGATCCATTAAACAAAATAACCCTCCCTCCCTCTCCCCATTGTACGCAACGCGAAACCCGATTGCCTAGGGAGCTGGCCGCTCCCGTCGCGCGAGGTTTCGGCGCCTCTCCTCCGCTCTGGCGACCTCGGCTCCGTCACCTCGCGACGACAGCCCCATGTGCCGCTTCCGTTCGAGCCCAGGGCGGCGAGGGTTTCGGCCGCCTCTCCCCGCTCTCCTCCGCTCGCGACTTCGCCTCCGTCTTCCTCGCCTACACAGCCGACGTTCCGACCGCCGCCCTATGGCTGCTTTCCTGAATCTGATGCTTTGCGGGCTGCTACTTGCTTGCGCGTCAAGCCATCAGCCCGCTACCGTGCCCGCGTCCTCTTGCTGCAACCGTTCACACCGTCCTTCGCCGGTCTGTTCCGCCTCCGCTCTCCGGGATTCCGGAAACAACAACAGATCCTCGACTAGCGCACTGCGGAACGGATGGACGGGAGAGCGGCACCTCGGCTATGCAGTCACATGTTGCGATGGATGATGATGAGAAGGTGTGTGGAGGTCCTGTGTTACAAAGAGGGGGTGGATTCCCTCGCAGCGCGCCCCAGGGTTTGGATCAGCCGGAAAAGTTGTGACTCTTTTCACCAACTATTTTGGGGTCTCCGTGAATTGCCCAGCAATCTATCAGTACAAAGTAAGCATTTTGCTCCTGATTGCACTATTATCTGCATTTTGCTCCTGATTGCACTGTTATCTGCATTATGCTCCTGATCGCACTGTTACATGCATTTTGCTCAGGTCGCACTGTATTGGTTGCATATTGGAGAGACATCTAAAATGACTAGTAAAATAGAATGTTGGTTATGTACTGATTTTCTCTGCGACATTTTACAAACAAGACATTAGGGATTGCCATACCGTTTGGGGGGAGATTACCGCCCCCCCACGGTATGTCGGTTACCGCGGTAACTGCCCAAAATTGCACGAATTTCATCTCCAAAAATTTGAATTCAAAATTTTCAAATCTCGCAGTTAGCTCATGGTTACCGCGGTTAGCTAACCACGGTATGTTGAAGCTAAAATGAAAAAATTGCAGAAAAAATGTAAAAAATAGTAAAAATTCTAAAAATTGTAGAAAATTTAGGAAAAAATTGTGGATATCTCTAGAAAAACAATGTAATATTGCATAATTTTTTTTGCATAACCCTTGCTATTGTTTTTACACTTATTTTATCCCAACCCATCTCTTATTTTTTTCAATTTCGATGGAGCTCCAAAATATGAAGTAAACTTCATTTTTTTCACAAACTTTCTTCACCATAGTGATCCATAATTCAAGTACTACCTACTAGAATTTTTTTGGATTTTTTTATTTTTTTTTTAAATTTTAATTCGGTTGAAATTTGCTTAAACCAAACCACCGGTTACCCAACTGTACCTGGCGGTTTGGTAAACACTGCAAAGACATGCATATTTTCGCTAGTTCCTTAAATTTGTTTTCAGTTGTTTGTATTACCTTAGGGTTATACCCTTGTATATTATTCTTCTAATCTTCAATGCATTTTGTAGTTTTCTCAACTTGATGTTGTTTCATGCTTTATTGAACTTCTTCATTAGGTTTCAATACACCCTGAGCCAAAATTAGCAGTTACCAAACAGGCAGTGTTTTCAGAGATTGTCAAATTGCACGGAGAGACAATTTTCAGCAACAAAGTACCTGTCTATGATGGTAGAAAAAACTTATATACCTCACATGCACTTCCTGTTGAATCAGAAACATTTATGATCAAACTCATTAATGATGTTGATGAGGACACAACAAGGTGAGCTTAGAATCTCTGTTAACGTTGCATTTCCATAGGACACACGTTGCATTTGTGAGTTGGAACTGAAATTAAGGGTGCCTTCAATTTGCAGGAGAGAAAGAATTCATGAGGTCACAATTCACTTTGATAAGAGGATAGACTTACAAGACATGCAACGCTGCCATACTACAAGAATAAGGAATGCTTTCCAAGATGCTATACATGCGATTGATGTTGTTGTTAGAGCATCGCTTTCGAGGTAAATTATCAATACATTGTGGTTGTTGTGAATAATAAAACAACATTTGTTATAGCCCCAAATGCTATAGTAACTTATCAAAATGGTTTGACCATATTGTTGTTTAACTTTTTCATGCTACAGTTGTCTCACTGCTCCTGGGACCATCTTTTCCGCCAAGTTTGGCCCCATAATAGACACTCATGAGGGATTGGAGTTTTGGAGAGGGTGCTACAAGGGTGTGCGCTTATCACAGATTGGTCCTGGTTTAAACATAGGTACATCTTTAGGCCTTTCTGGGGTCAATTTATGCTCTTTCATACACTTCTTAAGTTATCTCCTTTAAAGTTATATGCAAAGATTCGTTTGTCAATACATTGTTTGTGCACTTTTTTTTTGTTGCAAAAGTATCTACATGTGTTATTGATGAATTAAGGAGAAATTGTGACTATTTTTAATTTGGCAAAATTTGCTACATGACATTTGAAAAACATGTGTTTGCTGGTAGACACCACAAGAATGCGACTTTGCACGTGGACACGGTAGCTATATGGTTATTTGCCACCTGACACCGTGAACATTGTTTCATTATTTTCTGCAATTTCAGTGAAACAAACTTTGTCAAATGACCTAGATACCTTTGGCTCATCTTCTTTGTTTTGGCTGGACCGTAACACTATACAAACTCATCCCCATTCACCCTATTAACATGGGACACATTGACGTCACCAATCCCATCGGCGACAAGGTCGGCTTGACCTTCTCCATGCTATATATACTCAGTTCCAGGCTGCATACACCAAGTGTGTCAAGTAGGATCCCTCCAATCTCTTTGTTCTCGTGGTCCATGTCAAGCAATTGCACTTGTTCCAGCTGCTTCTCCTCCTGCGCCAGAAGCCTCCATGCCAATGCATCCAACAGATCGTTGGCTCCATTGATAATCTCATCCAAAGCTATATTTTTTCCTGGTTGGTAGGTATAGGATTTGGATGGTTGAATCCTAAGAGGAGAGTGATTTTAATGCCTATTTTGGTAGTCTGCAGAGTTTGGGAGATTAGTTCATGAGATTATTTTGCCTTATTTGTTCGAATTTTTCTCTAGCCATCAGCATCTCCATTTCACAATGCGGAGCTCTCTCCTTGAGGTGTTTGTACGAAGTACGATTAGGGTTCATAGTTGCTGCTGCCATGAGGAGATTGGTAGGGGAGCATTGGGGATGGAGAGTCTGAATGCGGGGGAGGGTGATCGTGCTTGCTGCCGTTGCCCGGTAGGGCTTTGTGGGGTGGGTGGGCGGGGGGGGGGGGGGGGGGTTGGGGGGCGAGACCATGTTTTGGTAGTGTTCAGAAGCAAAGCCGTATCCTTGTGGTGTCCATTAGCAAAGACCGCATTTTTTGGATGTACAGTAGCAAATGTTGCCTTTTAATCCTTATATTCTATCTTTTTTATCTTTTGTCTTTGGAACACTAATTTAAGTATAATCTTGGTGTTTAGATATACCGGCGGCCCCATTTTATAAGCCCGTTCCAGTGGTTCAGTTTGTAACCGAGCTTCTGAATAGAACTGATATTGAACAGCCATTTTCTTCTGAGGAATATGACAAGGTAATGATTTTTAATCATTAGTAGTCATGTTGCTATTAAAAAACAGTTTAGACAATATTAAATTTTGTACTGTTGGCTTTATAAATGTCAGGTTGAGAAAGCACTGCAGGGTGTTCATATTGAAACTACCCATCGGACAGACAAAACCATTAGATACAGGGTTAAAGGGCTTTCTGTCTTCCCTTTGGAAGACCTTATGTACGTTTTGAATCTCACATGTATCTAGGAAAACATTTTTGCCCTATTATGCTTACTAATCTTTTGCCCTGTACTATTTTTAGGTTTGCTGAGGATGCTAAAGATAATTTTAATACAACTGTGGTTGATTATTTTCAGAAACGTTACAAATACAAATTGAAGTATATTTATTGGCCATGTTTACAGTGTGGGACTTCTCGTGATATTTTTTTGCCTATGGAGGTGCATCTCTAAAATCTGATTATGTAACATGATATGTTAAAGATTTGATGAATAATTTTTCTTTTAGGTTTGCAAGATTGTACCAGGACAAAGGTACTGTCGAAGGCTTAGTACAAGACAAGCATCTAAGCTATTGAAAGCATCTTGTGAACGGCCCCATGTTAGGAAGCTTTCAATTATGAAGGTGTTAATGGACTTTTATCCAG
Organism: Oryza meyeriana var. granulata; assembly: GCA_003991445.1. NCBI lineage: Eukaryota > Viridiplantae > Streptophyta > Magnoliopsida > Poales > Poaceae > Oryza > Oryza meyeriana. Next base: position 6,385 of record RYFJ01001580.1, read on the forward strand.
TGCTTATGAGGACTATGCTTTTCTTTATTAGCTCATATTTTGAATCTTGTATTAATCTATGTTCATTCCTGGCAGGTCCGCAACAATTATAAGGCTGAGCAGTGTGCAGAGGAGTTTGGAATTGGAATCAATGGTCTTCCTGCCATTGTGCGTGGCCGCATCCTGCCTACACCTAAGGTATTTATGCTGCATTTAAATGCATTTTTTGAACTTTTAAGTAAAAATTTGTCACTAAGTCCAAAATTTAATTGTTCAATATCTACAGCTAAAGTATCATGTGTCTGGAAATGAGAAAACTTGCGTGCCTACTGGTGGACGATGGAACATGATCAATAAGGTGATATCATGTTGCTTGGTTAAATCCTCAGCTTTAAGTTTCTGTACAACATTAATATGATGTGATACTGTGGTAACCATTCTAAGCTTTTAGTTTGGTGTCATACATCAACTATGGATTATGGAACCCAAATTTTGACCTGCAATTGAGCAATTGGCACTTCTTAAACATAGTTGATAGTGATTGTGCATCTTTATGTTTTTGTTCTAGTTAGAATATTTAGAAGAAGGTGAAGTCATGAAATTAATATTGATAAAAGAAATTGAAGCCTTAGTTTCATGAACTCAACCTGAACTTTAGACACCCCATAGACAAGTGAAGTCATAGAATAATTATATGTATCATTATTCCTTTCTAATGGTGGTGTTGGTTGTGAATCTGCCATCCCATTTCCTACACTGCATGTTTTATTAATTGCCCCTTGAAAATCTTCAATATTACATAGCAGTATGTATGTAATGTGTTCACATATAGTGTAATTACATATAGGTTGTGTACACTCAAGTAGCAAACAAGCGAACAACATGTTTAATAAAAAATTCAAATTGCTTTGTGCTGGTTAATGTTAGGACGTGTATGATCCGTCGTGTGCCCGTTTAGCTAGTCGGAGGAAAAGTACTGGATGTCATTTGTTTTATATACAGTTTTACATCATCTATGCTTCATCGCAACAAAATGACATTCTCTTTATTTAAATTGTTTGTTAAAATTTAAAATAGTTAAAGACCGCTTGTTTTCCGTGTTAACAATGTTTTGTGACTGTATGAATTTATTGTTATTCCAGAAAATGGTTAATGGAGGAAAAGTAGAGAGATGGGCTTGTTTAAATTTTTCAAAAGTACCTGCTTCAACAGTTAAGATATTCTGTAATAAATTGATCAAGACGTGCAATTGCCTCGGAATGGTATGATAATTCCTCCATTGATTCCTAATGCTAGATATTTAAATTGTTATACATATTGCATTAACAATCACTTCAATTTTATAATTGCAAGGATTTCAAAGAATGGCCGTTGGTGCCATTATTGTCTACTACTGATTTGAACATAGGAGCTGCCTTAAAGTCTGTGCACAGCAGTGCTAAAGAGCAACTCCAGTTACTAATTATCATTCTTCCGGAAGAAAGAGGCCACTATGGTATTTGTTTGTGCTTAAAGCCTCTGCGCTTTCTGTTAGATTTGGGGCATCATCTATTTTGCATATTTTTGTAGGTAAAATCAAGCGCGTGTGTGAGACCAAGCTTGGAATAGTTTCTCAATGTTGTTTACCAAAGAATGTGAAAACAGAGACAAATATGGAATACCTCGAAAATATTGCACTGAAGATAAATGTCAAGGTACACATGTATCCACACCCTGCTACAGATCTTCCCATGTGGTGTACTGTTGGTGTTTACAAGAGTATCTTGAACCAGGTTGGGGGGCGAAATACTGTTCTTCAGCAAGCGTTTCTTCATAATGGAATACCGTTTGTGTCAGACATACCAACAATCATTTTTGGTGCTGATGTTAGCCATCCCCCATCGGGGGTGTACTCATCATCTATTGCAGGAGTGAGCCTTTTCCTGTTGCTTAGAATTTCCTTTCCTTCTATTGCTATGGCTTCTTACCATTTTGTCTCATAGTATGTAAAGAACTGGAAATTAGGCTCAACCTCTCTACTCCTTAACCCCTCCAATTTTGTTGTGGGTCAATACATAAAGCACAATTGGCATTACTTTGTCAAATGCTTGTAGGTAGTTGCATCAATGGACTGGCCAGAAGTCACCACATATAGAGCTGTTGTCTCTGCCCAACTTGAAAGGCAGGAAATTATAGGAAATCTATTTCATGTTACTCAAGATCCAAAAGGGAGTCTTAAACCTGGTGGCATGATCAGGTAAGTATCTTCTCTATCTGCATTTTTTTGACTTTTCCATTATTAATTCTCACATGATTGATTTGGAATCTGACATGTGTTTTGATTGTTGTAGGGAACTGATGATGAACTTCTTCTGGAAGAATGCACGTAAGCCTGAAAGGATAATCTTTTACAGGTGTGCTTTACACAATAGTGATATTTATGTTCTCTATTTATTCTCTTGGATGAGGCCTTTTGACTGGTCACTGTTGCTTCTAGAGATGGGATAAGTGAAAGCCAATTCAGCCAGGTTATCATTCATGAAGTAGATGCCATCAGGAAGGTGATGCTTCACATTTATTTGTGTAATTCTGGTTTTGTTCGCTGACTTTATTTCTGATATTATCCTTTTCCTTTTCAAGGCATGCCTCTCTCTGCAAGAGGATTATCTACCGCCAATCACATTTGTGACTGTCCAGAAAAGGCATCACACAAGGATTTTCCCTCGCACACTTTGCAGTAATTATAATGAACAAATTGCACGGATTCCCCCTGGTAAGTAGTTTATTACTCCAGTTTGTCCTATTTCAAGATTTTGAAATGGACCACTTTAAATATTCTCAAACCACAATAAACAATTTTAGAAACTCAGTGGTTCTAATTTGACAAAGCTTTATCTCAGTTGTTTTAATATAACAAAGTTTTATCTGTATGACATGGTGTTATTTGTGCAACTAATAACACATGCAGTTATACAAAACAACATAAAATCCACAAAATAATAATAAAAAACTTGACCAACATGTGCTGGATGGAATCTTCATGGTTCAACAGCCTAATTTAGCCCAATACGCTGCCAAGTCAACCTAACCTCAGGCACAGTGGAGCTCTCCAACTCAGAACGAGCAAGCTAGTAGTTCTGTAGTTTTATTAGGTCTGTTTTGCTAATTTTTAGTTCTGAATGTCTGCAACGGGAACCACCAAATAGAACACATGCACCTGAGAAAGAGGGGATTTTGTCATCTTATGTTTTTGCAGAAGGACCTTACTATAAATATTATATATTCATCCATACAAGAAACAGAAAGCTATGTAATGCATCTAGGTGAAAGTTAAAACAGAGCAAAATAAAGCTAACGTAAAACGAGTGGTAATAACTTGTTGTCGCTCAGTAGACGAGAGCCCATGCGTTGCAATGGAAAAAACATTAGAAAATACTAGGACTGTATGTCGTGCAATTCAAACAATAATCACCTAATTCCAACCCTGAATCTGCACAAACGAAATCATGTCTAAATATATAGACCTGTGAGTATGCAAATAGCAAACATTCACCTTTGTCTGGCATCAGCAAGAATGTATACTGATAATATCACACAACAGACATGGAACTTTCGCTCTAAATGCCCATACATTGCAGAGGAAATCCAAACACCCCCTTACATGTCAGCCAGTCCAAACATTTCTTAGTGTAGAGTGTTTTTGCTCAGATAGCGTGTCTACTGTGTAAGTCGATGAAATCACATTGTTAATCATTTTTTCACTTTGCATGCATCTGTCTGGTGCAAAACTCTCATCTGAAGTTGGAAGTACTTACTGCTCTGTTTTCATAAAGACAATGGATCACGCACAATCCTTACATGCAAATAAAGAGGCTTCAAAAGAATAAATTATGAGATTGGTTTCTCAAGTCTTTGGCACATGGACTATCTACATTGTTTAGTTATAACAACATCACACAAAATGATTCAGCAACTGAATCTTATATCATTTCAACTTGAAATATTTCAGACAAATTTCATCTAGTGATACTTAACTCCACAACCTAGAAAGATCATCCTACTTTACTTGCAACAATAGCATATCCGGTTCTGCTTTGCAAACTGGCAAATTTTTAGAAGAAAAAAAGCAGCAGTTCCTGAAATAACCTGTGAGTTCCTTACTAGATCAAAAGCTCTTGTAAGAGACAGCAAAAAAGCTTTTTCAGACCTTAATGAAAATAATAAATAAACAGTATTATTTGTACACTGAATATAATCATTCAATAAGAATGGCATGCACACACTGAAACTAAAAGACAAGCCGTACTCATTTTAAGTTTGTGCCCTGGCTACTCACCATTGCCCCAAATAAGACATGCTGTAAACGTGGAAAACTTGAAGGATTGTAATTTATAAAGCTTTGATCCCGGCTCTAGCACTGCTAAAAAGTACAATTAAATATTTGAGTACAAACTGATCAACAATTGCTCGCGTGGTATCAAATAGTCTTTCCTTACTGCAGAACATATTCAGAATAAATTAGATGCTAATGTTGTGATCAAATAGTTGAGTTGTAGTGCAAAAGAAATTAAAAATTAGTTCATCCAATGAATATGTATTGAGACAAGAAATGATATGCAAAGACTCCCAGACTACTTAGGGACATAAATTCTGGAGAGAAGAAAAAGGCAAACTACCAAAGTTTCAAGTCCTTGACAGAGGATAATAAACCTGAAAAGTAGTCTAAGATTCACACTCACATCCTGCTAGGCCACAAAGTTCTTCCCAGAAGAACCTCAGTGACCATGCATGAACACATCCATACCACACAAGCCACAAGGGTGTTTGAGTTGCCTCTTCCTAAATACCGTCCGAAATTTACATTCTGTCAAAAGAAATTGTTGCAATCAATCTGAGTATTGATGGGACCTTGAACTCATTTCATTCAATGCAGTTTCTCTGACCTATCTTTGAGCTGTAGTTGAACCAAATCAAGAAAAAAAAAAGGAAAAACAATGCCATTTTATTCCCAGCAAGTTCAGTCCTACACCTTCACACACAACAAGAAGGTCCCAAAAATGATCCCTGTCCCACAAGGTTTTCCTTAGCAAGTTTTTCTTCAGTAGTCTCTTTCTGTTTTGAAATCAATTTGCAACATGAACTGAAGAACAGTGTATAGGTTGGAGGAAAACAAGAACAGATTTAGTAAGTTCAAGTAAAAGGAGAACAATGTACCTCTGGATCATCAAGAAGTCTGAGAGCTGTGCTACATCTCTATTGCCAAAAAATTCAAAAGGAATTCTTCTTCACCATTATGGGTACTGGCTGCAACTAATCTGAAAATCAAAAAGGGAAATAGTTATTTATATCCCCATCAGGGGCATACATTGTCACCATAAGTGTAAGAGCTATCTTACACTTATACCAAAGCAGGGCAAGAACAATTTATATTACAACCATTGCGCTTCTGAAATTCCAACCAAATAGAAAAGCAACATATTAAATGTGAAGCACATACTTTGCATTAAAACTCAATGTGTTATATTACAATTATCAGGTGAAAAGAAATATTTGTAAACAATAGTGAGAAAAAACAAGCACTGGATTACCATTACACTTACTCAGAAGTAGCAACATTTGTTTACAATTTCTTTCCTGATCGGCTCTGTAATGTACAATTCCAAAAGGGCAAGCACAAAGAATTAGAAAAAAAATGGAAACTGCACCACTATTCTGGAATGGTATCATGAAAACTAATGCGACCAACAATATCTCTACATTACTAAATTATGCTAATTTTCTCAAGTAAATCAGGTTGCCCCTAATAAATTCATACCTCAGGAAGTACCAATTAGGTTGCATTGTGTATTGTTTCTTTAAATGATTCTTGTTATGTTAAGTAAATCAGGTCACTCCTAATAAATTGACGCCACAAACAGTACCACTTAGGTTGCACTGCTTATTCTTCAGCTAGAGATTATGGTGAGTTTCTTACTATTCCTCATGAGCAGTTTCAGTAACGCAGTTTCAGTAACGCAAAATCACAGTAGCTAAGCATGATATTAGGAGCAAGCAAGCAAACGAATCAGGTTAATCGAATCGAACAGAGTGAAGCGCCGTATATCAAACCGATAGTGATCTGATTATTCTGGTCACTGAAACGTGGGCAACACAAATCATGGAGAACAAACCAAAAATCACAAAGCTGCAGATCGTTAAGACACCAACAACAAATCTTAAATCCAATCTTTAGCCAAGCCATTTGATTACGTTTATACCAGATGCAATCAGGAAATATTGGAAGCTAGTAATTTACATCAAGAAAAGAAAGTGAGTTGACTGCGAATAACATGCCATTTGGCTAACTTATTTAAAAAAGCTAATATTTCCAATCAGAGAGTTGTCTGTGAATATGTGTGTTATTCCCAGCCACTACATTAGCTAAAAAAAATCCCAACCATTAATTTTAGTATGAACATAATGCCTTTTGGCCAACTTATTAAAAAAAGTAGGATTTCTGCCGCAGCAGGCATCTGATATAAACTTGCTGACCACCTGTAATCTTACTGACTCAATTTCAAAATAAAATCAAAGCTCACATTTAGTGGTCAGTGCTAATACAGATTGAACCAAAGAAACCACACATGTTTGTGGATAATATTTTATCTTCTGAAACGAGCAGCAAGCAATTTCCAGAATACAAACTAACAAAAGGATAGAAATTGGCCACAGGGAAGAATTGCATGGATAACACACCAAAGTAAATACAGTCAAAGGCTGTTGTTACCTGCCTACTTGAAATGGAAGTGGCAAATGAAAGCAAAGGTCAATATCGATTCATGCTAATCCACTATATTTATCATTCAAAGCTATTTTTTTTTGGTGAGGGACATTGAAAGCTAATTCTGATTGAGCAAAATTAGTCACATATGCTTCCCTGATAATAATTACATCTTCTAACAGAACTAAGCAATAATATTAAATAAACTCGAAGGCTGCAGCCTACCTGATTCTGATTGAACTGAAAAGCATATTAGTGCCTTGTTGCTGTCATGAACGGGCACCATGCTGCCACTGCCTAGGTGTGGCATTGCCTCCCATCTTTGGCGGCAGCCATCACAGCCGGTAGGGGCAGATTCGTGTTAAGGTTTGGATCAGCTAGCCTTATCAAAGGCGCCACCACTTCAATCCATATCCTCTATGTCGTTAAGATTTAACAAGGGGCAAAACAAAGAGGGTTAACAAATGTAGTTAAAGTAAATGTGACTGAAGATGATTAAAGCAAGTGCTTTCCATTCGGCCCATCAATAATTCCACCAAAAACAAGATTGTAGCATGTACTGATATGCATAATGCATCATAGAATTGAGGCATTTAAGCTCACAGATAGTGAACAATAATGTTTGCACGGGAAAGGAAACAATCTGGGCACCTGGCACATAATGTAGTTGCTCCTTCTGTTATTGATGGCACATGGGATGAAGACATAGACCAGAAGACTATAGCCCCAAAGACGAAGGAATATGCTAACCAAAAACACACATATTCTAGATCTCGAACCACATCAAGCCAAACATCAGACTTGTAACTAATGCAGATCCATAAAACATAAGCAACCAAAAGGGAGAAACATACGAATTATAAAAATTCTAGGTCATAATGGATCAGAAAGTGAGACACAAGAAAATTTCAGTTAAACCAACTGGACTTTTTCATACACATCCAGAATGATTTGCGATCAAGCAACTAAATGGCAAGCTCTAATGGCCTGATCTCATCACACCGCAACTTGACAATGCCAACAAACACAATGCCTAACAGCAACTCAATAGTTCGCAATTATTGCAAGCTAACGCACAGCCCCGATTTGACCTCGTGAGAACGTGAATTCATCAAACAGAATAACCAACCTGTCGATAATTAATAAAGAGATTGATGTGCTGATGTCAATTAGGAAATTAAAAGGAGATTAGTTAAGCTATCTGCATGTGTTGGAGCCATGGATTAAAAAAACCTTCTTGAGGCCAGATGACGGTGGAGAGCACAATGAACGACCTTCTCCCTCTGCTGACGTTCCATGCAGATGTAGACCTGCATGTATATGGTAATGACCATTCAAATTATATCGCTAGTTAAAAAATAAACACTGCAAAGCGTTGTTGGATTAAACAGTTATTGGTTTGTCGCATCTAGTGCTAGAAAGCATAGGAGCTCTGCATCTTGACACACTCGGCGTGGTTGTGGTACTCGGTGTGAGGCTTGGAACAGTCTGCCCTGCCGACAAAGGGATGTGAGTCTTGTGAGTTTCATGCATTTTAGTTGGAGTGAAACGTGGAGACGATGGAGGCGTGGTCGGGCTTGGAAGATGAGATGGATGCGCGAACGATTGTGGGAGGAGCTTGGGAGGTATTTCATCCGTTGGATCATAGCATAGATAAGGGTAAAATAGGGAGGTGGAAAAACTTGGTGCAGGACTCACCATCACCACTATGTTCTTTTTAAGTAGTATATATAGATTTTTTATACCAAACTAAATTTTAGACGGGAGTTGTGCAGTGCAATGCCAAACTAATAAAAAATAAAAGTGCAACTGAAAGAAACTCAAATGGTAGCTCCCTAACTTCTCTTTTTTCCTTTTTGTTACAAAGATGCACTGCACAACTCTCATCTAAAGTTTAGTTTGGCAGAAAAATCTGTTTTAAGTAACCACTGAGTTATACACTGAAATATTGATTACTATTGACCACATTATATGTAACATCATTAGAACTATAGTTTTCAACACTCCTTTTTAAAAAGAACTTTGTATATGTGGTTCCTTATTCTTGCTTACTGAAAACGTAATGTGATACTTGAATATTTTCAGGAACTGTGATTGACCAAGACATATGCCATCCTTCAGGTTTTGATTTTTACCTGTGTAGCCATTCCTCTCAGGTATATAAATCTCAGAGAATTACATCTATTTTATCTGCAATTTAAGCTGTCATTTCAATAAATTGTAGTTTTGTTCGTTGAATAGGTTTACGCAGACCTGTCATGAACACATGCAATAATCTAGTTATTGTAAATTGGGCCCACATATCTAACATAAGTAGGGGCTAAAGTTGTAGTTCTTTGATGAAATCGTGTATTGTTATTGTAGTTCCATGAAATGTCCAATTGAAATTGCAACGGAATGATAGTCTTGACATGATATTTACAATTTTGTGAAATTTGCTGTGTATAATTTGGTACTTCCATGATGGTATAAGTATTAATGAATATCTGTTTGTACTCAAGTGTATATAATGTCATTTTCAGGGAAATAGTAGACCTACGCATTATACGGTGATCTTCGATGAAAATCATTTCACCGCTGACGCACTTCAGCTGCTTACACACAACCTGTGTTACATGTAAGTTCGTATCTACCTTCAGTTATTTTATTTACTTTTTTGTACTCAACTTGATTGTTTTTTAAAATGCAGGTATGCACGTTGCACCCGTGCTGTTTCTATAGGTGAGTTAACTTCCGGTTTATGTTTGATGATGATTTCTTTATCTATATTGTGGTTAACAAAGTGTAAAACATCATCATAAGGTACCATTTGACTCCTTAGTTCATTGAGACACGAATAAGGTCATGATTGTTTCCCTTCTTAGTTCATTGAGACACGAATAAGGTCATGATTGTGTCCCTTCTAAACAGCATTGCCTTTTTGATAACCAACATTTGGTGCATTACTGCATGATCATCTACCGACTCAGGTTTTGTGTAATGTATTCATGTTGTACAAACTTGTTTGTGAACTTATCTGAAAATGATGTTTTGTGTCTTCTTATTTGGACCATTGGGGACTACTGATTTAGAGGCTTGAGGTAATAACGTTTGAACTTTACTATGCAGTTCCCCCAGTGTACTATGCTCATCTTGCTGCAGCCCGAGGACGAAGCTATCTCGGGAAATTTGGTGATGGATCAAGCATCAGGAGTGAAGCGACTTCAGAGCTGCCTGAGTTTCTGAAGGTCCCAAAGATTGGTGATAGTGTCCTAGGCGTGATGTTCTACTGTTGAGTGCTTTTGGTCGAAAGGATGTCTGCCCTAAGTAGCAGGGATGGAGATCGACGGTTTGAAACTTGTAAGACGTAGGGTTAAAATTTCTTATGAAATCTAAATAGCTAGTCCCTAGTTAACTAGTATTAATTAACATGTCTCCTTATAAGCTAATCTATGTATACAAATGCATAGCCACCTCGTCCATGCCGGCACATGTACTCGCTCGTCTCTTATAGAGAGCTCTTATAGAGAGCCTCTAACTAGCTAACACACCATCACAGCACAACTGCCTGAGGCGCTCTCTCCCTTGGAGCTCTGTTGCATTTTTTTAGGGTACATAAGGACGCACACGCCTCACTCACTCCACACGTGGACACGCGCGTGCTTATCCAACGCACGCTTTTCATCTAGAGACTAGAGGGTATAAGCCCTCGGTGTGCAGAAAACGCAGCATCATCACCTTCTTGGGAACACATTTGCTGCTCGAGAGTCGAGAGGCCTAGCCATCCTGTTAACAACCCACTTCTTCTAATTCAATAACAAGGGTATACCATGCAAGGAACAAGTGTTTTGGGGAAAAGAAGAGAAAGCTAGGAGATACAATGTTCTGGCACCTAAGCTTCTAGAATAAGTTGGGAACAAGGCGGAGAGATTGACAAGGGTGCCCACCGGCCGCCCAGGTCGCTGCCGCCGAAAGCCTCAGCTCGCCAATTGATCTGATCGATGGCTCCCTGTGCTGCTGTAGCTTCTTCTTAGAGTAGCTCTAGCAGAGGCCTTAAAGTCAGCCCCTGATAGTTTTTAGGCGGTGAGACAAAAATTTTAGGTCCAGCAGGGATCTTAATAGGGCCCCTAAAATGAGGAGACTCCCAAATCCAGTCCCCAAGCCCCCAGTCCTGGGGGCTCTATACCACAGCCTCTATCAACGTTTTTTTGGCGCCTACGACATTTCCTCAAGTCCCGTAGTCTCCCGCCCGGCCTCCTGCGCGCCGCCTGCACCGCCCTGCGCCTCCCGCCGGCCTCCTGCCCCGTCGCCTCCAGCCTGCGCCGCCCGGCCTCCTGCACCGCCCGGCCTCTTGCGCGCCGCCTCCCGTCGGCCTCCTGCCCCGCTGCCTCCTGCCTACGCCGCCCGGCCTCCTGCGCTGCTGCTACTGCATATTTCTATGGTAAAAAATAATAGAAAAAAAAATAGGGGCTGAGAAATGGGGGCTGTTGCTAGAGTTCGGAGTATTTTTGGGGTCCAAAGAAAATAGGGACAGCCCCCATTTAACATTTGGGGCTCTAAAATAGGAGCTATTGCTGGAGATGCTCTAAAGCCATTCCTTGACTTGCTTGGGCCAGGGTTGGAGAATAGTTGATGCGGCCCATAGTGCAGCCCGCCCAAGCTCCTGACACATCGGCTGCCTCCTCCTCTCCGTATGATGGGCTTTACGCCGGGCCTATACCGACATCCAATTGCGGCCCACCTAAAATAAACAGGTGCGAGTTTGGAAAAATAAACAGCATGCATCCTACTTCTGTTTCTGTACGTAGGTGGTATCGGATACGGGATACCCTTTGAATCTCGTCTACACGTTTTAGGACTACGTCTCTTATTTGGATACTTGTCGATTCTCGGTATAAATAGAGAACGAGGCCTTAGCCCTTAGGGTTCGCTAGTGGCGTGGATTCGGCTGTGACGGCAAATCGTACACCGGCTTGGTTGTTTGGGAGCTCGTTGATCGGAATTTCACGTCGACGGAGGGGGCTTAGGTTATTCTATGGAGGACGGCGTGGAGTCAGATCGGGATTTGGCGGCAGCGAGAGAGAAAACAGAGCGCGAGGTACTCAACACCTGGATATGGGACAAGGAGATTGACTCCCTGCAGAGGGAAATCGAGGACCAAGACGAAGAACGTCGTCTTCGACACGAGCAACAGAGAGCACAAAACATGTACGTGTGTAGGTTAATTGAGGAGCAAGACGGAGAATCTTGTCTCGAAGACCACGAATTGGAAGAAATATATGGGCCATTCGTGTACGAAACCGACTATGACTCCGATGGGAGTGGAGCGTGTATTCAAATCAATGGAAGGGACACTTTCATGAGATACGGTGGATTTTCTTATGAAGACGGGAACCCCTATTATGCAGCTGATAGGGAGGAGAGATGGGAGAAGCAAATTCTCAGACAAATGAAGTTTCCAATCCACGAACTTTCGGAAACCTGGAAGGGGTCTCTTGTTGTTGAGGGGCCGTTCAACTTGGATCCAAACCTGACATGTACGGATCATTTGAGTAAGTCCAATTCGCAATCCAATTTCCCTGAGTTACAGAAATAGTTTACACCTATATAGTATCGCAGATAGTAATTCCTTTCTCAAAAATTTATGGATCTCATTGATTTTCTGCTTCCAGTGCCTCAGCTCCCTAAGTGGGAAAGACGATGGGTACATAGGGACGGGAAGGAACCATGCCGTCGGGCTATTCAAGTACTTAGTCTGAATCTATCTTCTCCTAGCAACATTCCATTGGAGATCTACGGTACGTTTGCATTCAGAGATATACGCAACAGTCAGCTACGCAACTGTGTCTTTGATTACTCAAGAGAAAACCCATGCAAACTTAAGCCGGTGAGTAACTGATGCTATACCATTTTCTCCTGTACTTTCCAAATAAACAACATATGCATGTTGCAGGTCTAACCTTTTCCAAAAATATGTTATGCAGGGTGCTCATAGCCTGCAACCTCTAATAACCCCTCCGCGAGGCATTTATGCAGTTGGGATTGTCCTAATTGAGTATCGGCTGATTATTAAGGGTCAAAAAGAGAAAGAAGATCAAGTGTTAATAGATGGATACTCTATCTATGCTCCCTCTTTCTATGAAGATTTTGAAAAGCTCAATTGGCACATCAACACTGGTCATTTCGGCACCGTTGATCTCACAATGTTTGCTATCCCCAAGGCGGTACTGGTTGATTTGGAGTTTGATGTGTGTCAAATTGAAGATAACCACGAGCATGATTCCCTTGCAATAGTTGCAACCTACAGTACCGTTGGTACTTCTTTTATTATTTTCAACGGTAGGTTGAGCATTGGAAAGCTACCTCCGCTCACACTGAGTGCGGGACATGATCGACAATTGTCAATAAAAATTTACACATACTACAGCCATTCGGGTTGCCATCCCGATGGTGCTATCAGGAATTGTAGAACCGGTATAGATCGTGATTTTGTGGATGTTCTGATTGAGAACTTATGTTTTACACCACAAGAATATGGGAAGAGCTCAACAATATTGGCCCGTTATTTGGACGGCATTCAGATGGCCGTGAAGACGACATGGTCTACCATTTGCGAACCATGCTAGTAAAGATGACGGCTAAAGTTCATGTAAAGTGGTGTGCTCGATCTCATATATATATTCTCTCACACCAGCAGACTCTCGTAGCAAGCACTTGAATGTGTAGCACAGTTTCTAGATGAATATAATTGATATTGTACTCTGGGCGATGTCACAGTTATCTTTGTTTTTTCTCGCTTTCTTTCTTTCGTTTTTTTTTTTTTTGCATCGTGTGATGGTTCTGTGTCGGTCGTCGGGTCTCGACCTGGTTGGCATGTTGCAACGAAGCAGCGCATCGCAACACGAGGAAACAACGTGATTTGGGCACGGGGTGCTCCTGCCCTGGCGTGCTACAAAAATAAACAGAGAACTATGTGACCAGGTACTCGCGCAAAGCGCGTTCGCTTGAAATTCTTGAAGGGATAGGATAGCTCGCATCGCTGTGAGCGTCGTCGTCGACTGATCAGCGGCCCAATCGAATGTGGACGCTAACGGACTGGACTGAAACCGCTGGACAGTTGAACACAACCTGGTCCCGTTTGGGCCAGCTCTATCCTCCCCATCACATTGGCCATGGTCACTAGCACACAGGCCTCGTTCTGTAAACCGGCCCCAAGTACCACGTTGTGAATCTTCCTAAGTCTAATAGACATATCATTTGTGGGCTTGGCTTCATATTATGGCCGGAAAAGCCTAGCACTGCACCAATCTACTGTGACATGGTGAAAGCTTTGGATCAATCTTGTTTCTTGAGGTGTACTTGAAATCTTGAATGCTTGCCGGTTATCACAAGTGGAAAAACCATTCTCAATTTCTCACACGGTACATGGAGGTGTATTTTCCCCTGTAAAATATGTCGGTAGATAAATGTGGATGCTGGCTTCGTCTGATGCACAGCTCGTTGGCACCGACACTTGTGTTCTAGCTGAACGGCACACGCCATGGTGAAAAACTGAAAAGCGACCAACACTGCACGGGCCACATGGTGCATCCCAACTCTATTGGCCACGCAAGGACGTGCCGCGCAGCGTGCATCCAAATGAGATTTTCAGACGAGAACCCACATCATCACAAGCAAACACGGCAAAGGACACAGACGCACATGCCGGTATGCACCGCACAATGGACGCCGAGCACCAACGATACGGCGCGCGCACCGCGACGAGCCTACGAACACGGGCGATATAGCCAAACACCACCGGGGCGCACGGTCTGTCGCTAGCTGCGGCGTCTCAGTCATGGAGAGTGGCATATGTCAATACTGGTCCAAGAGATGCTTTAAAAAATGATTTATGTTGCAGGCCCAGCCTATATTCCCCTTATAGCAGGTAATCATGCAGGAGGTTCTGCATGCTATCTGCGTATTTTTGGGCAGTTGTATCATTTTTTTTTTGCAATGTAGGTGCTCGCATAATATCTTACAGAAAACAAATACATAACTTTGGGATGTGAAACCCTTGTTGGGACTTTCAGCTTTACTTATATTTGGGTGTTCGGCAATAGTGCGACAATTATGGCTATGTATGCAGATATTTTAGGCATGTACTGATACACTCCCTCCATTCTTTTTTAGATGTTTTAGGCTGTGCGTGAATTAGGATCAGTCTTCCGTAACTAAATAATACTATCTCTATTTTTTTAATAAATAACATCATTAACTTTTATCGAAACATTTGACCATTTGTCTTATTAAAAAATAATATAATATGCAAAAATATAAATCATATTAAAAATTTCTTAAATAATAAACAAGTTACAACAAAATAAATTATAGTTACTTAAAATTTTTTTAATAAGACGAATGGTCAAACATGTGTCAAAAGTCAACAACATCATCTGTTAAAAAAAGAAAAAAGTACTATTAGATCTACCATCTTTTTTTACTCATATATTGCATTTTAATTATTTTTTTTAGAAAGTAATGCCCAAATGTGCATATTAGACCCATAAGGAAACGGCTGGGTGTGATCACACCTATCTTTTTTAAGAATTGGAGTATATAAAAAGATGAGCAGAGCGGGCTAAAGTAATATAAAGAAATAAACTAGAGAGGTAAACGGTATTTGGACCGGTCAGAATTGACTTTTGCTCTAAAAGTTAAATTTAGGACTTAAGGGTCCTGAAAAACTGCCCCACTGCTCCCGCAACGCGCCTTTGCATGAAATTCTTGAGGGATCGCTCGCTGTGACTCGTCGTCGGCGACGGGTCAACGACTCAACCGCATGTAGACGCAAACGGACCGGCCGGACTGAAACCGGTGGACGACACAACCCGGACACGTTTGGGCCAGCTCAATCCTCCCATTGGCAAACCGAATATTGGATCTTTCTGTGGCTAGAGGAAACATAGGCCCTAAGTATTACAACGTAAACCTTCCGAGTCTAATAGACATGATCGTTCGTGGGCCTGGCTTCAGGTTATGGCCGGCAAAGCCCCGCACCAATCGTAAAATTTATAAAACTACAATGAAACTATCCCAAAATCACAAATTTTAAGTGCTGTGTCATAAAATTATAAATTTAATATTAAATTTATCACGGAATTATAGATTTATTTGGTGTATCGCAAAACCATATATTTAGTAATGAAGTTATCATAAAACTATGTATTTAGGGTTTAGATTATGAGTACTAATTTTAGCTAGGGTTACAAAACATGTACTCCCTTCGTCCTAAAATAAGTTTATCTTTCGTTCATCTTATTTGTCTTACAAAGACTTCGTCTTTTGAGCTATTAATGCAATGAAATTTGTTAAAGTGAAGGACAAATGCATTGGAGTTTGCTAAAGTAGGGGACAAGTGTATTGGAGTTTACTAGAGTGGGAGACAAGTACATTTGAGTTTGATAAAGTGGAGGGTATTCTAGTCATTTAGCTTTGTATTGATATATGTGAGATAAGCTAAAAATAAAGTCTTTTTAGAACGGAGTAGTAGTTTTGTGATAAAATTGTTGCTAAATCTCTAGTTTCGGGATACCATTTTTTAAATTTGTATCTCCATGACAGATTTAGTGTTAAATCTATAGTTTTCCCAGTTTGTAATATTTTTGTGAAGTATTTATAATTTTATGGAATTTACTCAACCTATTTTAACATAGTAAAAGCTTGCACCAACCTTAAAGTGTACTTCAATGCTCGATGGTTATCACAGGTGGAAATACCACTCTCGCACGGTATGTGCGGGTGTATTTTTGTGGCGCCTCCCGACTAGGTGGAAGGCCACCATGTGCATAAGGCACCCGATCCCAGGATCAGTAGTCGGGTACGCACAACAATGATACAACACAGAGTTACAATAATACATAAACAGAGCACTTACATATATGTACAAGGAGATCCATCCAGGACAGACCCGGAATGGGCAAAATAATCAACAGGTAAACTAACGAAACAGCAGAACAGGGCGGAAGCTGGGCAAAAACTACTCCACAGGCTCGGTTGGGAACTAGGCTCGAAACCTTCAGAAGTCTTCGTAGTCGGCCTGGTCTTGGAGGAACTCGGCAGCAGTCGGATCTTCGTCTTCCTCTCCAAAACCTACTATACATATATATGAACAAGGTGAGTACTTTCGTACTCAGCAAGCCGGGAATGATGCCATGTCGGTCAGACAAAAAGGCTAAAGGTTTCATTTCCGAAAGACTGCCTTATTAAACTTTTTTCTTTGCAAACACTAGTGAGCTTAAATTTTTGTTGTCGGTCAGAGGCTCACGCCTCTATCCATTCCGCAAGTTGCTTTTCAACAACTCGCCACTTAATGAATCAATCATAAACATATATGTTCTTATCATCTTTTACTTCGTATTTGCTGGTCCTGTACTTCCCGAGTAGCTACAACCACTCGTTGACCCTGAGACTCGGCTACAACCAAATCTCAGCTGTGGCACTTGATGCCCGCTACACTGGCTTCAACCAGCTAGCTAGTCGGCCGCCCTGGCTACAACCCGGGGGCTCATCATCGCTGCCCTGGCTACAACCCGGGAGCATGATCATGGCACTAAATGCCCGCTAGGCTGGCTACAACCAGCTAGCTAAGTCGCCGCCCTGGCTATAACCCGGGGGCTCGAACACTGCTGCCCTGGCTACAACCCGGGAGCCTGTTCATGGCACTAAATGCCCGCTAGGCTGGCTACAACCAGCTAGCTAATCGGCTTCCCTGGCTACAACCCGGGAGCCTGATCAATCTGCTGCCCTGGCTACAACCCGGGAGCATGATCAATCCGTCTTCTGGCTACAACCCGAAGACATCTGTACAACTGCCGCCCTGGCTACAACCCGGGGGCATGATCTTCATCCTGTTTACTTTTCATACACTTGTTTATGGTGCTTAACACCCCGGACCACACAGATCCGTTTCTGGCCACACAGGCCTTCCGTTTGCTTACTCGGCAAACTCAGGTCACGGTTCCCTTTCCATCAAACACTTTTCACAAATCACTGACAAACAAATCTACGCCATGGGCATCGGTCCTTAATGATAATACACAGCCAAGCCACACAGGCACTGTCTCTGCATATCAAGATTTTCACAACTTTATTTGTTTCACAAACACGCCGATACACGGAGTACCGGGTTTTTCAATCAGTTTGGTAAAACCCAATGTTTTTCCCAACGACAAACAACGTTGCAGAGCTAAGCCATTCTACTCGGCATCGTATCCTCAGATAAGATGCTAGCGTGCCATTTGTGGGGCTCTTCAAGGGAGAAATATAACAACATCCTACCAAATAAGTGCTACTACTGGGTAGGTCCATCGGTTGCGCTTGCAAAACCGAGGCCAACAGTTTAAAAAGGTGTAAACTAAGCATGCATATATTTTCCAAGCAACATAGTTTTGCATATATGGGAAACAATATGATCAAAGAGGCTTGCCTTGTTCCAAGGAGGGGTCGTCTTCGGCGAAGGCGGCTTCTGGATCGTCCACCGGTTCAGGCTCTGAACAAGCAGAAAGAAACACTGATAAGCAGGAGGGTTAAAACACCAAGAAAAGGATCAAGAAGTAGTCGGCTGCAGAAAAGGGGGCAGTCGGCTGAACCAGGCTTGCGAACCAGGCGACAGAGCTCCAAAGCTTGAGAGGATGAAATTTAGCAGAGCTGGAGCTGGCCGGTTTGCAAAACAAAGGAAGAAGGGGGCACGGTTGGCCATATATATAGCCGACGTGCAAGGTTGAGACACGGTGGAACTGGGCAACGGGTGGAGCAAGGAAGTCAAGATGAACTGACTGGGATATGACAGGAAGTGACTTTGGAGTCCAACTGGTCAGAGGAGTTGGCAGGCACTGTAGCTGCGATGAGACATTAAGGTCAAGGCTAGGGCAGGTTGGAGAAATCTCACTGACCGGGCTTCGGACTGACCACTGGTCCAAGCGATGCTGCAGGTTATTGTCCATCGGTCCAAGTGGCGCTGAGGGCAGGTGAAGACTGGTTCTTCTCCACTTCGGTAGTCGGCGTCCAGCGGGTGGGGTGCAACTCGGGAAACAAAGAAGCAACAGGTCTCAACAAGGTAGTCGGCCACATCACAGTGCTCACTCGGCAGCAAAGGGGTCCGAGTAAGACAAGGATAAGGGCCGGATACAAGGATTGAGTAGCAACTCTACTCGGCACAAGAGAGAAGATAGTCGGCTGGCCGGGGAGAGGGAAAACGGAGGCACAGCTGACAGGATAGGAAAAGATTAAGATCCAGAAAACCAGTTACAACAGGGAAAAGGAGAGCGGGTCGTTACAATTTTCCCTATAAAATACTAACTCTATCCACAAATATAATACTTATATGAGTTAATTGTGATTTTGACCCTATTTTAAAAACTAACTATCAATTTATCCCCATTTTCTCAATTTTGCTCATCTGACCCTGCTTTTTAAAAGTAAAGCTGTTGTTTAACCCTATTCCATGAAGCCAAGTTAATGGTGTTAAACTCAGCGCAAAAATATCGGTTATGCCTTTTATATTTGACCCTACTTTCTCAATGGTTTTGTGCAATTAATATATATAAAATGTGTGACGTGAATTTTGATAGATCTGTGATAGATTTGACTTAGATTTGAAAGATTTGTGATAAATTTGACTAATATTTGATATAATTTTCACCACACATTTTATATACATTAAGTGCATAAAACTGGGATAAATAAACAAAACCTTTGAGAAAGGCAGGTCAAATAAGAAACGGCGTAAACGATATTTTGACCTTGATTTGAACACCGTTAATTTGAAACATGGTCAAAGAACAGCTTCATGTTTAAAAAATAGGGTCAAATAAGTAAAGTTAAAAAAAGTTAAATTGGTAGTTAGCTTTTAAAATAAGGTCAAAAGTATAATTGCTCCTACTTATATAGGTATATAGCCAAAAATCTTTCATATTCATGGACGGAGGTACGTTGGCAGATACTACTAAATCTGGATGCAGCCTGTTCGCACCGACGCTTACGTTATAGCTGAACGGCACGCCATGCTGAAAAACTGAAAAACGGCACACCATTGGCAAGCTACCTCCGCTCACACTGATGCGAGACATGATCGACAATTGTTCATAATAATTTACAGATACTACAGCCATTCAGGTTGCCATCCTGATGGTGTTGTCAGGAATAACAGTAAAACTGGTATAGATTATGATTTTGAGGATGCTCTGTGTAAGAACTTATGTTTTAGACCAGAAGATATGGGAAGAGCTCAACAATAATGGCCCATAATTTAGACGGCATTCAGATGGCAGTGAAGATGACATGGTCTACCATATGTGAACCATGCTAGTAAAGATGATGGCTAAAGTTCACATAAAGTGGTGTGCTCGATCTCATATATATATTCTCTCGCACCACAGTAACCAGACTCTCTAGCAAGCACTTGAATGTATAGCACAGTTTCTACATGGAATATACTCCATCCGTTACATATTATAAAATATTTTATTTTTTTAAAAAATCAAATCTCTTGATTAAGTTTATAGTAAAATATAACAACATTTACAGTGCCAAATAAATACACTATCAAAATTTTAGTATACCAGATTTAGCCACGCAAGGACGTACCGCACAGCGTGCATCCAAATGAGATTTTCAGGTGAGAACCCCACGCATCACAAGCAAACATGACTAACGACACAAACACACATGCCAGTATGCACGAAACGCACTGGCACGCACAACGGACGCCGAGCACCAAAAATGCAACATGCATGGGGCACATGTACACCGCGACGAGGCTACGAACACGGGCCAAACACCACCTAGGCGCACGGTCCCATTGCTATATGTCAATACTGGTACAAGAGATGTTTCAAAAAATGATTTATGTTGCGGGCCCAGCCTATACACCTTAGCTAGTAATCAAGGAGGTTCGGCATGCTTATCTGCATATTTTTTGGGCAGTTGTATCAATTTTTTGCAATGTGGGTGCTCGCATAATATCTTACATCAAACAAATGTGAACCTTCCGAGTCTAATAGACATGATCGTTCATGGGCCTGGCTTCAGGCTATGGCCAGCAAAGCCCCGCATTGCGCCAATCGTAAATTTTATAAAACTACGGTGAAACTATCGCAAAATCACAAATCTAAAGTAGTGTATCATATAATTATAGATTTAACTAGAGTATCGCAAAACTACATATTTAGTAATGAAGTTGTCACAAAAGTATATATTTAGGGTTTAGATGTCGAGCACTAATTTCTGCTAGAGTTACAAAACATATAGTTTTGTGATAAAATTGGTACTAAATATGTATTTTGGGTTACCATCTCTTAAATTTATAATGCATGATAAATTTAGTGTTAAATATGTAGTTTTGTGATACACCCATTATAATACGTAGTTTTATAATAGTTTGGTAAAGTATCTATAATTTTATAATTGACTTAGCCTATTTTAACATAGTGAAAGCTTGCACCAATTTTGAAGTGTACTTCAATGCTCGATAGTATCACAAGTGGAAAAACCACTCTCGCAAGGTACATGCAGGTGTATTTTTCCTATAAAATACTAACTCCATCCATAAATATAATACTCTCGTCATTAAAAATATAAAGCGTTTTTGTTTTCCACAACATCAACATTTAAATATTTTAACTAATAATTAAACTAAAAATACGTGTGGACTAACAAAAATCCTTTATACTTGTGCATGAAGGTATGTTTTGGTAGATACTAATCTGGATGCAGCCTGTTGGCACTAGGGTGAAAATGAGTCGGATACGGTCGGATCTCACCTTTTTCATATCCTAACCCACATTTTCTATTCGGAACCAGATCGGATACGGATATTGTCGAATACGGATAAAAAACGGATAATGTCGGATATAAATATAGAACAAATACGTACCGAGATGGATACGGACAATATCGGATACAAATATTTATTCGGATATCAAGTCAATGCAACAACCATTTAATACCACATAGATAATAGCAACGCAACCATTCTATACATCCATAATACAAGTATATTAGAGGCTTAGGGCATAACGGCATATTAACTATAAAATCACATAACCATATTCTAATTAGAGGTAAAAGAATAAAAGATACATTTAATTATAGATAGATAGAAACACTGTCTTGTTTCTCTTTATAGCTGAAAACCAAAATCATCTACAACTTATGCAGTGAGCCAATCAAAGGTTGGATTAGGTTTTCTTACCGGGTAATATCCGAATTTTTTATCGAGTAATATCCGTTTTTATATCCGGATAATCCGTATCCGTCGGATACCGTTTTCTTAAACCCGAACCCATATTCGTATAAAAATACCCGTATTTGGATCCGATATCTGAATAATCACCCGAGTACCTAAATATATGACCCAAATTTATTCTGTTTAAATATGGGTGGGTGGGTGGGTGGGCGGATGGGAAATACCCGACCCGTTTTCACCCCTAGTTGGCACCGACACTTACGTTCTAGCTAAACGGTGCGCCATGCTGGAAAACTGAAAAGCGATCAACACTGCTCGGGCACATGGTGCATCCCAACATTATTGGTCATGCGAGGGCGTAGCGTGTAGCGTACATCCAAATGAGATTTTCAGGCGAGAACCCCCACTTCGCAAGCAAACACGACTGACGGACACTCACATGCTGACATGCACGAAATGCACCGACACGCACAACGGACGCGGAGTATCAATAATCCATTATGCACAGGTGGTACTGGTACAACGCGACGAGCCCTACGAACACGGGCGAAATATAGCCAAACACACCACCGTGACGCACGGTCCCATCGCTAGCTGCGGCGTACGTCTCAGTCGTGCAGAGTGGCATATGTCACGTAGCTGGACAGCGGCCGAGCCGGCCCCCTTCCTGTCCCCGGCACCAGCACATCCTTATCGCCCGCGACGACGCACCACGCGTCGTCGTCCGCGCTTGATGCCGCCAACGGGCACGACTGCTTCGGCTGCCGCATGAACGACGCGCACTCCTCCGGCCGCCGCTGGCCTGCGTAGCCCGCGATGCAGGTTCCTCACGTACAACGTCCCCTGCCTGACCAGCGCGGCGCACGATGGCCCGACCGACGTGAGGTAGTTGCTAGACAGCGTGAGGTTTGGCGAGGCGGCCCGGCGGCGCGGCGAGCCTGCACAGCGCGTCGGGCACCTCGCCGTAGAGGCGGTTCCCGGCGAGGTTGAGCTGCTCGACGCTGGCGAGGCACGCGAACGAGATGACGGGATGGGGCCGGTGATCTGGTTCCCCGCGGCGTCGATAACGGCGGCGTTAGTGAGCAGGCCGAGCTCCCGGGGCAGGCAGCCGGAGAGCTGGTTGTTCCGGATGACGACCTCGCGGAGCGTGTCCGCCGCGTGACCGATCCACGCCGGGATCGGTCCGGTGTGTTAGTTGTTGGCGAGGGCGAGGTAGCTCAGCTTGGAGAAGCCGAGGTCCGCCGGAAGCGGCCCGGAGAGGCCGTTGTTGTTGAGCAGTATAGTCTTACCGTTAGTGCCGCTGGGGTTGTTGTCCGAGGCAGTACATGTCTTCCGACGCCGGGGGAAAATGTCAAGAAGCCCAAACTAACAACGATGCATGATATTCTTATCGTCACCACTATCCCCGGCGACGACGACGTCTTCTTCTCCGAAAGCCAAGGCGTCGACGACGGAGACGAACCGTTATTATCCGTGATGAGACTGTACACGTACGGCACGCCGCCGAGGCGGGGGATTGCGCCGGCACGGCGCCGAAGTCATTGGAGGCGGCGTGGAAGAGCGCTCGGTCGGAGAGCTGGTGGACGAAGCTCCTCAGCGTGGGCGCGCGCAGGCGGTAGCCGTTGAGGACGACGGCCATGACGCTGGGGTCTTCGGGCGCGCCGCCGCAGTAGAAGCCGTGGTAGGTGGTCTCGCCGCAGATGTCACGGCCGGTCCAGGTGGCCGTCACGTTGTCCTGGTCGTATACGTGACGGTGCGCTTGAAGTGCTGGATCACGTGGTAGGCGCGGTACAGCCGTACAGGCGGTCGCTGGGGAAGTCCTGCGGCCGTGCGCTGGACGATGCGCTGTTCTGGCTCGTCCTTTGGGATGGTTCGGCTGTTGCTGCAGCGCAGCAGAGTGCGAGGAGGAGAAATAATGCTGAATTAGTATTGAAATGGCTCGCCATGTCTAATAGTTGTTTGATGATGAAATAGTATAAAAATGGGGTGTGCTAATGGATTAATATATAGGCGTATAATACGTTATTTGTTAGTATATCTCGATCTGTGCGCACTGTTGCTATGCCATCATTCTGAAATTTGTATTTAATTTGTTTTCACAATGAAATGGATTTGTTAATTTTCACGTTGTTGCAAAGGGGCTATAATTTAAGAAAATTTGTGCCCTAAAAATGTTACAAATATTTGATAAAAATAAAACAAAGCAAACTCTTATATATTTGTCCATGTACAGCCATCTATCTATTTATATCTATACTAATTTTGCACTCTAAGAAAACTTTTATGTCAATCAGAAAAATCTAACCGTATTAGATAGATCATATTATCTTAACTGCAGATCATATTGAGAGCTTGTATTAAGTAAAACATGCCATTCACTTCTTTAGTTCTATACTTTAGGTTAAAAGAAAGATATCAAAGTGTCAATATTTTATATCGACAATAATAATATGAGGCTATTCGTGAGACCTAAACTTGATAGATTACAAAAGAACATGAAACAATTTATCCTGGTTCAAATCCTCGAGGTGAGATAATACCCTACTTCCATCTGTGATGTATTGCTTTTGATGTTTCTCTAATGAGATTTTGTTATGCCTTCAGGGGGCTCTCTACCTTCTCTTATAACCGAGGAGGCAAGGCTATAGGTAGGACTTTCAGTTAGACTCCGACCAAGTGATTTTTTTCTAGAGATACAACGTACCCGACTAGGACTATATCCTTTCCTTATCATACAAGTTAATATTCACCGAGTTCTGTTGCATCCATAATTACAGGATTGGGTCTATCCTATGTTCGAGTGGCTAGAAAGCTCCTCATGAGGTACCCGGGGCCCATGGCCTCCACAGTAGGCCCTGAGACCTTCATAGTTGAGTCACAGCTGATGTCGAGTGCTCATCCCCCTTGGTGAAGATTTCTCGAGTGTCTTGTTCCCGAATACACATTGTCCGAGTATCTCTTCTCCAAGTCCCGCTTTATATCAGCTAGCAACGAGGCTATGAAGGGCTTCATAGAAAAATATAAATAGTATGTGCCAAGTAGGCACACCTATTAGGTGTAGCTCCTAACTTTATGCTTAATTGTGAAACAATTAAACATAAAATCAAAGATCTTTAACCTTTAAGTCTTTCCCGAGTGGTATATTTATTAGAAATTAGACTCTTCAGCATCATATCAGCTGAAAATATTTTTGCTTAAGGCAATTTTGACTAAGCATGTAAGCTGAGTACTACTTCATGGATTTTTACCCAATATGTGGTGAGAAGTACTTAAGAGATACCTACATTCTCAATTTTAATGGAGACCAACTATTGATCCTTATAAGGATATATCCTCAATACGTGTCAAATAATTCAGATATCTGAACACATGTATCCAGCCATTAGGCTTAACATGAAGCATATCTGATTATTCTGATCGGTTTCTATAAAATAGCATCTATACTGTGATTTTAACACAGCCAGCAGTCGGCCCAATAGGACATGCTATTTAGAAACTCATATTTTACAGCTCATTACCAAGCCAGTTGGCCCAAGCCCATTAACCCGGCGCAAGCCTTATAAAGCAGCGGGAGAGAGAAAAGATTTCTCTTTCTCCCTCAATCCGTTGAATTTCTTCGTTTTCCCAAAACTATGCCCAAATTTCGCGCCTCCGCCTCGCTAGGGTTCACTGTTACTCGCGCTTCCGGCTTGAGACCCACTGAGATCCTCCTCCCAGCGTTGATTCCCAGTGCCCTAGAGCTTCTCCACCGAATTCCTCTTCTCCAGCAATGTCGAGGGCCCCCTTCGAGATCCCCGATATGTCTTCCAGAGTTTGGCCGATGTCGCATTGCGGCACGGTGAAGCTGCGGCTTTTAGAGAAGCAAATGATTCTTCAACAGCAAGAGATCATCAACTGGTCCAGCCGAGGGTGAGTCCATCCCTACTCCAAACCCGGGTGAAACTATGGTTTTCACTTCGTTCTTTGATCACGGTTTGGCTCTTCCATCCTCAGATTTTCTCCGTCACCTCCTTGCCTTCTACCAGATTGAACTAGTGAACCTTAATCCCAACTCTATTCTTCAAATATCTATTTTTGCCACTCTTTGTGAAGCTTTTCTAGGGGTTAAGCCCCACTTCAATCTCTTCAGATATCTCTTCCACATTAAGCCCCAACCATCCAAATCCAAAATCCAAACCATCGGGGGGGGGGGGGGGGGGAGGGGAGGGGGGGGGATAGGGCAGGCCTTCAGCTCAGGAATGAGATGTAGAAGGCCTATCTCAACGTCCCCCTAAAACCTTCTCTCAAGGGGTGGCATCGAGAGTGGTTCTACTGTTTGAATCTGGAACCCTCTCTCCCCCCTTTCATCGGTAATCCTCCAACTGTTCTAGAGAGCTGGTCCTCTGTGCCATCGTATGAGGAAATGGGGAAGGTCTACCAGCTGCTGGAAAAGATTGATCTGCTGAAGGGGAAAGGGTTGACTAGTCCCTAGGTGGCAAGGTGTTTTCTGAATCGCCAAACCCGACCACTAAAGGCTAGGAGCCATTTCGGATTCGACTACCAGTGAAAAAACGATCCGAGCCGGGAATATCCCGACTTCCCGTTGACAAGAACAAGGTCATTGACACTTTGTTGGGCTTCTTCGTCAATGGAGTTGTGGAGACCGAAGACGAGGCACGAGCCCCTAAGCCCTACTACGAGGGTAGGCCCCAGCCAAAGGTAATTTGCTATGTTGCTGTGAATTTGACATCTATTTATGATGAATGCCATGAAAGTTGTCTAGCTCTACGGTGTGTAATAGATAGTATCCAAACATTTGCAGGATTGCGAAGAATTTGATTCTGATTCCCAAGACCAGTCAGCCGTGGGATCCAGGTAACACCCAGCCAGCCCTTCTGCCGCCCAACCTAGCTCCAAAAGGGCTGGGAAAAGACTAGCAACGGACCAAGGCAAAAAGAAGGATGTGCGGAGTAAGGCACTTGGGAGCTTGAGGATTAAGGACACCAGTAGCACCGCTCCCAGGCCTTCCAGCCCTACGATAGCACCACCGAGTGCCACCACCCCCCAGTCGGCCGTGTCTGGCACAGCATCGACTGGGCCAAGCTCGCCCCTACCGACTGCCGTGCTGATAAGCCCGATAGTCGGTAGTTAAGCCCCTCGCCGACCTCCTCCGCCCCTAGCGCACCGGGTGGAAATTTAAAACTTCCAAGAGTTATGAAAATCTTCAATCTTCAAAGAGACTGGAATATTCTTTCAATATCTTAAAAGTTGTATGTTTTCTGTAGGAAGCCGAGTGACTCAGACCCCATGGGACAGCGCCACCAACCTCCGTGGCAAATCCTACCCCAGCTGAGTCAGAAATAGCCACGCCACAGGCTGAGCTGGAGATCGCCCCAGCCCCTGAAGCTGAGGTAATTCCACCAGCTGAGCCACAAGCGCCGGCTAGCCAGGACGTCGCAATTGAAGCCCTAGTCCCTAAGCCTGTCCAGGAGGCCATGCCGCCGACTGAGCCAAGGCCCAGGACTCCATCACCTCCACTATCATCTTCTTCTGATGAAGGCAATCTCCCCCGGCTCGAGGCTCCCTCGCCAGTCTTACCCCGGACATTTTACTGGGTTACTCCAGAGGGGGTAGCTGAAAGCTTTGAGCACGATGAGCAATCGACCGAGAGAGAAAGGGTGAACCTGATGTACGCCGCCATCGCTGTGTTAAGGGGGATCCAGGTACACGGTTACTCTTGCTGTGTCTGTTGATTGGTGATTCCCTAGAGTTTTGCATCCTTGTTGTTTGTTTTGCTTGACTTGATACTTCTTGAGCAGAAGTTAGTCGATCGGTCAGAGAGGATGGGCAAGGTCCTGACCGAACTCGCCCCTCAGCTTACTCAACTCTAACAACTCCGGGCTGCCAAGGAAAACCTGGAGAGATCCAGCAAGGAGAGCGAGGAGTGGCTGAGGGGGTTGGTAGATAAGCTCAGGGATGAAAACTGGGCCCAGGCTAGGACAATCAGAAGTAAGAATCCCTTTTGCCCGAGTGAACTTGAGTAAATCTTCCATCATTATTAAGTCTTGAATGTCTTCTTGCTGTAGCACTCGAGTCCAATCTCAGTGCCCAATCCCAGGAGATCGAGTGCCTGAAGAAGGAATTGAAAGAGGTTGAGAATTTGGCCGTGGGAGAACCCGACTGGTTAGTCGGGATAAAGGTGTCGCTTGACTGTTGTTGCTGCTGGCACGCCGCAGTGGTGATCATAGCTTTAATTCTCGTGATAGTCGGGGTGGCCTGGTGGTCAGGCTCAAACTGGAGGGTGTCCAGTAGTGTTGCAGCGGCTACAACATTCTGTTGCGATGTGACAAAGACGTCGTGGTCGCCGACTCTTGTTTGGAGGATTTCTTGTTGAGCAGTGCGCCCAGCTCTGCGCAAGTTGTCGTTGCGGGCCTCTTGCTCAGCCTATTGGCGTCTGTGGTCTTCCTCTTCCTGTTGGTCACAAAGCCGATGTGCATCTTGAGTGGGCGTTGAGCCCTTGGACGCCATGAAGACCTAGCGAGGCGGAGAAAAGTTTGCCATGCTGCTGTCCGACTGGGAATCCGAGTTGGAGAAGTTGAGGGGGGTGATGATAACCCCGATCTCCTTGGACCCAATCTTGAGCGGCTCTTGGCCGTATCCGAGTTGAGCACTGGTAGATCGGGTTTGCCGCAGTTAATTGTAGATTTGCGCGGCATTGTTGAGTCCATATGGGAGATTGATCTCCTCCCTTCTTAGCCCGTGCCCGGCCGGCTCAAGGCCGAGTCTGAGACAAACACCGAAGGGGAGAGTCGCTGCAAGACTCGGGCAAGTAGAAGACCGCCGCAATATGTCGGTGATGGACATCGCGGCACTGGGTGTGCCGACCGGCGTGGAGTCGGCGTGGACCTCGACCGACTGGACTAAATCGGAGTCGATCAAGGAGAGGTTGCCGAGCTTGTCGGCAACGAAGTCGAGGCTACCGAAGCTGATGGTTTGCCCCGAGAAGAAGTTGTCGCAATTGACTCCGTGAATTGGATCCATCAGGCTTGTAGATGATTGTTGATCTCGCCGATGCCCCTACCTGGCGCGCCAACTATCGATGTTTTATATCGGCAATAAGAGGATAGGGCTACTCGGGGGATCGAAACTTGATGGACTGCAAAGGAACACGAGACGATTTATCCTGTTCAGGCCCTCGAGGTGAGGTAATACTCTACTTCCAGCTGTGGTGTATTGCCTTTGAGGTTATATAAATTAATCTACTCTCAGGGGGCACCCTGCCTCCCCTTATATACCGGGGAACAGGGTTACAGGTAGGAATCCCAATCGACTTCGACCAAGGGATTTCCCTCTAGAGACACAGCATGCCCGACTAGGACTGTGGTTTCCTTGTCGTACAAGATAAAGTATGTCGAGTCCTACTGTATCCCTAATCATAAAGCTGGGCCCACCCTCTGTCCGAGTGGCCCAATAGCTCTCATGAGGTACCCGGGGCCCATGGCCTCCATAGTAGGCCCCGAGACCTTCATAGTTAAGTCACAGCTGGTGCCGAGTGCTTGTCCTCCTTGGTGAAGTTTTCCCGAGTGCATTGCTCCCGAGTACTCATTGTCCGAGTGCTTCTTCTCCAAGTCCCGCTTCATGTCAGCTGGCAACGAGGCTATGAAGGGCTTTATGGAAGAGTATAAATAGTGTGCGCCGAATAGGCGCACCTATTAGGTGTAGCCCCCGACTTTGTGCTTAATTGCTAAGCAATTAAACATAAAGTGAAAGATCTTTAACCTTTTAGTCCTACCCAAGTAGTGTATCACTCGGAATTAAGACTCTTCGGCATCATGTTAGCCGAAATATTTTTGTGGTCTTCCTGAGTAGTGTATCACTCGGAATTTAGACCCTTCAGCATCATGTCAGCTGGAAACCTTTATATTCATTTCCGAGTAGTATATCACTTGGAAGTTAGACTCTTCAGCGTCATGTCGGCTAGAATAATTTATAGTCTTTCCCGAGTAGTATGTCACTCGGGAGTGAGACTCTTCAGTTTCATGTTAGCTGGAATTATCATTGCTCAGGGCAATAGTCGGTTAAGCATGTAAACCGAGTACCACTTTATGGATTTTTACCCAATATGTGGTTAGGTGTACTTGAGAGATACCTGCATCCCCAATTTTAATAGAGACCAGCTTGTGATCCTTATAAGGATATATCCTCAATACCGGTGAATAGTACAGATGTCTGAACTCATGTGTCCAGCAATCAGGCCTTCATGAAGCACATCTGACTACTCAATCAATTTCTGTAAAACAGCATCTGAACTGTGATTTTAACACAGCTAGCGAGCGGCCCAATAGGACATGCTATTTAGAAACTCATATCTTGTGGCCCAGTACCAATTTTGTCGGCCCAAGCCCACTTATTAGCACAGGCTCTATAAGTTGCAGTGAGAGAGAAAAGATTCCCCCTTCTTCTCCGCAGCGCCAAAATGCTTCACCTCCTTTTCTCCGCGCCCAAATCGGCGCTCTCGCAAGCTAGGGTTCACTGTAGCCCCCGCGCCCACTCAAATTCCACGCGTATCCAGGGCAAATCTGCTCCAGCATTTCCAATCCACATCTCCACGAATCTTTCCCCCAAGTTCCCTGTCCTCAAGAATGCCCAGAGGCTCATTTGAGATCCTAGAAATGACTGCGGGATTGTGGCCGATGTCAGACTGTAGCCCTTCAAAGCTTCGGCTCCTGGAGAAGCGATTGGTCTTGCAACAGCAGGAAGTAATCCATGGGCGAACGGCCGAAGGAGAATAAACCCCAACGCCAAAATTGGGTGAGACCGTTGTCTTCACCTCTTTCTTTGATCGGGGCCTTGCTCTTCCATCTTTCAATTTTCTTCGCCACCTCTTGTATTACTATCAGATAGAATTAGTTCACCTAAATCCCAACTCCATCCTCCAGTTATCCCTTTTCGTCACTCTTTGTGAATGCTTCCTTGGTGTTGAACCCCACTTCAATCTATTCAGACACCTCTTTCATATAAAACCCCAGCCGTCAAAAAATAAGATCCAGGTGATTGGGGGACCCGGTCTCCAGCTTAGAAATGAGATGAAAAAACTATATCTTCACATCCCACTGAAAACTTCTCTGAAGGGCTAGCACAAGGAGTGGTTCTATTGTCAGAATCTGGAACCCTTCTTGCCCCCTTTCTCCAATAACGCCCCTTCAATACTTGCTTCCTGGTCAGCCACACCAAACTTCGAAGAGATGGGGCAAGTTCATCAACTGATGGAAAAACTTGACCTGTGGAAGAATCATGGACTGACTGGACCCTGGGTAGCAAGGTGTTTTCTGAATAGGCTAATAAGGCCTTTGAAGCTTCAAAGCCATTTCAGTTTTGACTATCAAGGGAAAGATGACCCTACTCGGGAAAGTCCCGACCTCATTGAGAGGAGCACAATCATGGAAACTCTTTTTGGATTTTTCACCAGCGGGGTCGTGGAAACAGAAGACAGGGAGCGCAACCCCAAATCGTACTACGAGAAACGGCCTAGGCCCAAGGTAATCCCAAGACTGTGCCTTTGTTTTGCTTGCAATGTTGCCATCTTGTCCGTGGAGAATGATTTCTGAGTATGTATGATCTTGTCTGTGGAGAATGATTGCTGCAATGAGCAGCTTTGTCATACTGCTGAATTCAATCTTGTCTCATCCTGCAATGTTGTGATGTATGTTCCACCGAAAATCTTGCAGGACTGTGAAGAATTTGATGAAGATTCCAGGAACTAGTCGGCCACCCCATCAAGGAAATGGCTAGCAAGCCCCTCAGCTAGCCAACCCAACCCCAAGAGGGCTAGGAAGAGGCCAATTGATGACTCGTGCAAGAAGAAGATAATGCCGAGTACCACGCCGGCTGGTAGCTTGAAGATCAATGATCCAGGAATGCTTGCTCCCAGACCGCCAAGCCCGACTAAGATGCCAGTCAACCCGCGGCCTAGTCCTCCAAACTCCAGACCAGCTACTCCGCCGCCAAGTACATGGACTCCTCCACCGCCGAGTTCAAGGACTCCCCAGCCGACTGCCTCAAGGGTAGAGCCGACCGAGGTGAAATCATCTACACCAGCTGCCACGCCGAGTAAACCGACAGCCGGCATTTTGCCGCCGCCGAGTAGGCTATTGAGCCCATTTGCTGCGTCTTCAGGAGTTCCTGTGTGGAAGTTTAAGACTTCTAAGAGGTAAGGAATCTCGACTTCTCTGAAAGCGCCGAGTTGATATTTTGAATCATCTTGATGTTGTATGTGTTATGTAGGAAGTGGGTCGATATGGACCTCAGGGGTGTGGTGCCTCCCACCCCGACTACCGAAGCTGCTCCGACTGAGCCTGAAGCGCCTGTGCCGATAATTGAGCCGGAGTCTGCCCCGACTGCTATAGTCGAGGTAGAGCCAATTGTCGAACCTCCAGCGCCAGCTGCCCCAGAAGCAGAGGTTGAGGATGTGACTCCAGCCCCGAGGTGACCCCCGAAGTTGCTTCAATCATCGAGCTTGTGGCCAGAGCTCTTTCTCCAACGACATCACCATCACCAAGTGTAGAAGATATTCCTCGACTGGAAGCTCCTCTGCCAACTTTCCCCAAGACTTTCTACTGGACAACTCTAGAAGGAGAGGCAGAGAGCTACGAGCATGATGCACAAGCAGTGATGAGAGAATGAGAAGTCTTATTACGCGCTACCATTGCTGCATCGAGGGGAGTCCTGGTACACCACCAGTCACGTTGTATGATCAACAACTTTTTGTTAATTTGTCTCCTTGCCGAATTGATATCTGTTCCTGTCTTGAATTTTGCCCTTGTCGGCACTGAACAGAAAGTAGTTGATCGCTCGAAGAAGATCAATAAGGTCCTAACCCAGCTGGCCCCCCAACTGCAAGAATTGCACCAACTTCGAGTGACCAAAGCCAACTTGGAACGGGCCAATCAGGACATAGAAGCCTGGCTCAAGGGGGTGGTAAATAAGCTGAGGGACAAAAATTGGGCCTAAGCCGTGAAGATAAGAAGTAAGTCTCCCTTGCTGTCTTCCCGAGTAAATCTTGAACCTCTTGTCTTGTGTGAATAAGTTCCCGACCGCTTTTTTGAGGTTGCATTAGCAATCCCGAGTTCATGACTCGTTGTGTTGCAGCCCTCGAGGTTGAGCTAAAAGCCCAGGCAGCCGAAAAGGAAAAGCTCGACAAGGCACTAAAGGACCAGGCTGCCGAGAAGGAAAAACTTGACAAAGAGTTGAAAAAGACAGAAAAGGCCAAAACCAAGGTGGAGGCCAACTATGCAAGTAAGCCCCAGACCTTACCCTGACACTCGTCCGACTCCTTGTCTTGCTTAACCGACTTAGTCGTCGGTGTATTTATGCAGCTTCAAAAGCCAATGCCCGAGTCCAATTTGATGCATTTGCAGAGGAGATCAGGATGATTAAGGCCTCCAGGGAAGCCATCACTGATTCTGCAAAAACGCTACTGGACATCATGCAGCCCCACCACCCCGGTTTGAGCTCAAGCTCTGTTATTCAGGTGGCGGAATGTCTGAGTGAGGGCCCAAGTATCCTGAGGAGGTACTCAGATGATCGTGTCGTAGTCGGCATCGCCCAAACTATTGCCATGACCAAGTCCATTTATCCCAGAGTAGATATGGAAGCCATTGGGGAGGGCTTTGCCAAAGAGACGACACCAGAAGAAGCAATAGAGCTTGTTAACCAGGTGAAGCCGATTGCAGAAGCCATTGCGAAAGACCTGGGCATGTAATAGCAAAGAATTATGTAGCAAATGTCCGCTGCCGAGTAATATAAGTGTAAATATTTTTGTGAATGTCTATGAAGTACTGCCGAGTACTTGTTTGCTCTGAACAATCCTTAGTTTATCTGACTGCCTAGTCCTTCCCGAGTGTGTTCAAGATAAACTTAGTAAAAAATCGTTTGTCCCGCATAGCTGTACTCGGGTAGACATAGACAAGTTCGATATAAAACTTCATGACTCAGATAAACAGAACCCAAATTTTATTTGTCAAGACGTATTACACAAGTAGCCCCTGACTCGCTACTCGGTTGGAGCAAGCGATGTAGCGAGTCAGAGAAAGAAAAAAAACTATATTCATATATATAAAGAAAATACAATACTCAGGTATAGAAAGGACATAGCTACTCTATATTCCATGAGTTGCTGTGTAGGACACCGTCTTCTATTTTCAGTCGGTAGGCACCCGGACGTGTTACCTCAGCGATGATGAACGACCCTTCCCATATAGGGGATAGTTTATGCCTGTCTTTGGTGGTTTGTATTTTTCTCAAGACGAGATCACCAACCAAAAGGCGCGACCACGGACATTTCGGCTGTGATAACGGTGTAGCCCTTGAAGATACCTTGCCGACTGGATAGTTGCAATGTCCCTCGCTTCCTCCAGCTGATTGAGTTGAATCAGTCGGTCTTTATTGGATTTGTCTTCTGAGTAGGCCCGAACTCGCGGAGAGCCGAACTCCAACTCGGTTGGTAACACAGCCTCGGCACCATAGACTAGGAAGAAAGGGGATTGCCCTGTTGCCCGACTAACCATGGTTCTCAAAGACCAGAGAACAGATGGGGGGTTCTTGTACCCACCGCCCTGCATATGGTTGTAATCGGTCGAACACCCTAGTCTTGATACCTTGTAAGACCATGCCGTTAGCACGCTCGACCTGCCCGTTACTTCGTGGGTGTGCCACATAAGCATAACAGATCTTGATGCCGAAGTCGTCACAGAAATCTTGAAATATGTTGCCAATGAACTGAGTACCGTTGTTTGTTATAATGTGGTTAGGGACTCCGAATCGGTATAGTATACTCATGATGAAATCCTTTGCTCGCGCCGCTGTAATTGTAGCAACAGGTTTAGCCTCAATCCATTTTGTGAATTTATCCACTGCGACGAACAAGTGTGTGAACCCTCCTGACGCTTTTTTGAATGGCCCGACCATGTCGAGCCCCCAAACTGCGAAAGGCCAAGAGATTGGAATTGTTTGAAGTTCTTGGGTTGGGAGATGTGTCTGTCTTGCAAAGAATTGGCATCCCTCGCAGGTGCGAACTATGTCTTTGGCATCTGTAACTAAGGTTGGCCAGAAAAATCCCTGTCTGTAAGCCTTTCCGACTAACGTCCTTGATGCAGCATGGTTGCCACAAATGCCCGAGTGGATCGATTGCAAAATCTGCTTGCCCTCCTCGGGTGTGATGCAGCGCATGAGGACACTAGATGTGCTTCGACGGAACAGGTCTTGTCCGACTACCAGGAAACTTTTGCTTCGACGTTTGACTCGCTCGGCTTCACTGCAATCTTCTGGGAGGTCATCATCCATAAGGAATTTGATAATTGGAGTCCACCAATCCTGTGAGATGACAAGTACTTCGTCTGTTGCCGGGGTAGGTTCAGCCCCCGACTGTTCGAGTACTGGTTTCTTCTCGACGGTTGGCTCCATTAATTGTTCAACGAAAATCTCAGTCGGGACTGTTTCCCGTTTAGATCCCATGTTGGCCAATTCATCTGTAGCTTCATTGTGTTGTCATAATACATGAGTAATCTCCAACCCATCGAACTTGTTCTCCAGCTTTCGGACCTCCTGACAGTATGCCACCATATTTTTGTCGAGGCATGTCTAGTCCTTCATGACTTGGATGACTACGAGTTGAGAATCGCCGTGTACGACTAGTCGGTGGATGCTGAGTGATATAGCAATGCACAGCCCGTGGATAAGTGCCTCGTACTCAGCGACGTTGTGGGAAGCCAGGAAGTGGATCTGGAGAACGTATTTTAGTTTTTCGCCGGTTGGTGATGTCAGCACGATGCCAGCACCTGCGCCTCTGATTCGTAGGGAACCGTCAAAGTGCATTGTCTAGTACTCTAACTTGTCCGTGGTTGTTGTCTGGACTTCTTCCACTCGGTCATGAAGTCGGCTAGAGCTTGGGACTTGATAGCTATCCGGGGTTGAAAAATAATGTCAAATGACATCATCTCGAGCGCCCATTTGACGATTCGGCCATTAGCCTCGCAGTTATGCAGGACATCCCCGAGTGGATACGATATGACGACGGTGACTTGATGAGATTGGAAATAGTGCACTAACTTCCGGATAGTGATGAGTAGACCATATAATAGCTTCTGGACCTGTGGGTACCTCATCTTTGAGTCGGCTAGAACTTCGCTGACGAAATAGACTAGTCGTTGAACCTTCTGTCTATGGCCTATCTCGGTTCGCTCGACAATCAACACCGTGCTGACGACCTGAGTAGTTGCTGCTAGGTATAGCATGAGCGGTTCCTGGGGCATTGGTGATGCCAACATGGGTGGTGATGTGAGAAATTTCTTGAAGTCTTCGAAGGCTTGCTGGGCTTCGGGCGTCCATTGAAAATTATCCGCTTTTTTCAGTAATTTGAAGAAGGGCATGCCCCGTTCGCCAAGTCGGGAGATGAATTGACTGAGGGCCACCATGCACTCGGTCAGCTTTTGAATGTCTTTCTGGCTAGTCGGAGGTGCCATATTCATGATAGCGTTGATTTTCTCCAGGTTGGCCTCGATGCCGCGATGAGATACGATGAAGCCGAATAGCTTGCCGGATGGTACACCGAAGGAGCACTTTTCCGGATTCAACTTCATCTTGAAGCTCCGAAGGTGTTTGAAGGTTTGTTCCAGATCAGCGATGAGGTCTTGCTTGGACTTTGTTTTGATCATGACATCGTCGACGTATGCCTTCACATTGCGCCCGAGTTGGGTGTGCAAACACCACTGGATTGCCCGTTGATATGTTGCTCTAGCGTTTTTCAACCCGAACGGCATGGTGACATAGCAGTATGCTCCAAACGGCGTGATGAAAGAAGTCTTCAAGCAGTTGTCCTCCTTCAGGCTGATTTGATGATATCCTGAGTAACAGTTGAGAAAGCTGAGAAGTTCGCAACCCGCAGTTGAATCGACCACCTGATCTATCCTTGGTAGACCAAATGGGTCTTTGGGGCACGTCTTGTTTAAGTCAGTATAGTCGACGCACATGCACCACTTACCGTTCTTCTTTTGGACCAGGACTAGGTTTGCCAGCCAATCCGGGTGATAGACCTCTCTGATGAACCCGGCTGCTAGGAGTTTTGTTATCTCCTCCCGAATAGCATCTTTTTGGTCTTGTGCGAAGCGCCGTAGTCGTTGTTTGACTGGTTTGGCGTCCGGCTTGACATTGAGGGAATGCTCGATTACCTCCCTTGGTACGCCAGGCATGTCGGAAGGCTTCCAAGCGAAGATATCCCTGTTCGCCTGGACGAAGGTGACGAGCTCGTCTTCCTATTTGGTGTCGAGTCCGGTCCCGACTAGCGCAGTCTTGGAGGGATCGGAAGGGTCTAGGGGGATCTTCTTTGTTTTGGAGTCCGCTGAAATTCCTGACTTGGCTGCTTTTTTCACTGGGGCATGATCATCCTTGCCCGCTGTTGTTGCGGCTAGTCGGATGTTGTTACGTCTAACTGCCACTTCTTGGGACTGTACCAGCTCGCAACTCTCCTTGTCGTAGGTGAAGGCTTGCTTGACATCGCTGCGCAGGGAAAGTACTCCGGTTGGTCTAGGCATCTTAAGCATCATGTAGGTGTAATGTGGCATTGCCATGAACTTGGCGAGCGCCGGCCGTCCGAGTATCATGTGGTACGCGGTCTCGAAGTTGGCAACCTCGAAGCAGATACTCTCTGTGCGAAAATTATCCCGCGTGCCGAATGTGACCGGCAGAGTTATCTGTCTGAGTGGGGTTGAAGATAGGCCGGGGATTACCCTGTGAAAGGGCGCTGTACTCGGCTGCAACTCTCAGCGAGGGATCTTCATCTCGTCCAAGGTCTTGGCAAAAAGGATGTTTAGAGCACTCCCTCCATCGATGAGAACCTTTTTCAGCTTGATGTTCTTGATATGCAGTCGAAAGTAATTAGTGTCTCTGACCAGCGCAGATATTGGGGGGCGTCTGAGACCGAGTTGATTTCACGTGTTGTTAGCTTTTGCTTTATCTTAGACTCGTACGTAGTCGGCCCACCAAAAATGTGGTTGAGCTCAGCTTGGGGATCTTGGTAGTCGCCTGCTGTGCTCGAGTTTGTCTTGTCTTTATCCTTGTTGGCGCCAGACGATGAAGTCTGCTTGGAGGCAAACTTTTTGAGCATGAAGCAGTCCTTGGTCGAGTGTCTGCCCTTGGGGTGGAACAGACATGGGCCGTTCATCACCTTCTGGTAGTCATCAGTTCTTGGTTGTCACGACGGAGTACGCTCCACTTCCGCCACCTCGTTGTCCGACTTGCATTTGCGATTGCCGGACTTATTTTTTTTGACGGCTCGTCGTTGTCTTTTTTTCTCCTTCTGCTTGGATTCCTTTTTCTCTTCCAGGGCCTCGGCGATGGTGTCGGCCGAGTCGGCATATTTGTTTGCCATGTCGAATAAAACCTTTACAGAAGGAGGAGCCTTTCGAGTGAATTTTGCAATAAACGGCGTGTCTTTGACTCCCTTGTGGAAGGCTGCGATGACGACGTCATCCTTGATGTTCGGGATTTTGTTCCTCTTCTTGGAGAACCTCTTGATGAAGT
Source organism: Oryza meyeriana var. granulata (assembly GCA_003991445.1). Lineage (NCBI taxonomy): Eukaryota > Viridiplantae > Streptophyta > Magnoliopsida > Poales > Poaceae > Oryza > Oryza meyeriana. The sequence goes on from RYFJ01001580.1 coordinate 44,862, forward strand.
CACAGAGGGACTCGTTCTTCTGCTGGTGCAGTTGATATAAGTCGTACTTGGAAGACGACCTCTCATAGGTCCCCTGGAAGTTGGCGATAAAGCGCTCCCAAAGTTCTCCCCATGAGCCTATTGAGCGTTTTGGAAGTCCAGTCAGCCATGTCCTCACGGAGTCGGCTAAAGCGACTGGGAGGTAGTTCGCCATGGCCTTATGATCTCCGCCAGCCACCCTAATGGCCAGGGTGTAGACTGTGATCCAGGATTCTGGATTGGTCTTCCTGTCGTACTTCTCTATCCCAGTGGGTTTGAAGTTTGACGGCCAGTCGACCTGCTGTAGCTCTTAGGTGAAAGCCGGTATTGCTTCGTCTTCAGGGGGGGCCACGTGGTGAAGGCCAAAGCGCTCGTTTTCGTCCTCCAGTCGGCGTCGCTCGTCTTCTTGGCGCTTGTGGCGTCGGGCATTGAGATTTTGTCGGAGATCGTGCCGTACTCGTTCTCGGAGGTCTTGCTCACCTCGGCGTCTGTCTTGATTGCCGCGCCGTCGGTTATTGTTGTTGTTGTTGCCGAGTGACATGGGTCGTGACTCCTAGTGCGGCTAGGTAGAACCAGCGACCCGGCGTCAAGTTGAGGCGGACGAGATGGTCGCGGGAGAACCCGGCTGGTTAGTCGGGATAAAGGTGTGGCCCGACTGTTGTTGTTGTTGGCACGCTGCAGCGGTGATCATAGCTTTAATTCTCACGATAGTCGGGGTGGCCTAGTGGTCAGGCCCAAACTAGAGGGTGTCCAGTAGTGTTGCAGTGGCCACAACATTTGTTGCGGTGTGACAAAGACGTTGTGGTCGCCGACTCTTGTTTGGAGGATTTCTTGTTGAGCGGTGCGCCCGGCTCTACGCAAGTTGTCGTTGCGGGCCTCTTGCTCAGCCTGCTGGCGTCTGTGGTCTTCCTCCTGTTGCTCTCGTAGTCGGCGGGCTTCCTCTTCCTGTTGGTTGCGAAGTCGACGTGTATCTTGAGTGGGCATTGAGCCCTTGGACGCCATGAAGACCTCGGAGGCGGAGAAAAGCTCGCCATGCTGCGATCCGACTGGGAATCCGAGTTGGAGAAGTTGAGGGGGGTGATGATAACCCCGATCTCCCTAGACCCAATCTCGAGCGGCTCTTGGCCGTATCAGAGTTGAGCACTGGGAGATCGGGTTTGCCGCAGTTGATTGTAGATTTGCGCGGTGTTGCTGAGTCCATATGGGAGATTGATCTCCTCCCTTCTTTGCCCATGCCCGGCCGGCTCGAGGCCGAGTCCAAGACGAACACTGAAGGGGAGAGTCGCTGCAAGACTTGCGCAAGTAGAAGACCGCTGCAATATGTCGGTGATGGACATCGCGGCGCTGGGTGTGCCCACCGGCGCGGAGTCGGCGTGGACCTCGACTGACTGGACTAAGTCGGAGTCGATCAAGGAGAGTTGCTGAGCTTGTCGGCAACGAAGTCGAGGCTACCGAAGCTGATGGTTTGCCCCGGGAAGAAGTTGTTGCCATTGACTCCGTGAATTGTATCCATCAGGCTTGTAGATGATTGTTGATCTCGCCGATGCCCCTACCTGGCGCACTAACTGTCGATGTTTTATATCGGCAATAAGAGAATAGGGCTACTTGGGGGATCGAAACTTGATGGACTGCAAAGGAACACAAGATGATTTATCCTGGTTCAGGCCCTCGAGGTGAGGTAATACCCTACTTCTAGCTATGGTGTATTGCCTTTGAGGTTGTATAAATTAATCTGCCCTCAAGGGGCACTCTGCCTCCCCTTATATACCGGGGGACAGGGTTACAGGTAGGAATCCCAGTTGACTTCGACCAAGGGATTTCCCTCTAGAGACACAGCATGCCCGACTAGGACTATGGTTTCCTTGTCGTACATGATAAAGTATGTTGAGTCCTACTGTATCCCTAATCGTAATGTTGGGCCCACCCTCTCTCCGAGTGGCCCAATAGCTCTCATGAGGTACCCGGGGCCCATGGCCTCCACACAACTCATAGATCTAATTTGGCACTTTTGTAGAGGAGATAAAGGTCATAAAGGAATCGCGGCAGATCATTGTTGACTCCGCGAAGACCTTGCTTGACATCATGCAGCCGCACCTGGCCGGATCCAGCTCTAGCTCGATTGCTCAAGTAGCGGAACGCATCGAGGAAGCTCCAAAGATCTTGAAGAAGTACTCGGATGAGCACGTCGCCATCAAGATTGCCCAGGCCTTGGCCATGACCAAGTCTCTCTACCGCTGGGTAGATATTGAGGCTATTGGTGAAAGCTTTGCCGAAGGGACTTGTCACGCCTAGAAATTCACTAGAATTTCCCAAGCTAATTTGTGCAATAAATCCTTGTCCAGGAATCAGCCGAGGTACACAAATCGACAAATTGATAAACATAACCAAAACGAAATAACAATAAATACTTACAACAGAGGCACTTAGTCCTCACACCGAAGAAAAACAGCAGCGGAACAGCAACTAGTGTAGCTTCAGCTCCAAACCACAGGCAGCTCAACTGGGGTATAAGCCAAACACCAAACTTCACCTCCTTGCACAGCTTCACTCTGATGATTGCAGTAGTGCAAGACTGAGTACCATCCACCGTACTCAACAAGTCACACTAAGAAATGCAATGTAATGCAACAGGATACCAAAGGAAAGGCATAGTATGGCTTATTTGCATAAAACCGCATTTAAAACATTTGCATTTAAAAGCATTGAAAACAATGTAGTTTATTTATTAATTAGTATTGAATCAACCACTGAACAACGCTCCAACGCAGTTCAGGCCCATAACCATAACCCTCCAAACTGGAGCTATCAAGTTCCATCATTTATCACCATTATTGAGTAGTGTGGGAGTAATCACAGAAAACATTGCTAGGCCCGCTCATGAACCGTGAGTACAGCTATTCGAATAGTTTTACTCTAGCAAGAGGTGTACCAATTTACCCACAAGACACAACTCCACAACACATCACTGTGCGCCTTAATACCACCACGGTACCTTGGAAAGGAATTGTGATAGGTCCCTCCATATAACCCAAACAACAAGAGAGCCACCCGTTGGACCACCAGTCTCCGGTAGGATTGATTAATTAGATACCTAGACAGGGAGACGCCCCAACGCCCAAAACATGGACTTATTGACGCAGCCATGGTGGTCTTATTGACACAGCCAAAACACATCGTGGGGCCTCCGGTTGAACAAGCTACACTTTGGTTCCCACCATTACCCATTCTGGCTTACGGTTAGCACGGGTATTGCTTCGCAACAAGTAGTTCGTGAACTGGTCCTTAACTGTCATGAGCACCGCTAGCAACATTCACAACCCTAGTGCTCACAACCCACCATTCAGTCATATTTTAGTTGGCACAATCAATTAACTAGCCATGACCACTGTCGTGAAACTATTGCCATTAATCATTAATTAATCAGAAATGAATCATAGTTTTCCCCACACATAAAATAACGCTACAGTTTCTATGCATGGCTAAGCAAAACCAAAATAATCTAGCTAGATTAGTAAATAGTCATCCAGCTAGTCAGTATTAATTACCCAAGGTATCAAGGCAAAGGTATCAATATCAATTCACGGCCATAATAATCAAGGAATATCGGAAAAATAATAATTACCCGTATAATGACATTCCAAAATATTTCATGCAATAATGTTAAAATAAAATATTTTTTACAACTGGGTTCAACATGCTCAAGGGGATTGTCGTGTGACTTGCCTTGTAAAAGAAACGTCTTCCGCAAATCTTCTGAACTCTTCCTAGATCCTCGCGATCCGTCGAAACGGTGAAAACGACAGACTACACGTAAAATGAGAAAACCCTAAGAAATTTCAAATAAACAGTACATAAAAAGTACATAAACAGGTAGATTATAATTTTGTATGAATTTAGGAAGAAGAACGGGTCGAATTGGAGTCCGGACAGAAAAGGTATGGCTTCCAGAAGATTGAATTTTGAGAAATTCGAAAAGAAAAGGAAAAGGAATATTCTCAGAAATATTCCCTCGGGAACTAATTATTAAAGGAATTATTTTGCATGGATATTGGTTATGGGGCCCATTGTCAGTGTGATAGCTCATGGCGGGACGGCTCTAGGGACTGAGATCTGGAGGGGCACAGGATTGGGTGAGGTGGAGGCTGAGATGGACGATTACATGGTGACACGTGGCCGCTAAAGCTGAGGTGCCTCGGATCTAGGGTTTAGAGGAATCCAACGGCTGGGATTTTAATCTCGAAGATTGAGGGCCGAAACTGCTAGGAAAAACCGAGAGCTGAGATTAGATCAAAATTAATCAAACGACCAGGACCTATTTAGAGATTTTTATATGGATCGAAGGGCCTGGATTGACTCAAGATAATCCAACAGCTGAGATTAAGTTGGGGATTTGGCTTTGAACCCACCTGTCTGTGTCTGGGGGGGGGGGGGAACGCTAGGCCCATGTAGCGCCTCCACCCTGGCACCACCTACAGTGACACCAGAGAGGAAGCGCTATAGGAGATTGGCGTGAACCAACTCCCACGGAACTGCGATGCTGGTACCAGTCCCAAGAAACCTTGCTGGTACCTGTGGTCAATAGAGATGTACCACAACAACTAATTAAATAAATATATAGATTATAATTTATAAGTTGCAACCTTGAACAAGCCCTGAGTAGCAACTCTCAAACAGAACAGCAGTGGAGCGGTAGCGCAGCGAGAACCCAATCCACAAGCAACAGCTTGGAATTAGGAAGAAAACCCTAATCTTCACTTCAGTTTCACTCTTCCAAGAGGGGAGAAAAGGAATAGATTGAGTACTTACGTACTCAGCAAGTCACATAAAACGTGAGTTATGCAGGCTATCAAGGATTGGCTGGGGTTTATTTCGCAAACCTTTTTATTTGAAAACATTTTTCAAAACCCTAAGTGTGAGTTGCCTCATTGCGACTGGAAGGAGGCACTCGCCTCGATCCTATCCGTGAATTGCTTTTCAACAACTCAAGCGAACAAAACGGATTTTAATTATTTTTAGTCAAGTTTATTTCTATACCGGCTATCAGGTGACGACAGCGGTTCAGGTAGATCTCATTTTTAGAAAAATTTAGAGACTTGAACGGGGTTAATTGGAGTTACGGTTGAAAAGATATGAATCTTTGAAGTTTTAGGGATTTTCTGAAAATAAAAAGGATTTAATTTGAATATTTGAAAAAGGAATATTCCTAGGAATATTCTTGGCTGACAGGTGGGGCTCTTGGTTAGTGTCTCAGAGAGAGAGAGAGAGGAAGAGCAGGACCCACATGGCAGTGAAACAGGAATAGAGAGGGGATGACAAGTGGAGCCCACAGGAGAGAGAAAAGCAAGGCTAAGGTCAGTGGGGCCCATATGTCAGTGTGATAAGGAGGGAGTATTAATATGATATCACTATGCACTTATCAGTCAGGTCCACATGTCATTCAGATAGGGGTATTAAGTGGGGGCCCACATGCCAGTGGGGCCCTATGCAGTGAGAGAAAGGGGAGAGGGCCACTGGGTAGAGAGCCAGAGAGAGAGGGAGAGAGATAGTGAGTGAGGGAGTGAGAGAGGGGCACAGAGAGATCGACGGTGGACTGTGGCTGGAGTGGCACCGGCAAACGGTGGCTCGTCGGAGAGGGGAAGGCAAGGCGGCGGGGAGCGGAGGAGCAAGGGAAGAAGGGGAGCGGCTTGGATGAGTGGGGCAGTGCACCACAGTGGCCAGCGATGTTGTCCAGGAGCAGCGGCCATGGCAAATGGCAGCGTGCGTCATGGGGCTTGGCGTGGGCTTTGGTCCTCGGGTTTTGAAGGAGAGGGAAAAGAGAGCAAGGAGGAGAAGCTCACCGGGGAGGATGATTGTGGCGGCGGAGGACGGCGCAAGGGAAGAAGCGAGGCAGTTTGGCGTGGCGCTACCACGGTGGGGAAAAAATGGGGAGGAGGGGGCGAGCTTTATAGCCCCCGTGCCGGCGTAAGTGGACAAAATAGAGAGGCGGTGGTGGCGAGATTTTTGCGTGGCATGCACGGTGGGCACATGCTAGCACGATGGGACAAAGCAGTGGGGAGCGTGGTGTTTGTGTCGGGGAAAAGGGGAGGAAGGGAGGCATGGCGTGGTAGAGGCGATGGGACGGAACGGGAGAGACGGGTTTGACTTTGGTGCTCAGCCGAATGGATTTTTCTTGGCTTGGGAGTTTCATCGAGCACGTGGTGCTTGTGTGGGGGAGAGGGGCGCGAGGAAGACGACCGAGCGCGAGGCAAGGCGCGGGGGCACGTGAGGATGGGGCGCACGCTGACTGGCAGGCCTGGGGAGACAGAGTGGGCAGCGGCCGTCCGCTAAAAATGGCCACACGGGCGGTCCAGCGGGCGTTGATGGGCTGTCACGGTATTGAGCCGCGTGGATGGTGTGGGCATGTGATCAGTGGACCGGCGGTTGAAGGCGGAGTGGGGTGCAGGAGCTAGGCCGAGCGGCTTTGGGCCATGCATGCACAGGGAGGGCAGAGGCCGAGTGGGCCGAAAGGGAGGAGGGGACAGCCTGATGGAACAATACTTTTTAGTATTTCTCAGGAATTATTTTGGGGGGTTTTGGAGGATTTGGAAAGGGGTTTTAATTGGAATTTTGATGCTCGGCTTTATAATATTCTCAGGAATTCAAATGAGGGGATTTCGAGAGGAACCCTGATATATATATATATATATATATATGTATATATGAGAGAGAGATTTTATTTGGAGGGTTTTTGATGGTTTCTAATAGGGATTTAATCCAACATTTTATATTTTGGACCACAAATTCCTGAGATTTGTAGAGTACCTTTTTGTCTAGGGGTTGAATATATGCATATATATATATATATTTATTTATTTGGACAATTTTGATTAATGATTTTGAGAGAATTCCAGAGGCTTCGGACTTGATTTAAATTTTGGGGAGCTGTTTCCAAGGAAATTTGGAGATTTTTGCAATGGATTGGAATTTGAGGACCTCGGGGGAATTTTAGAGTTTAATTTAATTCTTGGGATTTGAGGATTTTAGAAATATATAAATTTGGAAAATTTTGAGAAGGGAGTTCTTGATGGAACTTGAATTTTGGAAGGGCAAAATAAGTAGTTTTTACTGAAAGGCTTCGAATTGCAAAGTTTGAATCCGAGGATAGAGAATTTTTTAGGAGAAATTTGATTTTGAACTTTTCTAAGGAAATTCTGAGAGAGACAGTTGAATTGCAAAATTCGAGTCTCAGAATGTGGAGGGAATTTCGGATTTGAGGTTTGTAGGGTCTCAAGGAGGTTTTGATCTGAGATCTACGGCACTAATCCTTAATCACGCATAAAATTCCAAAATTTTGAAATTAGGGTTTTTACTAAATAGTTTTTAATGGTTCGGAAACCGAGGCGTTACAAGCCTACCCCCCTTAAAAAGAATCTAGACCCTGAGATTTGAGATAAGGGGAACGATGAGGGCTACGAGGGAGAACGAGGGCAACCTATCTAACTAGGTCTTCGTTGATCCTTTACATTATTTCGAGCTTCATCCTTCGAGTCTTAGCAAAAGCTTCACGATATCCTGGGGACTACGTCGGTCTTGTCACTTATCATTCCAGGTCCTGTTGTAGGTTCATCTGCTCTTGTGGAACCTGATCTTCGGTTGCTTCATCTGCGGTCTCGAAGGTTAGGGTGTCTCGAACATCTTCTGTATCCATGTTGTTTAAGCGAGATCTCCTGAAAATAGGCGAAGTCCGCGACATTGATCCACTATTATGTGGGCTGACATTCTTGGGACCGATTGTGGGTGCTCTTTTACTTCCTACATTGGACTGCACCGGTCGGGTATCACATTGGCCTTGAGGGCATTGTCGAGAGTAATGTCCCATCTGATGGCAACGATAACACTTGATTTCGGCCAAGTTTCTGGTCGATACAGTAGGTGTCGTGGAGTTACTTCCTCCACTATTACCACTGCTGACACCTGATGCTTGTTGTGGGGGTTTAGGAGTAGATGGGCGAGGAGTGAAGCCAGTAGAAGGGGCATACTGGGTTGTGCTTCATTAAACGGCCCGGATGGGTTGGTTCTTCGAAGAGTTCTATCCTTTTGTTGGAAAACAAACTGTGTGGCTTTTCGTTTTCTTATATCCACTATTTCTGTGTCAGCTTCTTCTACCAATATAGCCTTGTTGATCATATGCTGAAATGTCGGGAACTCATGTGCCACGAGTTGAAGTCTTATATCCACGTTCATTCCTTTTAGAAACTTCCGTATTTTTTTCTTATCCGTATTTACTTCTTCAGGGGGCATATCGAGCCAACTTATGGAAGTGACTTAGGTATTCATTAATACTATTATGCCCTTGCTTGAGATTGTTAAATTCATCCTTCTTCATGTCGATTATGCTTTCAGGGACATATGAGGCTCGAAAAGCTTCCGCGAATTCCTTCCATTCAATGGTTGTGGCATCTTCATGTGCGACACAATAATTTTCCCACCATTCAGCGGCTAGTCCTCTTAATTGATGGGTTGTGAATAGGGTTTTCTCCAGTGGAGTGCATTGTACCAAGTTTAACTTCCTTTCCACGTCTTTAAGCCAATCATCGGCTTCGACTGGCTCGACGGTGTGGGAGAATTCTGGTGGTCTAGATCTTAGGAAGTCTATCAGCTTTGATCTACCATTGTGCTGGTTAGGTTGAGGTTGTTGGGGTTGTACTTGCCCTTGCTGTAATCCTGCTAGAGTTTGGGCTATTCCTTGTAATATTTGGGTTTGCATAGCAAGGAGCTGTTGGAGGTTCATGGGAAGTGGTGGAGGTGGAGGAAACTCGGGTTGGTTTATGGCTGCATCCTGATTGATTGGGTCGTTGGCGGTTTCATGTTCATTATCTGCCATCTGATCCATATTTTGACCCTCGTGGGGGTCATGGTTGGCTGCCATAGCTGGGTCATCCTCGTATCCGTAACGATTAGGGGCACGGGTTCGACGACGAGCACGATGAGCCATTCTAATCCCAGAAGGGTCAAGGTGAGAGGGGAAATGCTAGGAGAGGAGAAAACAGAAGAGAAGAAAAAGAAATCTACCCACGAAAAATTATTTTCTCAAACAAAAAGACCAAACTAGGTGTGGCTAAGTCTAAGACTGGAACACACCATGCAATAATGGACTACCAGACATTACACACTCACGCACTACGTTCGCAAAACTCCTAACGAGTTTCGTGACGATCACTAAGGTTAGGCTCTTCTTGCTTCCATCTTCATGTCCTATCTCGAATGATGTGAAGATTCCATGTCTTCAGGCGACAAAGGGGAAAGAGATAGCTAGCTTCTATGATTTTGAGGGTGGTGAAGGATAAGAAAATTCTTTTTGCAAATTTAGAGAGAGAGAAGAGAGTAGAAATTTTTTGCAAATAGTCTTTATATTTAAATATATTGTCCTTAAGGTCATCCTATGAGAGAAGGGGTTTCGTTCCTACACCAAACCTATGCTCTGATACCACCTCTGTAGCGCCCCCACCCTAGCACCACCTACAGTGACACCAGAGAGAAAGCCACAGGAGATTGGCATGAACCAACTCCCACGGAACCACGATACCGGTACCAGTCCCAAGAAACCTTGCTGGTACCCGCGGTCAACGGAGATGTACCACAGCAACTAATTAAATAAATATATAGATTATACCTTTATAAGTTGCGACCTTGGGCAAGCACTGAGAAGCAACTCTCAAACAGAACAGCAGTGGAGCGACAGCGCAGCGAGAACCCAATCCACAAGCAACGGCTTGGAATTAGGAAGGAAACCCTAATCTTCACTTCAACTTCACTCTTCGGAGAAAAGGAATAGATTGAGTACTTACATACTCAGTAAGCCATGGAAAACGTGAGTTATGCAGGCTATCAAGGATTGGCTGGGGTTTATTTCGCGAACCTTTTCATTTGAAAACATTTTTCAAAACCCTAAGTGTGAGTTGCCTCATTGCAACTGGAAGAAGGCTCTCGCCTCGATACTGTTCTCGAATTGCTTTTCAACAACTCAAACGGACGAAACAAATTTTAATTATTTTTAGTCAAGTTTATTTCTATACCAGCTGTTAGGTCTCGACAGTGGTTCAGTGGGTTTGCCCTCAAGCAGCTTTCCACTATATCCTCATCTATTACTTTATTTTCACTTTCGTCCTCTCCAGGACGTAATCTCATTTTTCCTCTATTATTTTCCTTTCACTTTCGTCCTCTTCAGGACGTTAGCTCATCTCATAACTCATCTCGCTGGCTCCTTGAGCCATCCATAATCTCAACTCAAAACATACATCGCTTTCACTCGGGAAGCCTAAACTATGATGCCATTCGACATCTAGGGTCACACAGTCCCGTTTCAGACCACTCAGGTCATCCATCAGCCACTAAGGCCAGTTCTGGTAACGATTCCCATACCACAAATCCACTTTCGCAAAGCATTGGCAAACAAATCTACGCTAGAGGAATCACTTCACATTCACCCGTAATCGTGGGCACGGCTGTTCGAACAGTTTGTAAACCTTTGCAAAGGATGCATGCTTTACCCACACGACGTGAGCTTGCTTCCCGCACTCGTCAGCGGGGAAGGTTCACGACAAGGCCTTTCCAAAGCCTACCCAGGATAGCACGTTGCCCTATAAATGGGTTCTCTCAACCAAGTACTAGGAACTCATTTCCTGTACTCAGGGATGGGGGTATATCGCCCTCTTGGCACCCAACTGATCCCACATTTATTAGCAACCAAAAATGGTCATGGGAACACTTGTTACTTGGCCAGGGGCGTCCCGTTCCACCCGTGTGGTCACACTGTGAGACGCTCGGATGAAATTCTCCATGGAAACTGTCCTTATATGCGAATACGAAGTGCCACCACACAGGCAATCACTTTGCACCACGGATTTTCACAATAAATTTTTGTTTCGCAAACTCGCCGACATCACATGTCGAGTTTTTAAATCTTTCAAAACCCTATTTTTCCCAAATCGACAATCAAGAGTGTTGTGGGTAGAACCATCAGAATCCATGCTCATAGAGCACGGTTACTGAGGTACCATAGGGTGGAGCGACAAGGAATAGGATATCAACGTCCTAGGGATTTATGCAACTACTGGGAAGGTCCGTCGGTTTGCCATGCAAACCGGGGCCGATCAAATTAATGTGCACACTAATCATGCAATTTTACAAACAAAACATTTCAAGTTTAGGAGCAATATGGTCAAGGAGTGACTTGCCTTAGTCTTCGTCTTCAAACTTCGCGAAAAATCTGACGTCCAACAATTCCCGAAGTGTCGACTACGCGCGAAATGAAAGAAAAACACACAAAAACCTAAAAATAAAATACTATTATTAATAACTAAGAGTGCCATGAGGTAGATCTCATTTTTAGAAAAATTTAGAGACTTGAACGGGGTCAATCGGAGTTACGGTTGAAAAGATATGAATTTTTGAAGTTTTAGGGATTTTCTAAAAATAAAAAGGATTTAATTTGAATATTTGGGAAAGAAATATTCCTGGGAATATTCTTGGCTGACAGGTGGGGCCCTTGGTTAGTGTCTCAAAGAGAGAGAGAGAGGGAGTGCCGGACCCACATGGCAGTGAAACAGGAAGAGAGAGGGGATGATAAGTGGGGCCACAGGAGAGAGAAAAGCAAGGCTAAGGTCAGTGGGGCCCATATGTCAGTGTGATAATGAGGGAGTATTAATAGGATACCACTGTGCACTTATCAGTCGGGTCCACATGTCATTCAGATAGGGGTATTAAGTGGGGGCCCACATGTCAGTGGGGCCCCTAGGTAGTGAGAGAAAGGGGAGAGGGCCACTGGGTAGAGAGCCAGAGAGAGAGGAAGAGAGATAGCAAGTGAGGGAATGAGAGAGGGGCATAGAGAGATCGATGGTGGACAGTGGCCGGAGCGGCGCCAGCGAACAGCGGCTCGTCGGAGAGGGGAAGGCAAGGCGGCGGGGAGTGGAGGAGAAACGGAAGAAGGGGAGCTGCTTGGATGAGCGGGACAGGGCACCACGGTGGCCGGCGACGGCATCTAGGAGCATTGGCCATGGCAAATGGCGGCATGCGTCACGGGGCTTGGCATGGGCTTTGGTCCTCGGGTTTTGAAGGAGAGGAAAAAGAGAGCGAGGAGGAGAAGCTCACCGGGGAGGATGATTGCGGCGGCGGAGGATGGCGCTTGGTCCCGGTGTGAACTCAAATGGGGCGCGGCGAGCACAAGGGGAGGAGCGAGGCGGCTCAGCGTGGCGCTACCACGGTGGAGAAAAAATGGGGAGGAGGGGGCGAGCTTTATAGCCCTTGCGCCGGCGTAAGTGGACAAAATAGAGAGGCGGTGGCGGTGAGATTTTTGCGTGGCGTGCGCGGCGAGCACATGCCAGCACGATGGGACAAAGCAGCGGGGAGCGTGGTGTCTGTGTCAGGAAAAAGGGAAGGAAGGGAGGCATGGCGTGGTAGAGGCGATGGGACGGAACGGGAGAGACGGGTTTGACTTTGGTGCTCAGCCGAATGGATTTTTCTTGGCTCGGGAGTTTCATTGAGCACGTGGTGCTCATGTGGGGGAGAGGGGCATGGGGAAGACGACCGAGCAGGAGGCAAGGCGCGGGCGCACGTGAGGATGGGGCGCAGGCTGACTGGCGGGCCCGGGGAGATAGAGTGGGCGGTGGCTGTCTGCAAAAACATGGCCGCGCAGGCAGTCCAGTGGACGTTGATGGGCCGTCGCGGTACTGGGCCACGTGGCTGGCGTGGGCATGCGGTCAGCGGACCGGCGGTTGAGGGCGGAGTGGGGTGCAGGAGCTGGGCCGAGCGGCTTTGGGCCACGCATGTGCGGGGAAGGTAGGGGCTGAGTGGGCCGAAAGGAAGGAGGGGATGGCCTGATGGAACAATACTTTTTAGTATTTCTCAGGAATTATTTTGGGGGGTTTTGGAGGATTTGGAAAGGGGTTTTAATTGGAATTTTGATGCTCGGCTTTATAATATTCTCAGGAATTCAAATGAGGGGATTTCAAGAGGAACCCATATATATATATATATATATATAAGAGGTCTAGAGAGAGAGTTTTTTGAAAGGATACTTGAGAATTCAAAACTTAGATTTTGATTTGAAAATTTGAGATTTGCACTTCTAGGACTTTTGGGAATTTTGAGAGGGGTTCCTATGGTTTAGATTTGAGCACACACACACACACACACACACACACACACACACACACACACATATATATATATATATATATATATATATATATATATATATATATATATATATATATATATATATATATATATATATATATATATATATATATATATATATATGAGAGATTTTATTTGGAGGGTTTTTGATGGTTTCTAATAGGGATTTAATCCAAAATTTTATATTTTGGACCACAAATTCCTAAGATTTGTAGGGGAGTACCTTTTTGTCTAGGGGTTGAATATATGCATATATATATTTATTTGGACAATTTTGATTAATGATTTTGAGAGAATTCCAGAGGCTTCGGACTTGATTTAAATTTTGGGGAGCTGTTTCCAAGGAAATTTGGAGATTTTTGCAATGGATTGGAATTTGAGGACCTCGGGGGAATTTTAGAATTTAATTTAATTCTTGGGATTTGAGGATTTTAGAAATATATAAATTTGGTAAATTTTGAGAAGGGAGTTCTTGATGGAACTTGAATTTTGGAAGGGCAAAATAAGGAGTTTTTACTGAAAGGCTTCGAATTGCAAAATTCGAATCCGAGGAAAGAGAATTTTTGGGAGAAATTTGATTTTGAATTTTTCTGAGGAAATTCTGATAGAGAGTCAAATTGCAAAATTCGAGTCTCGGAATCTGGAGGGAATTTTTGATTCGAGGTTTGTAGGGTCTCAAGGAGGTTTTGATCTAAGATCTACGGCACTAATCCTTAATCACACAAAAAATTCCAAAATTTTGAAATTAGGGTTTTTACTAAAATAGTTTTAACGGTCCGGAAACCGGGGCGTTACAGCCCCGCATGTCAGTCACCGGAGAGAGGCTGCCAACCGGCCCCGCCTGGCGTTAGCGCAGAGGAGGCGAGATCGGCCGAGTGCATAGCGCGATGCTGACGCGGCGCGTGGCAGGGGAGGTCGGGGCGGCGACCCGTGACAGGGAAGATAACCGGCGAAACGACGGCAGCTGACGGTTTTCGGTGCGAGGTTGACGGTCCGACAGCAACACCCGGTCGTAAGGGGAGAAAAGGGGCACCGGCTCAGTGTAGAGATCGACAATGCCGATGCCGGGCTGAGAGGAAGGAGAACGAGGTGCCAGGGTGGGAGAGATTCTCACCACGGTGGCGAGAGCACAGAGACAACGATGGTGACGATGATGACTACACGGCGGCTGCTTGCTTACCACGGCGAGGCAGCGAGCTGAGGCGCGACGGCGGCGGCTTGCCATGGTGCACAGGAGCGGGGAGTAGGGTGCCAGGTCCGAGGTAGATGGCAGTGCCGATGGCTAACCGAGGGGAGGAAAAGATGGAGACAGCGGGCACGCCTGGCTTCTTGGTTCACCTGCGGCAGAGGATGGTCGAGACGGCGACGACGGCGGCTGCCCAGCGGCGGTGGCGCTGCGACTAGCCAGCGGCAGTGGCATGGCGGGGAGCAGGAGACGGCGGCACTGGGCAAGGCGCGGCGGCACGGGCGAGCTGGCGGCGACGGCCAGATGTAGCGGCGGCGGCGTTGTTTGGAAGCAGAGGACGGTGGCAGCGACGCCAGGCGCAGTGGCGCATGGGAGCAGGTGGCGCGAGGCGAGCACACGGTCGAGTTGGGCGGCGGCGCTGGAGAGGAGCTGAGTGGGCTAGGGCACGGGGCAAGGGGGCGCAGCACCTAGCTTTATAGGGGAGGGACTCCGGCGGCGGCACGGGAGGCATCAGCTTGCGGATTTGGCAGCGGTAGGCATGGAGGTAGCACGGTGGCGCAAGGCGCAAAGCGGGCGGGCTAGGGCGTAGGTGAGGTGGCTAAGGCGCAGGGCACCAGGCGGCGGCACAGAACGACGACGACGGCCGTCAACCGGCGGCGGCGAGCGGCAAATGGGCGGCGGCGGCTGGGCAGGGGCGTGCGGCAGTGCAGGGGCGACAGCGCGAGAGGTAAGGCGGGCTAGGGCATGCAGACGTAGGGGTGGCGGCTTATATGGTGGGGTGGCGCCAATTTTGGCGGCGGAGGTTGCGCACAGGCAGCGTGGGCCGTGGCTAGGCGGTGGCGCAGTTGTGGGCCGAGGCTGAGGGTGGCGCGGGGAAGGGCAGTGGACGGCGGCGGTGGACGCGCGCGGGCTGGAGGCGCGCAGGCCGGGCCGGGGGCTTGGCTGGACACAGTCCAGGAGAGAGAGAGAGAACCCAGAGGAAGAAGAAGATGAATAGGAGGGAGGAAACCGGAAAGAAGAAGGAGGGAAAAAGAAAAGGAGAAAGAAAAACTGGAAGGAGAAAAAGGAGAAAAGAAGGAGAAAAGGTGGGGATTTTTCGGGAAATTCTCTAAATTTGGAATTTAAATTCTAGGATTTAAAGGATAATTAGGAATATTGGAAATTGGGGAAAAGTTCAGAATTTTGGAGTGTCACGAATATTAGGATATATATATATATATATATATATATATATATATATATATATATATATATATATATATATATATATATATATATATATATATATATATCAAAGAATATTCAGCGAGGATTAAAGGAATGGAGGAATATTTCGGGGATCAGAAAACGGAGGATATTGGAATATTGAAACCTATTTTTTGGGAGGTCGAGGACTCGGAATATTTGGACTTTCAAAATATATGGATATTCTGAAGATGTAGGAAATTAGAGTATTTTCTCAGGAACTGGAAAATGGAATATTCCAAATAAAATAAGTCAGACCCGGGTTTGACCCCGAACTCTATGTGTGTACCATGCTAGTCCAACGATCAATTGCTAGCACACACATTCAACATTGACATCATAATCCATATATCATAGGTTCAGCTCACAGCAGTCCAAACATAAAGTCGTACAAGAGTCTAGACTTAGCGATTACATAGAGGCCGACGACAAAATAGAACAATAAAATAACAAAGAGTTCAACAGCAGAAACAGGATAATATAGGCACCGAAAACCAGAAACTGTGCCTCTGTCCGCCCACAGGCAACCGACCGGTAAGTCCTAGTAAGCACCGTCGTTGTCGTCTCCAAAACCGGCTGCATAGAAGTACCCGATTGTCGGGTCCCCCTCAATCATCTCTAAAAAAAAAGTCACACAAGCGTGTGTGAGTACAATACGTACTCTGCAAGACTTTTAGTGTTTGCAATGGTATTCCATAATATGCGAAGATAAACAAGGAATGGTTCAGGTTCTGCACTTTGCATAAATCATAATATACATAGCGAAAACATTGCGGTTTTGTAACAAAATTTTCGTAAATCAAGCTGGCACAGTAAATCAAGTATGTAAGCATCGACCCCAAGTGTTTCCAACCATCTAGGCTCCCCGCCCATGCCAGCCAACCGTGGCAACACACTGCCACAACCAGCCCAGCAAACTCCCCAATTCGCACCAAGATTTTTCCCCAAAACAGTTCCAAAACTTAAATCTACTAAGGTGGAGAATTTCCCAAGTCATCCATAACCGAGGACACGGCTATTCGAATAGTTTTAACGCTTGAGAGTGTGTACAACTGTACCCACATGACAAGGACAATATGAGCTACCACACAGGAGGCTCACACCATCAATGGCAAAGCCTTTCCACCGTTGACCTAGCAATATCCTGCGCTTATGATCTATCCCTAGGGAGTTAGTAGGCCTCTCAAAACCCCAAGGCTCACACGATGTGCTGGTCACCCTTGAACAATAATCAAGGTAACTTCGAGCCATGGACAATAACCATAACTCGCACTAACCCAATGTCAACAATAATGACCTACAACTACCACCGGCGGGTCTATTGCAAGGTATCAACAATATATTGAGCCAGGGACTCCCCATAAGAGCCACATGGGGTTTGTACTGTGTTTCTTGGCTCTAGCTACACCATAGAATCGGTCCTTAGTGACCCGGGCGAGACAACACCCTAATCGGTACCACAAACAAGGCACCAAACACTACATCTACTTGCCCAAGTCAAAAGCATGTTTTCAGTTTTTGTTTTCCACCAAGAGCACAAGGGAATTACCCACTGTTCATTTCCATAATTTCTCAAATGTTTCATTTCCCCAACATCCCAAAATCAAGTAACAAGCAGTATTGATTAATTAGCAAACTAAGCATACCTATTGACATCCTCCCAACCACATGAACCTAGATTTTCGATGGCAACATAGGTGACAAGGAATTCATGATACTCAAGTAACAAGGACAAGGCATATGCAACAAGAGGTTAACTACCCAAGAATCCCACACATTTCTGAGTAAAACATCGCATGCATAATAGTTTGCAATCAATATAGTTTGTAAGTTTGCAATATAGGAGTAATTGATCAAGGGGGTGCTTGCTTTGCTCCTGGACTTCCTGGTAATCCTCTGGTTCCTCCTTAGCAGGATCAGCAACGTCGTGCTCTACGAGAATACTGAACGAATGCAATGAATACAACGGCAAAATTTAACAGTACAGGAAATCCAAATATTTTTGCAGAATATGGAAGTGCATGATTTTAGATGAATTTAGGAAAAAGAATCGCTTGAATCCGAGTTCGTATGAGGGAGAAACGGCTAAACGAAGTCTGCTCTGTCCTAAAATCGAAAATAAATGAGAAACAGCATTCTTGCTCAACTGAACTGCTGAAACGGCTGAAAACATTCTACCGACTTAGCGGGTGGTCTATTTGGGGCGTTTTTGGTTCTAGGGGCGTTTATATGGCACGAAACCTACATATGTGCTACTGTGAACCTAAAGACAGCTCCCAGAAGTGGATATACTCCAACTCTCTAGGATGTTAATCGCACACACTCACACGTCGCTAAAACGGCCTAACACGTGAAATCCACCGGGTGTGAAGTATTAATCTAAGGCGTTTGGAGGTGTGGAGGGTTTCTAGGGCCTAGGGATCACTGGATGCACAAGTGGAATCTATGGGAAGGCTTCGGTAGCGACGAACGCCTCGGTCCAAAAACGATGTCTTCGTACATGCAAACTACACGTCTTCGTACGTTAACGACGACTGACAAAATCGGGAATTCAATGGCAGTGGCTCTAGTCGCGGTTTTATCCCGTTCTAATGCTAGTGGGGCCAACCTGGCTTGCATGGGGCTGATGGGATGGCTGTCGCTCACTCAAACACGAGCGCACCTAAGGTGTTCGGTGAAAAGCCAAGCTAAAGTACGGCTTGTCTACCTCTGTCCTCTCATGCTCATGTGCATGGCTAGTGAATGCAGGGGCATGGGGAAGCTCTAGGGGTCCTGCATGCAAGGTCGTAGGGTTCTAATTCATGCGGCCATGCTCCGATTGAGCCTCATCCACGCATGTGGCCATGGTGGTGTCGCTTGGGTGGATGGCAAAACAACGGCATGACAGGCCAAGCCAAGGACGTGGGGAGCACTAGTGGCCTCCCAGGAACAAAAAGAAAGCACATGCAGAAACAGGAGCTCACTGAAGAGTGCAGGTGGTGGGGTGCAACAATAAGGAGGTGGTCGGCTCGGCGGCGGGGTTGCTCACGATGGAGGCTGCAGACAAGCACTGCGATGAGTTCAATGAGTGAAGGGGAGATGGTGATGCAGCTAGGACAGTGTTAAACTCACCAGGGTAGAGTTTAGCAGCTGCGAGGTCACGGCGGCACCCGGTCGGCGTCAGAAAACACGATGGGGCTGCAGTGGTGCCTGCTGCATGCCCAAGGGCAAAAAGGAGTTAGGTCGGGGCTAGGAACACATGGTGACGCAGCTGGGACAAGGTGAAACTCATCGGAGCTCCCGAACAGAAGGCACGTGCTTGCCGGCGCCGTGGGTGGCACCTCACGTTCCCCGCGAACCAAGGGGCAATCCCCTGGTCCTTGGGTGCGTGAGAAAGAGGGAGAGCTAGGGAGGCAGGAGGACATGGGCTTGGTTAAGAAGGAAGGAAGGGAAGGGAGAGGAGAGGGGGGGGGGGCGCTGCTCTACTCCATCGGTCTCGCAATGGTGTGTGCCTGGGCAAGCGCGCAGCAGATAGACGGGACAGGGCAGGGCATTGCTGAGGCAATCAGGGGCATCTCGCGAGGTCCCAAGGTGGCTTTGTCTCTCCCTCTCACGTGGTCTGGGGCGTGCAGAGGTAGCCACATGGTCGAGCCGCATGGGCGGAGAGTGATCCTCACGTCATCGCGCTTGGGCGATGGAGAATAGGGATTGCCTGAGTTGGCCTGGGCTTGGCTGGGCTGTGGGGTCTGAATTAGAGGTGGGGCCCAACATAAAAAGTGTGTCAAAGGGTTTACCTACCTTGCCAAGTGAAAATATTGGGTCAATTGGTTGAGAAAACAGGAGAAACCGAGAGGAAGAGGAAAAGAACTCTTCTCGGGTGAGCAGTACCCAGATTTTTCCAATTTCAGCAGAGGGTTTGACTAGATGGTTAGATGGGCCAACTTGCTTCAAACTGAATGAAACTTGGAGGCAAGGCTGGTAGTAAGGTATGGAATTTTTAGGAATTTTTTCAGAATTTTTGGTGAAGATTGAAAATTGAGGGTCGGTTAGGGCGGTGGGAACAGTTTATAGAGATCGTACGAACTTTAATCTGTTCGGCTGGGATTTTTCATGCACGAAAGATGACATGCAGTGCATGCAGATGAAAAACAGTTTTATGCACCAAAGAGCAAAAGTGGGCTGTTACGAAACCTACCCCCCTTAAAATGAATCTCGTCCCCGAGGTTCAGCAGGCTCGGTGAAGAGGTAGGGAAACTCGTTTCGAAGACGGTCTTCGCGCTCCCAGGTTGCCTCATCCACTGTATGGTTACTCCACTGTACCTTGCACATCTTGATTGTCTTGTTCCTTGTTTGCCGCTCAGCTTCTTCTATTGTGCGAATTGGGTGCTCTTTGTACGTGAGGTCTTGTTGTAGTTCGATGCTTTCTATTGGCGCAACCTCAGTGGGCACTCTAAGGCACTTCTTTAATTGTGATACATGGAAGACATTGTGCACTTTAGATAGCTCGGGTGGCAGGTCCAACCTATAGGCCACTTCTCCTACTCTTGCAAGCACCCTATACGGTCCAACGTATCGTGGTGCTAATTTTCCCTTGACTTGAAACTTGTGGGTACCTCGTAGCGGCGTCACTTTAAGATATACGAAGTCATTAGGTCTGAAGTTCAGCTCACGCCTCCTTTGGTTAGCATACCTCTTTTGTCTTGATTGGGCTTCCTTCAATCTTGCTCTAATCAACCGAACTTGCTCTTCCACTTCATTTATCAAGGCTGGGCCAAATACGTGTCTCTCACCAACTTGTGACCACTTTAGAGGTGTTCTACATTTTCTCCCATAGAGAGCCTCGAATGGTGACATTTGTAGGCTTGCTTGGTAGCTATTGTTGTAAGAAAACTCAGCATATGGCAAGCAATTTTCCCAGCTTGGTCCATGGACAGCACACATGCTCTCAACATGTCTTCTAGAATTTGGTTCACCCTCTTGGTTTGTCCTCCAATTTGCGGGGCGGTGCTAAAAGCTAGGTTGGTTCCCATTGCTTGCTGCAACCGTTTCCAAAAATGTGAGATGAACTGGGCACCTCGATCCGAAACTATCCGTTTCGGCACACCATGCAAGCAAACAACCTAAGAGAAATACAATTCAGCTAGCTTGGTTCCTTTGTCAGTAGTTTTCACTGGTATAAAGTGTGCTACTTTTGTCAACCGATCCACTACAACCCATATTGAATCATTGCCTCGTTGTGACCTTGGCAAACCAGTGATGAAATCCATTCCAACTTTGTCCATTTCCATTCCAGGATTTGTAATGGTGTAGTAGCCCGGCTGGCCTTTGGTGCTCAGCCTTCACTCGCTGACACACATCACAGAGCGCCATGTATTCAGCTACATCTCGCTTCATGCTTGCCCACCAAAAATCCTTCTTTAAATTTTGATACATCTTGGTACTATCGAGATGAATTGAGTACAATGTTTCATGGGCTTCTTTCAGAATCAGGTTCTTGACCTTTTCATCTTTGGGGATGTATATTCGCTGTCCATGCCTAACCACTCCATTTTCTCATGTTGTAATCTGAGGTTTCCCCTTTTTCTATGCTGCGCTTAATTTCTTGGACTTCCTTGTCTTCATCTTGGGCTGCAAGAATTTGCTCTTCTAATGTCGACTTTGCTTCCACGGCTGCAACACAACCATACTCCACCAATTCCAGGTTGAGGCATCGAAATTCCTTATACAACTCAGGTTGTCCATTGCTTAGTGTGAGACTATTGCAATAAGCTTTCTGACTCAGTGCGTCTGCAACTACGTTGGCCTTCCCCGGGTGATAATTTATGCCTAGGTCATAGTCCTTGATTAACTCAAGCATCTCTTTGCCACAGGTTCAGATCCGCTTGTGTGAATATATATTTTAGGCTCTTGTGATTTGAGTATATCTCGCAAGCGATTACGATCAAGTAATGCCACCAATCTTCAAGGCATGCACAACAGCTGCTAGTTCTAAGTCGTGTGTGGGTAGTTCTGCTCATGTGGTCTCATTGTGTGATGCATAGGCTACTACTTCCTTCTTGCATTAATACGCAGCCAAGACCTAACCGAGATGCGTCACAATACACATCGAAGCTCTTGCCAACATCCGGTAAAACCAACCGGGTGCTGTGTCAGTCTTTTTCTTTAATTCTTGGAAGCTTTCTTCACATTCCTTAGTCCATTCAAACCTCTTTTCCTCTTCAATAGCTGAGTCATTGTCTAGCAACGCAATCTTTAAAAAGCTTTCAATGAACGGTAGTAACGCAGCCAATCCAAGAAATGTTTATGTCCGAAACGTTCCGGGGCTGTTTCCAATTCACACTCTTGGACCTTGCTTGGATCAATGGCTACTCCACCCTCAGCACAATTTCCTCAACCAGCTTCACTGACCAAGATACCCTTACAACTTTCATGAAAAAGACTTGCCAACTTCCTTTAACCAGAACTCACATGAGAATATTCTACGAATGCTAAATTTTGCATACAGCTTGGTGCTCTCGAAGTTTATCAGAACTAGCTCCTAACTCGTAGTGGGTTTTGCTTAGATTTTTCTTTTGGAGCTTTCATGCTCTTCACTCGTGGCGAGGCACGGTTTGATATGAGCGAGTAGATGTGAGTGTATTCTCACCAAATCGAGGGCACTGCCGTTGCATCAATTGTGTCATCAAAGACTACTACAAACTGATCCAAGTGCTCCATAAAATCTTATCATCAAGTTCATGAAGCTTGCTGGGGCATTATTTAGTCCAAAGACATTACAGTGTACTCGTACAAAAGTAACGTGTGGTGAAGGCTATCTTCGTGATATCATCTGGGTCTGATTTTCAGCTAAAAGTAGCCTAGTCTCAAGTCAATCTTTGAGAATACACGTGCCCACTCATTTGATCAAAAGAATATCAATACGGGGCAGCGGTATTTGTTTTTGATGGTAACCTCATTTAACGATCGGTAGTCGACGCACATCCTGAGAGTGTGATCCTTCTTCTCTACGAACAGCGCGGGAGATCCCCATGGTGATGTTCTTGGCCGAATGAATCCTTTGTTCAGCTGCTCTCTAAGTTGTTCCTTCAGTTTAGCTAGCTCATTAGGCGGTATCCGGTAGGGCCGTTTGGACAATGGAGCTGTTCCGGGCAGCAGCTCTATCACGAACTCCATGTCTCTGTCGGGTGGCATACCGGGTAGCTCATCAGGAAAGATGTCAGGGTACTCACAAACTACCGGAACCTGGCTTATTTCCCTACTAACAAGGCTGCTAAGAAGAGAATGAGAGGGTACAGTTCTATTAGAGACAAACTCTACCCGATCCCCGGTTGTGTTCGTGAGTGTGATGGACCTACTTTCACAGTTGATCAAACCCTTGTGCTTGGAGAGCCAATCCATCCCAAGTATCACATCTAAACCTTGTGTCCCAAGCACAATTAAATTTACTGAAAACTTATTGCCATTGACAACAATGGTAACGTCGGTGCAAACTAGTTTTGTTGTCAACTCTGACCCAGGTGATTGTACTATCATTGGGTTAACTAGGTTGTCGATTTTCATTTGATGATTTGCAAGAAAATATCTTCTTGGATATGAATGAATGTGAAGCTTCAGAATCAAATAAACCATTGCAGGGACTGAGTTCACGAGAACATACCAAGCACCACATCAGGCGCTCCTGAGCTTCTCGCATCCATGATTAAACCTGCCATCCAAGGTTCTGAGCGGCTTGGGGGCTGGTGGTGCTCACGGCTTCACGCGCTGCTGGTCTGGCTGGAGCAACGTGGAGGTCATGCAAACTGAGCTGGCAGGTACTTTCTTCGGGCACCACATATGGAGTAATGCCCGTATCTCCTCCACAATTGTAGGCAGTCACGCCAGGAAAGTCGGTAGCTTGTTGTGCAGCAGGCGAGGGGGCGGCTAAGGACACGAGGGCTGATGTTGTGGCTTGCTTGTGGTCGACCTGGATACCTTGCCGACGCTGGTGCCGGTGGCAACGAATAGTTGCGGGACGCACACGCGTGCTGTGAGGAGCTCCCTCCAGCTGGCTTGCGTGCAGTCTACTTACGTTTGCGGGACTCCACTACGCCACGATGCTTGTGCTCATCCAATGGCTTGTTCACCAAGTGGGAGTCAGTTAGGAACGTCAAACGGCTCAAAGGCCAGCTGCATCTTCTTCCCTAGCTTCCAGGAATTCTCCATCTTTGCTTCTTCATTTGGTAGGTTGGGGCAGCGGCATAGCAGCAGATGGTTGAAGTGGTGGAGGTACTCGCTCATTGACAAGTTTTTGCTTCAGAGTCTCAATTCTTTCCTCTTGATCTTCATGATACCAGCTGGGATGTGTGCTTTGCGAAATGCTCCCTTAAACTCTTCACGTTACAACATGGTTCTTTGTTGCATTGCACGGTATGTTCCCACCATCACTAGTGGCAGCGTGAGTTGTTCTGCTGCAAATGCACTTCTCAGCATCGTCACAGTGAACCAAGTCAAGCTTTTTCTCTACTATACACAGCCAGTCATCAGCATCAAGTGGATCTCAGACGGGCAAAGTGGGCGGGTTGGTGCGTGGAATAAAACAATTGGATGGCTGATTGTTGCCAAGTGCTGTGCTCTCAACAGCTTGTTGTGGCGCACCATTGTAGCGGTGTTCTTTCAATCCTCTCAAGTAATTGAGTTTGTGCCATGCGGTTTGCTCAGCAACTGAGCATTTCGCCAAGGTAGGACTAGGTTGCTGTCCCACGGCAGGTGCACGGTAGGGGCCTATCTTGGTCACTTGTGCACCCGTTGCTGCTGGGGTTGACCATGGTGCTGTGGTTTCAGAGGGATCCTTCCTGAGCCATAGTGCTGCGAACGGGTCCGTGCTGTAGTCATCCTGTACAAACAAATCTTCGATTACTACTGAATAAGGATGTATACACTAGTGCTACTCCTAGACTGTTTGATAGGATGAAATCTAAATCAGCCATGAACGAAGAAAAAAATTCCAATAAATGTCAACGAAACACAAATAAGATCCATTCAGCAGATAAACATTAAGTTTACGTACATAAACATGGGACAAGCTTAGTCGTTCCACAACCATACACAGCCATGGCTGAGTATCAAGCAGCTAATGGCACAATCGCATGCATTCATCACATCACTCATCCATCACGGCCACCCAGCTACGGCGAAGAAAGCATACTCGCTAACCTACAAAACACCACTTACTAGTGAGCCTCTACAACTATGAATGACTATCTGGTTAAGGCTCCTGTACTCTCACCATCTTCTGTGAGCGGTAAAATGGCTATAATCCCTCATCTACAGTAGACCTCCATGTGGGAGCAGGGGCGTGACCCGAACGTCGCTGAGGTGCTGAACGTGAGCTTCAGACTCAACCGACTTGAAGAGGCCACGATACCTGCAGCCGTCATGCGTGTTAGGCGAGTTGGAGCCGCTGAGCGGGGCACGGGTTAGCAGGCAGCGCTAGTATACATGGCTCTGGGCAAGGTGTTGGCACAGGTGCAGTAGCAGTGGTAGGAGCAGCAGCAGGCTATGTGCTGGCAGCAGGGGTAGTGCAGATATCCTCCACACGTACAGCTCGATGCGGGGAATATGGCCCATACGGACATAAGGTTCATGAGGCGCTCTAGTGAGTGATGGCCCACGAGCTTGTCGCAGTCCAAGCTGATGACCGGTGGTACGTCTGAGGAGGCACGTACTCCCCCAGTTTGCGAAGGACTGGTTTGGCTCACGTTGCTGAGAGATCGAGGTGAACTCCTCTCCCAAAGGCGTGCGGATGTAAGGTATTGTGAAGCCAATCCACATGCGAGGTGCAGCATGTGTGCCATAGCAATGGTAGGCAGCATCGTTGATGGCTTGTGGAGGGGGAGCCATAGCCGGTGACTCAAGGGCTGGCTCCAACTAAGCCTAGCGAGTAATAAGAACTCGTGCTGGTACTTACTGAGCAGGGCAATGTTGGTGTGAGCACCATATAACTCAGGGGGTGCTGAATAGTGTGCAGCTGCATGCAATGTTCCACAAATCACGTGGCAAACGCGGTGGGGCCGGCGTCACTGGTCCAATTGGCAACACCCACTCGGCCCTCTGCAGCAAGTTAGCACAACGAAAATCCTGATTAAAGAAATGACGTTTTGGGCAGTTTACGTAGTAACTAAATGAGGTTAGTGATATATGATATATTCCTTAGTTTTCACAAGTTAGCAATTGTTTATAGATTACAAACAGCATGGGTGATGCGAACATAACAAGTAAACTGAACAACGGCAATAGATAAACACAAGACAACAGGAAGATGCAACGCTTTCCATCCAGACTGCTACCCCTAAAGTCCTTAATAAAATGTTAATAACGTCTAGCGTGCAGCACAAATATCATCTTCAAACCAAATGACAGTAGGTAGGAGAGAGAAGTTTAGATTTTGGTTGTTAGCATCTTTTGGGCAACATTTGCAGGCAGCTTTTTTCAATAAGATTTAATGACTTTTTAAACATTTAGACTAATATTCAAAGTACTTGAAACATTTTTCAAGGGCACGGGCGCTGCTTTTGAACATTGAAGCTAGTTTACGACCAAACTTTTTGTCCAAAGGGAGTAATAGAGTAAAATGATATGCTAAATAGGTAATTGACTACTTGAGTTTTTAGAAGATAGGATGCAGTTTTGAACAGGAGTTTTTCCAAACAAACCTACCCTAAGAAATGGTTACTTGAACTTAACTGGTCGGCTATGGCTCTGATACAAACGTGTCGGAACGGGTTTTTGACCCGAACCCTCTGTGTGCACATGCTAGTACGCCGATCAATTGCTAGCACACACATTCAAATCGACATCCATAATCCATACTCCAGGTTTACTCACAGCAATCCAAACATAAGTCGTAACAAGAGTCTAGACTTAGGCGATTACATAGAGGCCGACCAGCCATAGACAACAAATAAAAGAGTTTCAACAGGGAAACAAGATATATAGGCACGAAACCATCAAGTGTGCTCTGACGCGCAAAGGCAATAGACCGTAAGTCCTAGTAACACGTCATCGTCTTCCAAAACCCGCTACATAGAAGTACCCGATTGTCAGGTCCCTCAATCATCCTAAAAAAAATTCAACACAAGCGTGTGTGAGTACAATACGTATCTGCAAGACTTTTGTGGTTGCAATGGTAGTTCCATAATTGCGAAGATAACAAGGAAAGTTCAGGTTCTGCACTTTGCATAATCATACTATACCTTAGCGAAAACATTGCGGTTTTTGTAATGAAATTTTCGTAATCAAGCTGGCACAGTAATCAAGTAATGTAAGCATCGACCCAAGTGTTTCCACATCTAGGCTCCCTGCCCATGCAGGCAACCGTGGCAAACACGCTGCCACACAGCAGCAAACTCCCCCCCCCCCCCCCCAATTTCCGCCACCAAAGGGATTTTTTCCCCCCAAAAAACAGTTCACAAATTAAATCTACTAAGGTGGAGAATTTTTCCAAGTTTAATCCTTAACCCCCGAGGGGACCCCCAACGGGCCTTTCATTTTGTGGAAAACTCGTTTTAAACTCCGCGAGTGCGTACAATGTACTCACAAGACAGGACAATCTGAGTACCACAGGAGGTCCCCACAATCCAATACAAAGCCTTTCCACTGTTGACCTAGCAATATCCTGTGCTTATGATTTCCCTGGGAAGTTTTAGTAGGCCTCCAAAACCCAAGTCTCACACGATGTGCTCGTCCACCTTGAACAATAATCAAGGTACATTCGAGCTGGATAATAACCATAGCTCGCACTAAACGCAATGTTATTGCAAGGTATACATATACTGAGCCAGGGGACTCCCCATAAGAGCCATGTGGTTTGTACGTGTTTTTCTTGGTTCTAGTACAGCCATGATCGGTCTTAGCGACCGGGCGATACACCACCTAATCGGTACAACAGGCACAAAACACTACATCCACTCGCCAAGTCAAAGCATGTTTCAGTTTTTGTTTCCACCAAGCCAAGGAGAATTACTACTGTTATTCATAATTTGTAAATGTTTCATTTCCCACCATCCGAAAATAAGTAAAGCAGCATTGTTATTTTAGCAAACTAAGCATACTATTGACATCCTCCCACCACATAACCCAGATTTTCGATGGCAATAGGTGACAAGGAATTCATGATACTCACGTACAAGGACAGGGCATATGCCCAAGTTAACTACCCAAGAATCCCAACACATTTCTGAGTAAAATCCGCATGCATAATTAGTTTGCAATCAATATAGTTTGTAAGTTGAATCTTGGAGCATTGATCAAGGGGGTGTTTGCATTGCTCTGACTTCCTGGTAATCTTTGTTCCTCCTCAGCTGGATCAAGCAATGTCGTGCCTACGAGAATACGCGAACGAATGGCATGAATACAACAGCAAATTTAACAGTAGGAATCCAATATTTTTGCAGATATGGAGTGCATGATTTAGATGATTTAGGAAAAGAATCGCTTGAATCGAGTTCGTATGAGGGAGAAACGGCTAAACACAGTTGCTCTGTCGCCTAAAATCGAATAAATGGAGAACAGCATTTCTGCTCACCGAACTGCTGAAAGGCTAAAAAAACATTCTATCGACTTCAGGGCGGGGGTCTTTTGGGGGTTTCTTTGGTTCTAGGTGCGTTTATATGGCATGAACTACATTGTGCTACTGTGAAACCTAAGGACGCTTTCCCAGAAAAGTTTGGAATATTTTACTTCTAGATGTTAATCGCACCACTCACACGTCGCTCTAAAACGGCCTACAACGTGAAATCACCGGGGCGTGAAGTATTAATCTACAGGCGTTTTGGAGGCGTGGAGGGTTTTTCTAGGGGCTAGGGATCACTGGATGCACAAGTGGAATCTTGGAAAGGCTTCGATAGTGAGATCGCCTCGGTCCAAAAATGAGTCTTTGTACGCGCAAACTACACTCTTCGTAGTACGACACGACCGGCAAATCAGGATTACGGCGCAGCTCTACGCGCGGTTTTATATCGTTCTAACGCTAGTGGCGGCCATCTGGCTTTGCATGGGGCTGATGGGATGGCTGTCCTCCTCAACACACGAGCGGCACCTAAGGTGTTCAGTGATAAGCCATCGCTACGTACGGCTTGTCTACCTCTGTCCTCTCATGCTCACTATGCATGGCTAGTGGAATGCAGGGGACGCAGGAAGCTCTAGGGGTCTGCAGCAAGGTGTAGGGTTCTATCTCGCGGCCATGCTCGATTGAGCCTCAATCCACGCATGTGTCCATGGTGGTGTCACTTTGGTGGAGGCAAAACAACGGCTGACAGGCAAGCCAGGCGTGGGGAG
>RYFJ01001581.1:0-76978 GCA_003991445.1 Oryza meyeriana var. granulata
CGGAATATGGCCGCGGCAGCAAGCGAAATAGGCGAAAAGCGGAGGCTTTTGGAGAAAAGCCGGGAGGGGGATTGGATTCCGCCGGGGATAAGCACGGGATGGGAATAGCACCTGAGTGGGACAGCGAGCGGCACTGCACGGCACGGCAGGCGAAGATAATATCTCCTCCTCCTCCCTCTCTTCGTCTTCCTCCTCTCACCTTCGAAAGGTAAACCGAAGCAACAGCGATGCGTAGCTACTAGCTCATCACCACGCTAGGCGCGGCGAAGGAGAGGGCGCCGCGAGGCCGCGTGCGCGCGCGCGCGGTTGGAGTGGTGTGTGTGGGGGGGGGGGGGGGGGGGGGGGGGGGGGGGGGGGGGAGGGGGGGGGGGGGGGGGGGGGGGGGTGGGGGGGGGGGTGAGCGGGATGCGGGATTACGCGGAAGAGAGGAGACGCGCGCGGCCGCGGCGAGGTGAGGAGAGGCGGCGGCGGAGGCGGTCGCGTCGGGAAACTGAGAGAGGAAGCCGTACAACGTCATCCGGTTCTTCTTCCTCGCAGAAGTCCCCCTTCTTTTCCACTCGTGGTAAGTGTGAAAAAAGATGGGGAAATGCACCCCAAAGGCCAAAGTAGTAGGCCCTGTATTGATTGGATTTGATGGTTTTGATCAGACCTCAAATTAATTAAAAATATTTTCTTAACACGGTGTAACACATATTTATACAGGCGTACGTTCACCTCTAAAATTACACGCATATTCTACCTCTACGAGCATTAATTTTTTTTCTTACTCAGCGACTTGAGTCTGAGCTTTGAGACAGATAACGAGAGTATTCGACTTTATAATAAAGAATAGGCTTATTTTAGGGCAAAGAATCAATTTCCAAAAGTTTTAGTAATCGAACTAACATAGGATCAGTTAATATGTTCATTGTTTAGTTTTATAAGGGTCTATATGGAAGCTTCTTGTCATAGATCTCTCCCTATTCTAGTAATAGCAAATTGAAATGTTACCATAGAGATTTTGATAGTGTTTTAATTTTTTTATTCCTGTGGATCTTTTGATGTTTTAATAGTTAAAACTCGATGTTTTGTATACGAGAGCGAAATGTTTCAATCGTGATTCCACTGTGTTTTACTATTTTAATACTTTGAAATAGTTTTGACATAAGGGTGAAACATTTTTTTTTAATTGGAGAAACATAGCCCCATTTTTTTGAAAAAATCGGTCGCCCTATTTATAGTTGTGTCCCTACTATTCTCTCCACTTGATCATCAATTTTATAGTATAATAATTTTATAAAATCTAGTAAGTTTATAATACTGTCACATTACTTTTTAATACAAATCTACATATATGCTTTTTAAAACCAAGCATTTGAGGAATTATTGATGTTCAAAGTTTTAAAATTCGACCAAATATTCTAATTGTTAAATATTTATGACCCAAGGGAAATTCTTTTGGGAAAAAAAATACTAAAGCGACAAAAACGCAGATGCAATTTCATTCCACCCACGGATGTTCATAGCTTGTGCCTTGACATATGCATCTGGTCGTTTAAGATTAATAATCATGTATATATTCTAGCAATATAATACATCATTGCTAACATGATGAGCGGAGGGAAAGAAGAGAGAGAAATAAGATGTCTCATCACGAGTAAGTTGTTACATGCTCCATACCGTTATGATGGACAAATAAACCTAATATAAATAGCTTGAGCACAAAATATATTAGAAAAAAATAGAGACGAGTATAGATGTTATCGTCATCTTGTGTATACCCATAGCAAAATTTGAATAGTCCTTTTGCATTCTCTTTTTTAGAATTTGCATTGTCTGAAGGTCGAACACGCCGTAACCAGATACTACAATGGAGGCCTAGGTTCAGAGGTATTACCGGAGGAAGCAAGCTCGTGTTATTTTCCTCGCTTCCAAACCCTCAAACCTCTGCTGATGTGAGTTTTTATAGAGTGAATAGCTGTTAGTTTTCTTTGCTATCGCTATCTAACCGTGATCCATCCTTTTCACAGTTTCACTAGCCTTTTTTTTCTTGAAAACTTTCACTAGTCAACATGAGATAAAGTTTATGCAGATATTAGTAGACAGTGATATGATAATGTATCTGTTAGCTACCTAATGTAAGGAATGGAATTGGTAGCGGAGAGATTTGGAAAATTAATAAACTCGGTCGAGACCCAACAGGATCACGCCGTCGCCACCATTCAGTTCGTTCATTCAATTCATCCCTTACAGATGGGGTTCTCTCTTTTAACAAGCAACAATACTCTCTCTCTCACCAAATCCAATGGACCGCAGACAGCCTGGACAGGCCTAGGTGCCGCATTACATGGCCCATGCCGGCCCAAAATATTTAGAGTTAGGAACTCTCTTCCTCTCGTTAACATCTACAACCTCTCCATCAGCTGTATTGGTATTGCTAACAAACTCTCCCCCTTGAAAACTGGCTTGTCCCCAAGCCAGTGCTACTGGAAATCGAGCACGAAGTTCTTCCATGTCCTCCCAGGTAGCATCCTTTGCTCACAATTGTTCCATTTGATGAGAACTTAAGGAACAGAATGGTTACCTCTGATACGTAAACGGTGATCGAGGATGGCTTCTAGAATTTGCAAGTGAGCTGATGCAGTAGGTAACTGGGTCTGAGTCCTCCCTTTGAATACTTTAGCCTCCTTCAATTGAGAAACATGAAACACTGGGTGAATAGCACAAGAGTCAGGCAGAGATAGCTTACAGGTGACTGTCCCAATTTGAGCTACAATCTGAAATAGCCCATAGAATTTGAAACATAGCTTGTGGTTAGCTCTTTGAGCCACTGACGACTGAACATACGGCTGCAACTTCAGGAAAACCCAGTCACCCACATGCAAGGCTCTAAAACTCCTCTTCTTATCAGCTTGCCATTTCATATGCTGTCTAGCACGATGTAGATGTTGCCGCAGCAATTATAACATAACTTCCTTTCCTTGAAAAATGTAACGTCCCAATTTTTCGGGCCATTAAAAAACTATTTTAATAAAAATCCTAGTTCTGAAAAAATTCGACATCTTGTGTGTGCTTAAGGACCTAAGTGCCTTGTTCTTAATTTATCCCTCCTTGAAAATCCCCACATGACCAAAATCCCCCAATCAAAATCAGTCCAAAAATCAAATCTCGAATTTGAATTTTCCATTCGAATTTCCTCTCGAAGCCCTAAACAAAAATTTTTTTCTTTATTCTATTCTCATAGGAAAATCAAATATTTAATCTCTTCTCAATGCAAGGCCAAATTTCAAATTTAAACCCCTTTTTGAAATCCCTCTCTACTCTCTTCCTTGAATATTAAACCCCTTATCATATATATATATGTATGTATGTATATGTATCATTTCAAGCCTGGAAGCCCTTGTCTTGAATCCCTAGAATCTTACCAACTCAAATATCAAATTTTAGAGATTAAAAACCCTCCAAAACCCCCAAAATCTCTCTCTGAAAAATCCCTGGAAAAAAAAATAAATGTCACTGTTGAAATAGGCCGCCTCTCCTTTCTCCTCGCCCACCTCCCGCTGGCCCATCGGCCTCTCTCACCCTGCACGTCCTCCTGACAACCAGGGCCTCACAGCTGAGCGTGCGCGCCGCGCCCGCGCTGACCAGCCCGGGCCCGCTCGCCAGCCTCTCCAACCGAATCGCCCCTCGACCCCACCCGTCGGTCTCTCTGTTAGACTATTTTTAGATGTGACCCATTGAGTCTCCTAATCTTCCTGGCCTATATATGTAACCTTTGGTTAATCAATCAATTAATTGCGTGAATTATCTCCGCTGTTATGGTATCAGAGCTCACTCCTGTGACCTCCCTCCACCACTTCTGCATCTACCCTAATCCACCCCACGCCGCTGCCTTTCCACGTAGCCGCTCTGTCCTGATCATGAGGTCGCGGGACCTCACCCTCGCTGCCGATGCGCAGGCGCAGCAAGACGAGCTGGCACTGCCGAACAGGCTGACGAGATCCCGTCGCCCACCGTGAAGAAGAGGCCCGCCGTGCCTCCGAAGACGCCGCACGCTTGGCTGATGAGGAAGCCAAGCGCCGTGCTGTAGAAGACACACGCTGCACTGCAGAAGACGCCCACCGTGTAGCCGAGGATGCACGCCGCGTCGCCGCCGAGCAGGCCCGCCAGGACGCCGAGGACGTCGCCGACGCCATGATCATCGCCAACGTCCACGCACAGGCTGTGTCCGTGCTCAACATCAAAGCCCTTGTTCCCGTGACTCTCGACCACGGTCACCAGGCTACACCAAGTGGGCGTGTCTCCACTCGTCACGCTCGGGAAGTACGCCCTCACGGATCACGTGCTCTCCGACACTGTCTTCCCCGATGTCCCTCAATGGCATCGCATGGACTGTGTCGTTGTCTCATGGTTGTACGGGACCATCTCGCCGAACCTCCTCGATATCGTTCACACCCTAGGCGCCACCAACCGCATCGTTTGGCTAGCCATTGAGGATGAGTTCATCGGCAACAAGGAGCATCGCGCGATTATCCACGACACCGAGTTCTGCACCTTCGTTCAGGGAAACCTCAGCATCACCGAATATTGTCGTCGTCTGAAAAGCATGGCTTTCAACTTGCTGATCTGGTGAACATGTTCAAGACCCAACCCCTTGTCCTTGTTGTTCTACACGGCCGTTAATGACAAGTATGCCGCACATGGTTGCCCCTGTTTGAAGCGTTGTAACGCCCAGAAATTCGCACCGAAATTCTGAACATTAATGTGTAATAAAAATCCCTGCCAGGAAGCAAGCCGGGTACACAAAAAACCAAGTTGCCATACAGGTCTTACAAACAGAGTAACTGTAAATCACATAAGTGCAGCGGAAAAAAAAAGTTAAAAGGAGTCTATAAACATCTGGCCAAGCAGCCGATTCCATTCCCACAGGCACCTTGACGGCGGAGCCAGCCTATTCCTCAGGATGATCTTCAACTGACGCGTCCTCCAACACTGGGGGGGGGGGAAATTGGAGCAAGCTGAGTACCACCCACAGTACTCACCAATGCACACCCACAAAAGATGCATATGTTCACACGGGTACAAAGATGGGATAGGGTTTATTTGCGGAAAAGCAGTTGCAAAAGGGAGTAGTTCGCAAACATTGAAAAGTTGATTTAATTAACAATATTAATTCACCACTGATAAGCGTTACACCACGTTAACCAGGCCCAACCATTCCAACTGATTGACGCTAAAACACGTCAACCAGTCTCCACTGATGAACGCTACACCGTTCACCAGACACTCCGGGTACGTTACACCCGTTACCCGGACTCCACTGATTAACGCTACCACAACTACGTTAACGCAGTACCACCGGACAACGTAAACCCGCTGACCAGCTTTTACCGACCAACGCTAAACCACGTTGACCAGGCCGCGCTGATGGAAGTTACACCACGACCACAGGCGAAACTGATGAGAGTTAAACCACCACTCACCAGTCTCCACCGACTAGCGTTACACACGCTAACCGGTCACCCCTCCGGTCAGCTCAACCACGCCACGGACACCACCTTCCACAACACGCAGTTTGATAAAACCAGATTAATTATCTAGGGTGAGACTGAATCACAGGGTGAGTCTTGGCCAATGTGCCCATTTACCGCGGGCGTGGGCGGCTATTCGAATAGTTTTACTCTGATCCGAGAGTGTACAACTGTACCCACAAGACACAGCCCCCACACACGTTCCCGTGTGCCAGTACATCACCACGATGTCCGTGCGTAGGCTGTGACAGGACCGTTAAGCACCCTCCCTAACCATCCACACCACGCTGAGGTTGCCACCTGCGACAGGGCACGCATATTGGCCAGGCTACCCCCCTTGCGCCCCGTGATCCAGGCAGCCGATCAACCCTACCCGGGCGACCCAACTCCATCACGCCCACTCCTTCATCGGTGCCTAGGAGAGGGAGAAGAGACCTTCAAGCCCAGCCGTTCCCAGCATGGCTTGTGGCAAGTACGGGAAGTTGCCCAAGTGGTTCCCGCGAACCGGTCCTTAATTGCCATGGTGTGACAAGCAAAAACATACACCCACAGCCACATTCAGGTCAAAATTTTAGGAATTTAACAACAACCTATCCATGGTTCCATTTTCCGACATTGAGTCGAATCATATAAAAAGACATTATTTAATACCCAGGTGACTATGTTGCTAAGCATGGCTAAGCATCCTAGGGATCATATTTCTACTCCATATTATTACCCAGGTGACAAGGATTTAGTTATCAAGACTAAGGCTGAAACTAACATTGTATAGGCAATACCAATCCATGAATTATTGAAATAATGCAGTTTTATTTGCGTAACAAAGCAATTTAATGAAAAATGGGTACGAATTGATCAAAGTATCAGTGCGACTGCCTTGCTCCGGCTCAAGGTATTCGGCTACGATCTCGAATACGCAGGAGAATTACCGGCGTCGATTCTACAACAAACAGTGCATAAACAATTAAAAACAGTACATGGGGGTCAACAAACATGGGCTGAAAGTATTTTTAATGGATTTCTTGCATTTTTCTGGATTTAATGAAATTTGAATGGACTTAATCAGAGTTCGCATGACAATAGTTATGATTATTGAAGTTTACTGCTATTTTCAGAGTGAATATAATTAACCAGTGATTTAATGCGCATTAACCGTTAATGACGTCACCTAGACTGGAAGCCGCGCTGACAGGCGGGCTCCACCAGCCAGTGGCGTGCGAGAGGCAGGCGCACGGCGGACCAAGTCCACCGCGGCCGAGAGCGGGCGCACCACGCGGGCGAGCGAGCGCGGGCGGCCCCGATCTGCCACCCGGCCCCGCAGATCGGACGGCCCCGGGAGCGGCGGCCGAACCAGCCGTCCGAGCGGGAGGCGGCGGCGCGCACGCGACCCGATGGTCGACGACGGCGACCACCGATGGTGAATCGGCGCGGCGACGACCCACACGGAGGGCGGAAACACGCGAGGATGAACGGGAAAAGCGGAGGGGTTCTCACCGGGCGGCTCGCGACGGCGAGCGACGGCGCGAAGATACAGTGGCAACGAAAAACATGGCGGCGGCGGCTCGGGACGACGTCGGCGACGGAGCTCCGACGGGCGGGGATACGGGCGAGAGGCGGCTGCCGAGGTGTCCTGGAGGATGAGAGGACGGGAGAGGAGTTAGAGTGGAGAATGGAGACACGGCGCGGCAGGAAACATCGGCCGGAAAGGAGG
The DNA here is from genome assembly GCA_003991445.1 of Oryza meyeriana var. granulata. NCBI lineage: Eukaryota > Viridiplantae > Streptophyta > Magnoliopsida > Poales > Poaceae > Oryza > Oryza meyeriana. The sequence goes on from RYFJ01001581.1 coordinate 7,222, forward strand.
CGGAAGGCGATACTTCACCGTGCGCGCGGGCGAGGCGGTCCCGGCGAGCTTCGGCTTCCACGGAGTGGCGGCCGAGATGCGGCGCGGCGCGGCGAAGGTGCAGGCGTGCGGAGTGGCCTGGCGGCGTTCGGAACGGCGGCGAGCGGTGGCCGGAGGCAGCGAAAAAACGGTGGAGCTCGGATGCGCGGTGGCGACGGGGTTCTGGGCACTGGAAAGCTCGGCGTGTTGGGGAAAAGATGGAGGAGAGGGTGGAGATGGTTTATAAACAGTCGGCCGGGAGAGATCGAGGCCGAACGGCTCCAATCGTGCACGGGAGAGTGGACGGCGGCGTGGGCATCGTGCGCGTGGTTCACGGGAGAGAGGGGACGTGGACGCCGGAAACTCGGGGGAGTGGGGCGGACTCGGTCCGCGACCGTTTGAACGAGTGCGAGTGCGGGAGGATGAGGAGGACGGCGCCGGATCGGACTGCCCGGGGAGTTTCCCCTCGCCCGATTCGACGAGGAGAACGATGATGCTTGACAGCGGGCCCGGCCTGTCAGGGAGGAGCGTTGGCGCGGGCGCAGAGCACGAGAGAGCGCGGGGTCGCGGGCAAGGGAGAGGGCACGGCACAGGTGTGCGGGGCGCGGGCGGGGCGAGGCGCGAGGAGCGAGGGCGCGGGCGGCACAGGAGCGGGCCAGCAGCCCCCGAGGGAGAAAAAGAGAAAGGAAGAAAGAAAAAGATTTCCAGGACGATGTTAATTCCGATAAGTATTTGATTTATTAAAAATAGTTCCGGCGCTCTGTAAATTCCACTAAAAATCCAGTTAAATGTATTTGGCACAGAGAATCAAGAAAAATATTCCCCGGCATGACAATTTATTATCTAGCATTTTACACCATCAATTAATTTCTCTTAGCCATTTTAAATTCCTTTTCTTAGGTATTTTCTCCGGTAAGTTTCTGTGTGGCTAAACTCAGGGTGTGACAAACCTACCCCCCTTAAACAGAATCTCGTCCCCGAGATTCGGAGGCGCTGGCGAAAGGTGAGGATGGGCGGACTTCAGTTTCGTCTTCTCGCTCCCAGGTGGCTTCTTCCTCTGAATGGTGACTCCACTGTACCTGCAGAATCTGATTACCCGGCTCCTGGTGTTTCTTCACTGATCTCCAGGAATCCGTATTGGCTTCTCCACAGGTGAGGTCTTCTTGGATCTCGATTCTGTTCCGGATCTGCCTGTCTGCTGGTATCCTCAGACACTTCTTCAGTTGTGACACGTGGAACACATCCGTGTATGCCAGTCATTGAAGCTGGGAGGCTCAACTGATATGCCACTTCACCTTTACGGGCTTAACATTGGTAGGGTCCCACGAAACGTGGTGCTAGCTTCCTTTGGTTTGGAACCTGTGTACTCCGCGGAGTGGGGTGACGCGAAGGTACACGTAGTCTCCTTCCTCGAAGCTTAAGTCTCGTCGTCGGTTATCAGCATAACTCTTCTGTCTGGATTGAGCCGTCTTTAAACGCTCTCGTATTATGGCTACCTTCTCTTCTGCTTTCTTTGAGCGCGTCGGTTCCGAATACCTGACGTTCACCTGTCTGATCCCAGAAAAGGGGTGTGCGGCACTTCCTCCATACAGAGCTTCAAACGGTGCCATCTGCAAGCTGGCCTGGTAGCTGTTGTTGTACGAGAACTCTGCGTAGGGTAAGCTCTTATCCCATGTTCCTCCAAGTCTAGTGCACAAGCTCTCAGCATGTCCTCCAATATCTGATTGACTCTTTCAGTCTGACCATCTGTTTGCGGATGGTATGCGTGCTGAAGTTCAGTCGGGTTCCCAACTCTTCTTGTAACTTCTGCCAAACTTGAAGTGAACTGGCTACCACGATCAGAAATGATCTTCTTGGGTACTCCATGTAAACACATTATGCGAGCCATATACAGTTCCGCCAGTTTCTTACCCGAGTACGTGGTATGCACGGGATGAAATGCGCAACTTTGGTGAGTCGATCCCACGATCACCCAGATTGAGTCATACCCCGATGACGTCCGGGGCAACCCGGTGATAAAATCCATCCCGATCTCTTCCCACTTCCACTCTGGGACCTTGAGTGGCTGTAGCAGTCCTGCAGGCCGTTGGTGTTCTGCCTTGACTCGCTGACACACATCACAAAGTGCACAAACTCGGCGATTTCCCTTCTCATGCTGGCCCACCAAAAACTTGGTTCTAAGGTCTTGGTACATCTTGGTGCTTCCTGGATGAATGAGTACTGCGTCTCATGGCTTCCCGGAGTATTAGGTCCTTGAGTTCTTTATTCTCTGGAACGCACAAACGTTCCCCCATCCATACCGTCCCGTTCTCATCTTCCGTAAAACCTTGAGCTTTTCCGACTCTCATGTTCTTCTTAAGTTCTTCGACTTCTGGATCGTTCGCTTGTGCCTTGCGGACTTGATCAAAAAGCGTGGGTTGAGCCTCTAGGGCTGCCACGAATCCATGTTCAACAATGCCCAGATTCAAGCATTCAAACTCCTGCTGCATTTCCTTGCACATTGCCTCTGCCTGAGCGGTGTTGCAGTAACTTTTCCTGCTCAAGGCGTCTGCCACGACGTTGGCTTTCCCTGGATGGTAATGTATCCCCACATCATAGTCCTTAATCAGTTCCAGCCACCTTCTCTGGCGGAGGTTCAAATCAGGCTGGGTGAAGATGTACTTCAAGCTCTTGTGGTCCGTATAAATCTCACTACGGTTACCAATGAGGTAGTGCCGCCAAATTTTCAAAGCATGGACCACTGCGGCCAATTCTAGATCGTGTGTCGGGTAATTGCTCTCATGGGGGCGTAACTGACGCGATGCATAGGCGACAACCCTGCCTTCTTGCATCAACACGCACCCTAGCCCTTGGCGGGATGCATCACAGTATACTTGGAAATCCTTCTTAGGATCAGGTAAGATCAAAACCGGTGCTGAAACCAACTTCTTCTTGAGTTCTTCAAAGCTGTGATTGCAGTCAGGGGTCCAGACAAACTTAACATCCTTCTTCAGTAGCTGAGTCATAGGTCTGGCAATCTTCGAGAAGTTCTCGATGAACCGGCGGTAGTATCCCGCAAGTCCAAGAAAACTCCTTACATGTGTCACTGTCTTAGGCGGTTTCCAATTGGTGACAGATTCCACGTTCGTTGGATCCACGGCAACTCCTTGAGCGGTGATGATGTGTCCGAGGAATTGCACTTCTCTTAACCAGAAGTCGCATTTGCTGAACTTGGCGTACAACTGGTGTTCTCTCAACTTTTCCAAAACCAAACGAAGATGTTGTTCATGCTCTTCCGTTGACTTTGAGTAGATCAAGATGTCGTCGATGAACACTACCACAAACTTGTCCAGGAACTCCATGAATACCTTGTTCATCAGATTCATGAAAAAGGCGGGTGCATTGGTCAGTCCAAAGGACATAACAGTGCACTCATACAACCCATACCGCGTGGTGAAGGCTGTCTTTGGTATATCCTCCTCTCGAATTCTAAGTTGATGATAGCCTGATCGCAGGTCTATCTTGGAGAAGACGGTGGCACCCTCCAATTGATCGAACAGATCATCAATTCTCGGCAAAGGGTACTTGTCTTGATGGTGACATCGTTTAGTGCGCGGTAGTCCACGCACATCCGTTTTGTCTTGTCTTTCTTTTCCACAAGATGACTGGTGCTCCCAAGGTGATGTGCTTGGTCGGATGTAACCCTTCTGTAGCAGGTCGTCGACTTGCTTCTTGACTTCGGCCATCTCATTCGGTGCCATTCTGTAAGGCCTCTTGTATATTGGCGCTGTTCCAGGTGCCAGATCAATCCTGAATTCAATTTCCCTTTTTGGTGGCATCCCTGGTAGGTCCTCTGGGAACACATCCTGGTATTCCCTTACTATTGTAATATCCTGTATTTTCCTTTCTGGCTTTGTTCCACTTTCTGGTGGTTGCTCTGCTGCGACCTGATTCAAGCTTGCTTCCCGATGCAACGGCACGGGTGACTTGAAGATCACCACTTTTCCTTCCGGGCTGGTCACCGTTACGGTGCGGTTCGCACAGTCGATCACCCCTTTGTGTCGGGTCAACCAATCCATCCCTAGGATGACATCTAGGTCTTTGGATTCCAAGAGGATAAGATTGGCTAGAAAAGGTGATCCTTGGATTTCTAGGCTCACTGAAGGGCTATAGTGAGCAGTTACCATTCGGTTCCCAGGCGTATGAACCCTCATGGGGATTTTAAGTTCCACTACCTTTATCCCATGTGTCCCCACAAATTTCTTGGATATAAAAGAATGTGTTGCACCAGAATCAAAAAGTACAGTAGCAGGTGTTGAGTTCACGAGAAACGTACCCAATACCACTTCCGGTGCGGCCTGAGCCTCTTCGGCGGAGACATGGTTGACACGTCCCTTCACCACCTGTTGATTGGCGTTGGGGTGCTGGGGAGCTGCAGGTCTGGATCCCATTCGCCTCGGCTTTGGACACTTGTCGGCGAAGTGGCCCGGTTCATTGCAGTTGTAGCAGACGTAGCTCTTGCCCCCGGTATCCTTCCGTGGCTGACTCTGCTGTGTTGGTGCCATTGGTGGGCGCGGAGCGGACTGACGGTTGTACTGCCCGCTGTTGCTGTTGCTTCCAGAGTGCCCCGGGTAGAACGGGCGTTGTTGACGGACGATCATGGTGGCTGGTCCACCATGCGGGCCCATCATCATTCGTGGTCGCTGAAGCTGTCCTTGTTGAGTCCGGAACTGGGCTGCCTTCCTCTTGCGATCCACCTTGTTGTGCTGGCTCTCCTGGCGGATAGCTTTATCCACCAGCTTCTCGAAGTCTGGGTAGTCGCTAGAGAGGAGCTGATTGGTCAGCTCGTCGTTCAATCCATCCAAAAACTTCTCCTGTCTTTCCGCATCGGTGCGGACCTCTTCTGGCGCGTAGCGCGCTAGACGGTTGAACTCGTGGAGGTATTCGGTAACCGTCCTATTCCCTTGACCAGGTCCTTGAATTCTCTTTTCTTTTGTGCCACAATTCCCGCCGGAATCTGCGACTTCCGGAAATTGTAGCAGAATTCGGCCCAAGTGACCTCTGTGGTAGCGGTGCGGGTCACCAGGAAATTGTCCCACCAAGCCGATGCGGGACCTTGGAGTTGGTGAGTAGCAAAAGCGACCTTCTCTTGGTCGGTGCACTGGAGGAGGTTGAGCTTCTTCTCGATGGCCAACAACCAGTCGTTGGCATCAATGGGGTTGGGGGAGCTGGAGAAAGTTGGCGGCCTGACCCTCAGGAACTCTGGCAGCTTGGATTGAGGGGCAATGGCCGGATTCTGTGGTTGCTGGTGTTGTTGCTGCTGGTTGTTCTGCTGCATCTGTTGCATCATCAGAGCCATCATCTGGTTTTGGTTGGCCAAAACCTGCGCCAAGGTGGGGTTCTCCGGTAGTGGCGGTGGCACATGGTTAGGTACTCCTTGATCCTGAGGTGCTCCTTCTCGCTGGTTGGTGGCGCTAGTGTCACTGGCAGCACGGGCTCCACTCCTTGTGTTCACCATCTGAAGGGGAGAGCAAAGGAAGGGGAGAGCAGAGGGAGGAGAGGAGAAAAACAGGTGGCTCAGAAACAGGAGTGGTGATTAAGTGATTGGATTAAATTAACTGAACTTCTTGGTTGGAAACATAGGAAAAACAGTTCAACTCCTAATTACGGCGGACATACCACAACAGACGGCATGCCACCACTAACCCCAAACAAACAAACATTCCTAACATTACAACTAAACAGGAAATCAAACTAAGAAAACGGCAAAGCTAAGGGTGGCGCGTCTAATGCTCTGAGCGGCTTCGACGGTCATCCGAGTCGTACTCCGGCTCCTGCTCGTCTCCGGCCTCGTCGTCTGTGCGGCTCCTGGATCCGCCCACATAATCCACACTCCCGTGGGCCGAAGAACTGGCCTCGCTGCGAGTGCGAGACCCGCTGAAGGAGCTGCTGTCGTCCGTCGAAGTGAAACCTCCATGGATGCTGGTGCCTCCTTGAGAGCCATCGCCATCAGACGATGCACTGATCCATCCACCCGTCGGTGCTGGTACTGGAGCAGGTGCAGGCACTGGAGCTGGTGCTGGAGCTGGTGCTGGAGCTGGTGCCGGTGGGGGTGGTGGTGCGTCTACGGATAGCAAGGGGGGGAATCAATGTATGCTCAGATCCAAATAAGTAAACAATAAATAATTTGGAAGCAACAACGATTTTATGCAGTAAATAGTTTTGTAAGTAAATTTGGAACCAACAAAATACCATTGCGAAACCACATAAGATTCACATAATAATTTCGACACAAATAAAGGGATTTTATGCATGCTGTAAATCAAACATTTCCCAAGAATAACCAATGTTTTCCCAAAATTTGGACACTATGTCAATCCTTGAAACAAAAATTTAACTCCAGGTTTGACTCAAATTTTCCATCACATAAACGGCCAAGATTTTACCCCAACTTGAAAATAGATTCCCACTTTTCCCAAAATAACTCCAACTGTAAGAAGCATATGCAAATGGGAATTTCAGAGGGCTCTTAGGGTTTCCATTTGGCTGGTCCTACGGTCAAGCTCGGCTCTGATACCAACTTGTAACGCCCAGAAATTCGCACCGAAATTCTGAACATTAATGTGTAATAAATCCCTGCCCAGGAAAGCCAGGGTACACAAACCAAGTTGCCATACAGAGTGTCTTACAAACAGAGTAAACTGTAAATTACATAAGTGCAGCGGAAAAAAAAAGTAAAACGGAGTCTATAAACATCTGGCCAAGCAGCCGATTCCATTCCCACAGGCACCTTGACGGCGGAGCCAGCCTATTCCTCAGGATGATCTTCAACTGACGCGTCCTCCAACACTGGGGGGGGGGGGAAATTGGAGCAAGGCTGAGTACCACCCACAGTACTCAACAAATCACACCCACAAAAATGCATATGCACCGGGTACAAAGATGGGATAGGGTTTATTTGCGGAAAAGCAGTTGCAAAAGGGAGTAGTTCGCAAACATTGAAAAGTTGATTTAATTAACAATATTAATTCACCACTGATTAACGTTACACCACGTTAACCAGGCCCAACCATTCCCAACTGATTGACGCTAAACCACGTCAACCAGTCTCCACTGATGAACGCTACACCACGTTCACCAGACACCTCCGGGTACCGTTACACCACGTTACCCGGACTCCACTGATTAACGCTACACCACGTTAACCAGTCACCACCGGACAACGTAACCCGCTGACCAGCTTTTCCCGACCAACGCTAAACCACGTTGACCAGGCCGCGCTGATGGAAGTTACACCACGACCACCAGGCGAAACTGATGAGAGTTAAACCACACTCACCAGTCTCCACCGACTAGCGTTACACCACGCTAACCGGTCACCCCCGGTCAGCTCAACCACGCCGACCGGACACACACCTTCCACAACACCAGTTTGATAAAACCAGATTAATTATCTAGGGTGAGACTAATCACGGTGAGTCTTGGCCAATGTGCCCATTACCGCGGGCGCGGCTATTCGAATAGTTTTACTCTGATCAGAGGTGTACAACTGTACCACAAGACACAGCCCCACACACGTTCCCGTGTGCCAGTACATCACCACGATGTCCCGTGCGAGGCTGTGACAGGACCGTTCACGCAACCCCTCCCTAACCATCCACACCACGCTGAGGTTGCACCTGCCGACAGGGCACGCCATATTGGCCAGGCTACCCCCCTTGCGCCACGGTGAATCCGGCAGCCGATCAACCCTACCCCGGGCCGACCCAACTCCATCACGCCCACCCTCTTCATCGGTGCCTAGGAGAGGGAGAAGAGACGCTTCAAGCCCAGCCGTTGCCCACGCTGGCTTGTGGCAAGTACGGGAAGTTGCCCAAGTGGTTCCCGCGAACCGGTCCTTAATTGCCATGGGTGTGACAAGCAAACCATACACCCACAGCCCACCATTCAGGTCAAAATTTTAGGAATTTAACAACAACCTATCCATGGTTCCATTTTTCCGACATTGAGTCGAATCATATAAAAAGACATTATTTAATACCCAGGTGAGCTATGTTGCTAAGCATGGCTAAGCATCCTAGGGATCATATTCTACTCATATTATTACCCAGGTGACAAGGATTTAGTTATCAAGACTAAGGCTGAAACCTAACATTGTATAGGCAATACCAATCCACATGAATTATTGAAATAATGCAGTTTATTTGCGTAAACAAAGCAATTTAATGAAAATGGGTACGAATTGATCAAAGTATCAGTGCGACTTGCCTTGCTCCGGCTCAAGGTATTCGCTACGATCTCGAAATACGCAGGAGAATTACCGGCGTCGGATTCTACAACAAACAGTGCATAAACAATTAAAAACAGTACATGGGGGTCAACAAACATGGGCTGAAAGTATTTTTAATGGATTCTTGGCATTTTTCTGGATTTAATGAAATTTGAATGGACTTAATCAGAGTTCGCATGAAATAGTTATGATTTATTGAAGTTTACTGCTATTTTCAGAGTGAATATAATTAACCAGTGATTTAATGCGCATTAACCGATTAATGACGTCACTAGACTGGGAAGCCGGCGCTGACAGGCGGGCTCCACCAGCCAGTGGCGTGCGAGAGGCAGGCGCACGGCGGACCAAGTCCACCGCGGCCGAGAGCGGGCGCACCACGCGGGCGAGCGAGCGGGCGGCCCCGATCTGCCACCCGGCAGATCGGACGGCCCCGGGGAGCGGCGGCCGAAGCCAGCCGTCCCGAGCGGGAGCGGCGGCGCGCACGCGACCCGATGGTCGACGACGGCGACACACCCGGCGCGGCGACGACCACACGGAGGGGCGGAAATGAACGGGAAAACGGAGGGGTTCTCACCGGCGGCTCGCGACGGCGAGCGACGGCGCGAAGATGACAAGTGGCAACGAAAAGGCGGCGGCGGCCTCGGACGACGTCGGCGACGGAGCTCCGACGGCGGGGAACGGGCGAGAGGCGGCTGCCGAGGTGTCCTGGAGGATGAGGAGGACGGAGAGGAGTTAGAGTGGAGAATGGAGACACGGCGCGGCAGGAAACATCGGCCGGAAAGGAGGCGGAAGGCCGATACTCACCGTGCGCGGGCGAGGCGGTCCGGCGAGCTTCGGCTTCCACGGAGTGGCGGCCGAGATGCGGCGCGGCGCGCGCGAAGGTGCAGGCGGTGGCGGAGTGGCCTGGCGGCGTCCGGAACGGCGGCGAGCGGTGGCCGGAGGCAGCGAAAAACGGTGGAGCTCGGATGCGCGGTGGCGACGGTTCTGGGGCACTGGAAAGCTCGGCGTGTTGGGGAAAAGATGGAGGAGAGGGTGGAGATGGTTTATAAACAGTCGGCCGGGAGAGATCGAGGCCGAACGGCTCCAATCGTGCACGGGAGAGTGGACGGCGGCGTGGGCATCGTGCGCGTGGTTCACGGGAGAGAGGGGACGTGGACGCCGGAGAACTCGGGGGAGTGGGGCGGACTCGGTCCGCGACCGTTTGAACGAGTGCGAGTGCGGGAGGATGAGGAGGACGGCGCCGGATCGGACTGCCCCGGGAGTTTCCCCTCCGCCCGATTCGGACGGAGGAGAACGATGATGCTGACAGGCGGGCCCGGCCTGTCAGCGGGAGGAGCGTTGGCGCGGGCGCGAGCACGAGAGAGCGCGGGGCGCGGGCAAGGGAGAGGGCACGGGCACAGGGTGCGGGGCGCGGGCGCGGGGCGAGGGCGCGAGGAGCGAGGGCGCGGGCGGCACAGGAGCGGGCCAGCAGCCCCGAGGGAGAAAAAGAGAAAGGAAGAAAGAAAAAGATTTCCAGGACGATGTTAATTCCGATAAGCGTATTTGATTTATTAAAAATAGTTCCGGCGCTCTGTAAATTCCACTAAAAATCCAGTTAATGTATTTTGGCACAGAGAATACAAGAAAAAATATTCCCGGCCATGACAATTTATTATCTAGCATTTTACACCATCAATTAATTTCTCTAGCCATTTTAAAATTCCTTTTCTTAGGTATTTTCTCCGGTAAGTTTCTGTGTGGCTAAACTCAGGGTGTGACAAGCGTCAACGGCCGTTCCCCTCTTTCCCCGACGTCCGCAATGACCTGCTGCTCGAGGAGATTTCCTTCAAGGACAAGGCTAGTTCCTCCTCCTCCACTGCGTTCGTTGCTACACCCACGCCGTCTAGCCGCAACTCCGCTGCTCCTTCTGCTCCGAGCCACACGCCTAGCCCGTACCCCAACTTGGCACCTGGTGGGACGGCCCAGGGACATGGTGGTCGTCCTGCACCACCTCCGTATCAAGATGGGTCTCCCACCACTGCAAGAGGTAACTGTCCCAACAACAGACGCCGCCGCAATCAACGCTCCAACGGCAGCGACTACGGCACACAGGGCAGTGCTCTAGGTGGCTGGCCACCAAGCTTCTTCAACCCTTGGTCTGGTATGGTCCAGGTCTGGCCCACCAGTGCGCTGTGCCCCTCCGATGGTGGTTCTCGGCCCCTACCGACGCCGCCACAAGCTTATGTTGCAGCACCCCCTAGCGCCTTCAGCCTTGCACCCGGGGTTCCTGCTATGGCGGCCTACGGTGCCTTCTCGGTGTTTCCAGCACCAGCACAGCAGCAGCAGCCTTCGGCACCCGCCCAGCAGCAGAAGCCCTCAGCCATGTGGACGCCCATGGCCGGTGCCACTTGGGACCAGGCGGCCCTCGCCAATGCGTTCCAGATGATGCACTTGATGCCGCCTCCGTCGAATGACTGGTACATGGACTCTGGCGCTAGCAACCACATGACATCCGACTCCGGTAACCTCACCAGCTCCCACCCTCCTTCACATTCCGATCCATCCAATATTATTGTTGGCAATGGTGCCATGCTCCCTATTCATTCTATTGGTTCTACACAGTTATACCATTCTGATCGTCCTTTTTATCTTCGGAACGTGTTAGTCACACCATAGTTAATCAAAAATTTGATATATGTTCGTCGCTTTACTACTGACAATCACGTTTCCGTTGAATTTTACCCTTTTGGTCTCTCTGTCAAGGACCTTCTGACCCGGAGCGTGATCGCCAGGTGCAATAGTACTGGTGACTTGTACCCATTGCTGCCATCCTCCTTCATTAGCTCCCATGCTTTGGTTGCTACAGCTGCCCCACCATCACTTTGGCATCGTCGTTTAGGTCATCTTGGCGCAGAGGCTTTATCTAAACTAGCTAGCACCTCTGCCATTACATGTAATAATGGAGCACTTGAACCCATTTGTCATGCATGTCAGCTCGGGCGTCACGTCCGCTTGCTTTTCCTACTTCTAGTTATTGTGCTACTCATAATTTTGACTTAATTCATTGTGATCTTTGGACCTCTCCTGTTGTCAGTGTGTCCGGTTACAAATACTATTTGGTCATTCTTGATGATTGCTGGCTTTTCCTTTGTGTCTCAAGTCTGACACTTTTTCTACTCTTTCTCACTTTTTTGCCTATGTGCGCACACAGTTTGGCTCCACCATGCGAAGCGTGCAGTGTGACAATGGATGCGAGTTTGATAACTCCTCCTCCCGCATGTTCTTCCTCACACACGGCATTGCACTCCGCATGTCATGTCCATACACTTCACAGCAAAACGGTAGAGCCGAACGTATCGTTCGCACCACCAACAACATCATGCGCACCTTACTTTTCCAGTCCAACATGCCCACACAGTATTGGGTAGAAGCTCTCCATGCCACCACCTATTTGCTCAATCGACACCCAACCAAGACACTAAAATTCTCCACGCCTTACTTTGCTTTGTACGGCGTTCAGCCCTCCTATTCTCACCTTCGTGTTTTTGGTTGCCGTTGTTACCCCAACCTTTCTGCCATAGCTCCAAACAAGCTTTCACCTCGATCTACACTTTGTGTTTTTCTTGGTTATTCCTCTGAGCATAAAGGTTACCGGTGTCTTGATATGGAGTCAAATCGGATCATCACATCACGGCACGTCACCTTTGCTGAGAGCTCCTTTCCCTTTGCCGACTTAGCGACCTCGTCGTCGCCAACTAACCTCGATTTTCTGCTGGAAATGGACTCTACCCCTCTTCCCATTGGGTTACGGGGCTCTGCAGGTGTTCCTTCAGTTGGTGGAGCCGTTGCCCCCATTGGCCGTGTGCCACGGGCAGCTGCCAGTGGCTCCGCCGGCCCTGACGTGCGCCCAGCCACTCTGGTTGGCCTCGATCTGCCGGCCCTTGGCTCGGTCATGCCTGGACCAGCCGTGTCGCCCCTGTCTCCAAGCGCCGTAGCACCAGGCGCGTCTCCTGGCGCGCTAGCCCTAGGCGCGGCACCTGTGCCGCCCCCTCTAGCAGGCGCGGCATCGTCTACTCACGGCGTCATGCCGGCTGCCCCCGCACCCCCTGGATCGGCAGCTGCGCCCTCACCAGTTCAGGGTGCCGAGATGGCTGCCCCCGTACGGGTTGTTGCCAGCCGAACTAGTCCCCTCGCCGCTGTTCCCATCACCCCCGTTGATAATGCTCACCGCATGGTCACTCGGGGGAAACGTGGTTATCGTCTTCCCATGGAGTGGCTTAATCTCCATGCCGCAACACTTTCGCCGCTTCCAAAGACGTACCGTAGTGCTCTTGTGGACCCCAATTGGCGCAAGGCTATGGAGGAGGAGTTTGATGCTCTCCAGGCTAATGAAACCTAGGATTTAGTCCCACGTCCAGCAGTAGTGAACGTCGTTACCGGAAAATGGGTGTACTGCCACAAGCTCCATCCGGATGGGTCTCTTGATCGTTATAAGGCACGATGGGTTCATGGAGGTTTTACCCAATGGCTTGGCATCGACTTTGATGAGACTTTCAGCCCCGTTGTGAAGCCGACAACCATCCGCACAGTTCTCACCTTGGCACTCTCCAAGGGTTGGCCCATTCAACAGCTTCACGTAAAAAATGCTTTCTTGCATGGGACTCTTTCGGAGACAGTTTATTGCATCCAACCTTCAGGGTTTGTTGATCATTCATGTCCAGATCATGTCTGCCGTCTCAACAAGTCCTTGTATGGTTTGAAGCAGGCTCCTTGCGCATGGTACAGTCGATTTGCCTCCCACCTGCTCACTCTTGGCTTTGTTGAGGCCAAGTCAGACACCTCGTTATTTATCTTTCATCGAGGAGATGAAATGGTTTACTTGCTTCTCTATGTGGATGACATTGTGCTCACCGCTTCCTCTCCCGGTCTTCTTCGGAGGACTATCAGTGCTCTACAGTAGGAATTTTCTATAAAAGATCTTGGACCTCTCCATCAATTTCTGGGTGTCTCGGTGACTCATCAATCTGATGGTTTGCATCTCTCTCAGCGCCATTATATATTGGAGATATTGGAGCGCGCTGGTATGTCCTCTTGTAAGCCATGCAGTACGCCAATTGATACTCATTCAAAGCTCTCTAGTGATGGTCCTCCTGTTGCTGATGCCACGGATTATTGAAGCATTGCTGGTGCTCTACAATACTTAACATTCACTCGTCCTCATATTGCTTATGCCGTCCAGCAAGTGTGTCTCTTCATGCATGATCCTCGAGAGCCACACCTCGCTCTGGTGAAGCGCATACTGCGCTATCTTCATGGGACCCTCGACTACGGCCTAGTTCTTCACCGGACTTCTCCTGCAGAGATGGTTGTTTACACCGACGCTGATTGGGCAGGTTGTCTCGATACGCGTAAGTCCACCTTGGGCTACGGTGTTTTTCTCGGGGATAATCTCGTTTCTTGGTCGTCGAAGCATCAGCAGACAGTCTCCCAGTCTAGTGCTAAGGCCGAGTATCGTGCTGTGGCCAACGGAGTTGCAGAGGCTACCTGGTTGCGACAACTCTTGGGTGAGCTATATTCTCCGTTGCAGCGTGCCACTGTTGTCTATTGTGACAACATCTGTGCCGTTTACCTCTCCAGCAATCCGGTTCAACATCAACGGACGAAGCATATTGAGATTGACTTGCACTTTGTTCGTGAGCGTGTGGCTCTGGGCGAGGTTTGCGTGCTGCATGTCCCTACTACATCGCAGTACGCCGACGTCTTCACCAAGGGGCTACCGACGTCGATCTTCACGGAGTTTCGGTCCAGTCTCAACGTTCGTCCTTCTACCGTTTTGACTGCGGGGGAGTGTTAGACTATTTTTAGATGTGACCCGTTGAGTCTCCTAATCTTCCTGGCCTATATATGTAACCTTTGGTTAATCAATCAATTAATTGTGTGAATTATCTCTGCTGTTACTCTCAGCAGGAGCCGCGTCCCTGACACACGGGCCCCACGCGTCGGAGCCGTCTTCCCCACGGCTCTCCTCCTCTCTCTCGCCCGACAGGCGTTCAATAGAACGCCCACGTGGGCTCGTAGCGCTGCCTTCATCGCGTCGTGTCGCTGCCACCGCCGCCCCCGACGCCCTCGGCCTCCCCGCCGTCTCTCCCTGCTACGCCGCGCCCGCGAACCGAGCCGCCTCGGCCGGCGCAGACACCCCACGCCTCGCGTCCCACGCCACCGCCATAGCCTCTCAGAGCTCGCGCATCGCCTCTGTTCCCCGTCGCCTAGCGCCGGCCCCCTCCTATAAATCCGCGGACACCATCTTCTCCTCGTTGCAACTCGCCCTCGCCGTAGCCGCATTGCCGCACATACCCGAGCTCGAGCTCGAGCTTGCAAACCACCGCCTCGATTTCTTTCCTCCTCTCGGTAAGCACCATCCCCCCTCCTGTCTCCACCCCTCTTCTCATCTTCGCTTCAATCACCCGAGCCTGAAGCCCTTGTCCGAGCCGCCGCCAGCGCCAGCGTTCTGCCGTCGCCGCAGGTCATCTTATCTCCCTGCCGCCTCGGGACTTCGCGTCGCCGGCCGCCGTCGACGCCCGATTGCCCCATCCGAGCTGCTCAAACGCTTCGTGACCCTCTCCGCCGTCTGCCACTAAAGCTCGCTTGTCGAGAGTCGCTGGGGATCAACCGGACCACTTCGGCCTTCGTCGGCCGTCGATCTCCAGCCGAACTAGCCTCGCCTCCCTTCTCTCTCTCTCCCTGCCATGCGGGCCCGCTAGCCATAGCCGCCGACATGTAGGCCTCCTCTCTTATTTCACTGTCCAGCGGCCCCCATTGTCCCACTGTATGACATATGGGCCCGCCAGATTAAACCCTCTAATCTTTTCTCTGGTCCCACTGACATGTGGGTCCCCTCCATTTGTTCTCCTATATGAGTGACATGTGGGACCCCCTGTTTACTCTCTCTACCCCAATGACATGTGGACCCCAGCCATTTCTCTCTCCCTCACTGACATGTGGCCCAATCCTCTGTCACTTACATATGGGACCCATCCCTTTTTCCCATGAATGACATGTGGGTCCTTCTTATCAATCCCTCTCTCTTCTTCACTAACAGGTGGACCTAGCCTCCTATCCTCTCACTTTCACTTACATGTGGGTCCCAGCTATCAACCCAAGGAATATTCTCGAGAATATTCCTTTCCAATTCAAATAAACTCTTTTTAATTTCAGAAAATCCAATTAAACTTCAAAAATTCATATCTTTTTATCCGTCACTCCGATCGACCTCATTCAAGTCTCAAAATTTTTCCAAAATTGAGATCTACCTCATGGCACTACTAGTTATTAATAATAGTATTTTATTTCTAGATTTTTTGTGTATTTTTCTCTCGTTACGCGTAGTCGACAACGATGGAATTTCTTCGGACGTTGGATTTTCGCGAGTTCTGAAGACGAAGTCAGAGGAAAGTCTCTTTGAACATATTGATCCTAGTTTACAAAATATTATTGTTTGCCAAAATGCATTTTAGTGCGCATGTTAAATTGATTCAGCCTCGGTTCGCGCGACGAACCGACGGACCTACCTAGTAGTTGCAATACCCGATAGACTTGAAAAACCCTATTCCTTGTCGCTCCACCTTAGTGTTACCTCGGCATCCGTGCTCTATGAGAATGGTTATCGATGGTTCCACTCATATCACATGTGTTGTCGAAATGGGAAAACCAGGGTTTATAAAATCTTTTAACCAGACACGCGGTGTCGGTAAGTTTGTGAAATAAGAAATGTTTGCGAAAACTCATGATGCAAAGTGATCGTCTGGGCAGGGATGCTTTGTATTCGCATATAAAGAACGATTCCTTGGGGAATTGCACTGACCTACAGTGCGACCACACGGGCGTTATGGGACGCCCCGGCTAAGTATTAAGCCGGAACGGGGTTACCTCGCATGCCAATAGATGTGGAATGCTAGGATAAAGTGTTTGGGGGTTTCTCTAGGTTCCTAAGTAGAGCAAGGAAGGGAAGCTTGCCTAGTACTTGGTCATGGAGTTTGGGGAATTTGCAAGCCGAATGCTTTAGTGAGATTGGCCCATCTATCGAGCATGAGGTACCCTGGGATGGCTCTTAAAAGGCCTTGTCGCGAACCTTCCCCTACTGACGAGTGAGGGAAGTAAGCTCGCGTCGTGTGAGGAAAGCGTACATCTCTACAGAGATCTGAACTGTTCGAACAGCCGTGCCAACGGTTATGGGCGATGTGAAGTGATTCCTCTAGCGTAGCCTTATTTTTACAAAAGGTTTATGAAGCAAGTTTGTGGTTGGGAACCGTTACCAGAATCGGCCAGGTCGGCTGATGGATGACCAGTACGTGGTCTAAAATGGTCCTGTGTAGATCGGGATGTCAGATGGCATCATAGATTAGGCTTCCCGAGCGGAAGCAATGTGATGGAGCCGAAACTGAAATGATGAGATGAATGATGTCCTGAATAGGACGAAAGTGAAAGGAAAATAATAGAGAAAAAAAGGAGTTGACGTCCTAGAAAGGACGAAAGTGAAAATAAACTAATGGATAGTATACGCTCAACCACTGTCATGGTCCGACAAGTGGTATACTTGACTAGAAACTTTAATCAAATAAAATCTGTTCGTCCGCTTGAGTTGTTGCAAAGCAATTCGCGAAAAGGATCGAGGCGAGAGCCTCTTTCCAGTAACACTGAGACAACCCACACCTAGAGTTTTGGAAAATATTTTAAAATGAAAAGTTTGCGAAATAAACCCTAGCTTTCCTTGATGGCCTGCTGTTGACGCCGAAAACCCTCTGGGGGCCGTCCGGCGTCTGGGTGACACGCGAAGGCCTGGGAGATTTGCTTCACTCCAGTGCAGGTCCTAAAGTTTGAGGTTCGTAGGCGTGCCAGTCAATTTGACCCTGTAATTGACAAGGAGGAAAATGTTAGATCAATGAGCCAATCGGCTGGAAGCCGATCTAGACTCGTTTCATCAGCCGATGGCCGATGCGCACTGTAGCACTTATACATCGGCTTAAGGCCGATGACGGCAAGAACAATAACGTGATAATAAACAAATATAGTGCTAGCCGATCATCAAAGGGATACTCAAAAACCGGCTATAAACTTGATAAAATAAGCAAGTATAATACATAAATAAATCAAATAGATCCTAGCCGATCATGGTCTAGTGTTACTGGTGTTGCTATAAAGATGTGCCTGCACCTGGACCCTTGCTTATATCGGCTCCCGGGATCTTCGTCCGCTGTCCGGGCCCATACACTGGTCCTTACCCGGGCTCATGCCCGGGCCCTCACCTGGGGTCGTGCCCGGGAACCTGCTTGTACTTATACTTGGATCGGCAGAATAAACCCATCGGCTAGCCCTTAGCCGATTGCAACAATGATACAGGCAAGAACATATAATAAAGTATGCAATAACGTAAATAATAAATAATTGATAAGCTAGCCGACTACTGAATGGAGCGAGTATAGGATAAGACAATGAATAAATGCAGTCGGCTTTAACAGATAACTTATCGGCTAAGCACTCCGATAACACCATCGCACAACACCATCGGCTCATCAAGAGTAAAGCTATTATCGTCAGTCTAATAGATCGGACCCAACCGTTGCAGCACAGACCGACAATGATAACAATGCCTCAATGGGCCGATAAATATAATGCGATCGTGATGAAGATAACTTATCGGCTATGCACTCCGATAAGACGCCTGCGCACAAAGCATCGGCCTAGCAGGACCGACTTATCACTAGCAGTTCAGTAGGTCGGACCTAACCGATGCAGCACGAACTGATGATAAATCGCTCCCAGTAAGTCGATACAATCTATGCACGCGTGATGTGATATACCTAATCAATCTATGAGATCAAACTGAACTGATGCAGCCATAGATAAAGTAAATATATCGTGGTAAGCCGACTACCATAAACCGACTAGAATATCGGACCTAACCGAGGAAGTCCTAGCCGATTGGTAGCCGGGGTGACGAGACTTACCCTCTCGCAGGAGTTCGGACCTAACCGATGCAGCCCGGCTCGAGAAGCAGGATCCCGTTGAAAGGGTGGTGATGCGCCGAATTTTGTATTGATCTGTAGTTGATAATTTACAAGGTCCCCGGGCATACGTATATATACCCCGAGTTACATGAGTCCTTATAGGACACGATATATGATTTCCTATCTATAATAGAAAACGCTAACTAATCCTGACCGGACACGAGGTCAGGTTCCCTAAAAAAAATAAATCTTTTCCTAATAAACATAGTAATTAACTGCCACGCGCGGTCTTCACGGCTCTTTCTCGGACTCGGCCTGCTCCTTGAACCAATTTCTGTTAATCGACTGCAATCGTTCCCTTGACCGAATCTGATACAAGGCCTTACCAAATTTTGGCGTTAACACCTGCATGTTCACACTTTTCTATGACTTGCTGAGTACGTATGTACTCAATCCATCTCCATTTCCCCTCCTTCAGGATGGTGAAATTGAAGTGAAGATTATGGTTTCTTTCCTAATTCTAAGCCATTGCTTGTAGATTGGGTTCCCGCTGCGTTGTCGTTCCACTGCTGCTGTTCTGTTTACAGGATGTTGCTCAGGGCTTGTCCGAAGTCACAACTTCTGAAGGTATAATATATGTTTATTTAATTAATTGCTGTGGTACATCTCCGTTGACCGTGGATACCAGCAAGGTTGTCTGGGACTGGTACCGGCATCGCGGTTCCGTGTGAGTTGGTTCACGCCAATCTCCTGCGGCGCTTCATCTCTAGTGTCACTATAGGTGGTGTCAGGGCAGGGGCGTTACAGAGGTGGTATCAGAGCGTAGGTTTGGTTTTAGGAACGAAACCTCTTCTCTCATAAGATGCCCATAAGGACCGTATTTTGGAATACAAAAACTAATTGCGAAAAGTTTCTGCTATCTTAGCCCCTTCTCTATTTTAAAAAGAATTTTCTACCCTCTTCCCATTTCAAAAATCCTAGAAAGTAGTGCCATAATGCTCCTTTCTCCTGGTGTCGACCTTTCGACACAATAGACATGGTCGCCCCTTGATCATTCCTTCCGATCATGTCATAACAACCTTGATATTAGGCTCCACTTGTGTAGGGCCAAACTGCACTCCCACCTTTGCATGGGTGGAGGGGTTAGCGATGGCCTACCAATCATTTGATTGGGATGCCATCCACAGCAGCACAACCTTCTTGGAATCTTACCATTCCACTCCATGACATAACCCCCCCCTAAGGAACATGTCTACCCTACCACACTTCATTGGCATCCCGAAGATGTTCTGGTGACATCCACCATTCCCAATTTAGTCAATAATTGAGTCCACCCTACTTGCATCTTTCCCCCTTGACCTCTAAAGGGACCCTATTTCCTACATACTACATATTGGAGCTTTTGCCCTTGAGGACAAATGCTTGGCAGTACCGCTTTCTTCTCCCTTGCGCCCAGCAGTTGTGTTGTTCACTACTGTGGATCCTCTTTGAAAGAACCCGTAGGTTGTTCTCGTTGGATAACCTTACTTCCTTTAGGTTAACCCTAGCATCGTGCCAACTCGATAGGAGTTCGGTAGAATAGTGCGTGTGTTTGTGTTATGCTTGGAAGTCCGTTCTTGCAAGGTATGCGTCCAGTCAGGCCTGCGCAGCCTAGCGACTTGGTCAAAACAAGGAAGTCCTTCAATAAAATCCATGGATACCTGCTGCCAAGCACCCTCAGGGATAGGGAGTGGCTGCAACAACCCAAGGTAGCTTGCTGACATATTTGACACTCTTGTACCACTTTTTTAATTAGCTTTTTCATCCCATGCCAAGCAAACAACTTCTGCTGTAAGTGACAGGAAACCCAGAATGGCCACCAACAGGGATGTCATGCAAGGCTACAATAATTTTCAGTTGCAGAGGAGAATTATTGCCTACCCAAATTCTGCCCTTATATTTTAGAAGGCCTTCTTTGAGCTCAAAGTGCTCCTTTGAAAGAGGACTAATTGCTAGTTGAGAGAGAAGTTTAGAGGCACTAAAATCCTGGAGATACCCTTGACAGACCTCCTGCAACCATACAGGTTGACATATAGAAATGGCATTCAACTCTGTAGCAGTGACATGATCCATTCTTGACAATGCATCAGCTGTAGCATTATGGGCTCCCTCTCTATAGAAAATTTTGTATTAGAGGCCCAACAATTCGGTAAAAGCTTTTTGCTGCCAAGGAGCATGAAGTCTTTGATCAGTGATGTGCATGAGGCTCTTATGATCAGTTAGAATGACAAATTGTGCTTGTTGTAAATAGGACCTCCAATGATCCACTGCCAACAATATTGCCAAATACTCCTTCTCATAGGTAGATAATCCTTGTGTCCTAGGGCCTAGAGCCTTGCTAACAAAAGCTATGGGATGCCCTTCCTGAGATAAAATTGCCCCAATTCCCACATCAAAAGCATCAGTTTCAAGGGTAAATGTTTTGGAGAAATCAGGTAAAGACAACACTAGGGTAGTGACTAAAGCCTGCTTGAGCTGGCTGAAGGCATTGTCAGCCTCAATGGACCAGATAGATGGAACTCCCTTCTTCAGCAATTGTGTGAGTGGTTTGGAGATGACACCAAATCCTTTGACAAACTTCCTATAATACCCCGCCAAACCAAGGAATCCTCTAAGTTTCTTCAATGTTTTTTATACAACCCAATCAATTATTGATTGAATTTTACTTGGATCAGTGGACACCCCTTCACTACCAATAATATGGCCGAGATAAAACAATTTGTTCTGGGCAAAAGAGCATTTACTGAGCTTCACTTTCCATTCATGGTCCAATAGAAGCTGTATACTTGTCTGAGATGATCAAGGTGGGACTCCAAATTAGGGCTATAGACCAGTATATCATCAAAAAAGACTATAGCAAACTTTCTGAGCACTGGGCTAGAGTAGCATTCATGGCTCCTTGAAAGGTTCCAAGGGCTCCAGTTAATCCAAAAGACATCACCTTATATTCATAGTGGCCAGTATGTGTTTGGAAGGCAGTTTGTGCTCCTTACCTTCTACCATCCTGATTTGGTGGTAACCAGCCCTAAGATCCAATTTAGAGAAATATGTAGCACCAGCCAATTCATCTAAAAGTTCATCGATTACTGGCATTGGATACTTTCTTTTGATAGTGATAGCATTGAGATGTCTGTAATCAATCACTAATCACCAAGTTCCATCCTTCTTCCGAACCAACAAGGTAGGTGAAGAGAACGCACTGTGGCTATGTTGAATAACACCAGATTCTAGCATCTGTTTAACTTGCGTTACTATTTCATCCTTTTGAACTGGGTTATAGCGATATGGCTGGACATTAATTGGTTTAGCTCCTTCAATTAGTGGAATCCGATGATCACAATATCTTTTTGGTGGCAGCCCTTTTGGTTCCTCAAATACAGATTGAAAAGAATGCAATGGGTCTTGGATTGCTGGAGGAATTGGTGTGTCAGCAATTGTAGAATCAGTAGACGATTGCACCAAGTGCAACAATGCTCCAGCCCGGCATAACCCCTTTAATTGATCCTCAGAGATGGGAGCATAGGAGTCCACTTTAGGGATGATGCCTTGCACCCTAGTCAATTTTTGTTTGTACATGAATTCCATCCATTTTGCATTCCAATCAATTTGCATGGGGCTAAATCTCTCAAGTCAGTCCATGCCCAATATAGCATCATAAGTACCTAAAGGTAACACCCTGAAATCAGTCTTATAGTCATGTCCTTGCAACCACCAATTGCAATCAAGAATTACTTTCGTACAAATCATGTGCCCCCCATCAGCAATTTTGACTTGGATAGCCCTCCTAGTATCTTGAACCCCTGACACATGAGTAGCAATTTGCTGGTCTAAAAAAGAATGGGTGCTACCTGAGTCCACTAGCATAAGCAATTCAGCCCCTTGAATTAAGCCCTTGACTCGAAGTGATTTATGCGATTCAGTGCTAGTCAAAGCCTGTGGTGAAATTGCCATCAGCACACCTTGCTCAGACTCTAACTGCTGCTCAAGTTCCTCTTCCACTGATCCATCTGTATTGAGAGCATTCATTAATTCTTCAACAACATGTAATTGAATAGTTTGGGCACATTTGTGTCCTTGCCCCATTTCTCACCATAGATGAAGCACAACCCTTTGGCTCTTCGATAAGATTTGAGGGCTAACACCTTTTCATCTGTGACTTGGGACTTAGGCATCTCTGTGGGTTTTCTGTCTGATTGGGGAACTCCCATGGACACTGGCCTAGCAATGTTGGTTTGAGTAAATGGGTTCACCTTGGGGTAAAATTTGCCATAAGAATTGCTATCAGACCCCCTTTACCTATTTCTTCTAGTACCATCCAATGCTTCTTCCTGTAATAGGGCTAAGGAGCATGCTAAATCTAGGTCTAGTAGCTTCTACACCATGACCACTGTTCTAATGTCATCCCTTAAACCTTCCACAAACTTGGTGACAAAGTAAATTGGATTGATTGCGTTATCATAAGCTAGCATTTGATGCATAATACTGTCAAACTGCTCCACATATTCTGACACAGTCCCCCACTGTCTGACATGGAACCATTTCCTAATGAGTGCCTGTTGCCTATCCTTAGTGAATTTTCTGCATACTATGTCACACAGATCTTCCCAAGTAGCCCCCAACAAATTCCCACGAACTGATTGCAACCAAAATGTAGCATTACCCACAAAATTCAAAGTAGCCAGCTTAATCCAATTTGCAAGGTGTACACCATATGTGTCAAAATAGGATTCACAATTACTGCGCCACATTTAGGGGTTATCTCCATCAAATTGCGAACAATTCATCGGTGGTAATCCTCCCCCAACTGGACTTACATATCCCCTCATATGCGATCTCAAAACTGAAGCATCATAGTAGTAGGGTGGTGGAGTGACATAAGAGGGATCAAACATACCTATCTGTTGCAGTGGAGTAGGCACTGCCATGGCTGCATTCACGGGATCCCCTAGGAATGTTGCAGTGGAGTAGGCACTGCCATGGCTGCATTCACGGGATCCCCTAGGTACTGTCTCGATGTCTGCTCCTCACCCATGGTTGGCCCGGTGTTCTCCATTTTGGTTTTTCCCCCAACCAGATGCGTTGATGACTTTAGTTCGAACTCCGATTGAAGACAATTCACCTGGTATTGTAGATTACCCACCGTGTTGCTAAGGTCTGACACCTTCTGCTCCATCTCCAGCATCCGCGATTCCAATGCCTCCTAGAGGAACTTGAACTCCGAATTATTCCGCGCCTCCGCCTCTGCTCATTTCTTCTCTGACTCATCTATTCTCTTCAACAGGAGGTCGATCTTGTCTCCTGTCTCCATGATATTGGCCGCCTGCTTGGTTATGTAGCGTGGCTTCTCCAGGATTGTGTCTAGCTCGTCACTCCCCTCCGAATTCAGCTAACCAGTGAGAGGCAAGTTTCCTTTTCGCGGGATTCAATTCGAAGAACTGATCCCAATCCTCTCCCTGTGATTCTACAGCCAAACCAATAGGTTGCGGAAGCAACCTGAGCTCTGATACCAATTTGTTAGCTACCTAATACAAGGAATCGAATTGGTAGTGGAGAGATTTGGAAAATTGATAAACTCGGTTGAGACCCAACAGGATCATGCCGCCGCCGCCATTCAGTTCGTTCATCCAGTTCGTCCCTTACAGATGGGGTTCTCTCCCTTTTAATAAGCAATAGTACTCTCTCTCACCAAACCCAATGGACTGCAGACAGCTTGGACAGGCCCAGGTGCTGCATTACATGGCCCATGCCGGACCAAAGTATTTAGAGTTAGGAACTCTCTTCCTCCTGTTAACATCTACAACCTCTCCATCAGATACATCAGTATTGCTAACAGTATCCTATATCTATGATTAAAAAAAAGCAATGATACAGTACCACATAACATCTCGCCTTTTTTATGTTTCTTGTCTTTGTTTTTTAGGAGTGGATCACTCTGATACCATTAATCCACTTTACTTCAATAAAATTAGTTTAAATTGTGGACATACGGTGAATTTAGACGAAGTACGAAGGGATTTTCACTTGCCATATTAGACATGCAGCTTAGCGTTGCATAGATATCCAGTGCATCTACTACTGCCATCATATTTTCTTCCTTTTATATAATCCAAAATGTAAGTATTGTAGCGATAAATTTAGTCCACAGTTATATGTTTTTGAAATTGGTAAAGAAATACAACCTCAGAAAGAAAACTTAATTTAAAGGGCACATCTCTTCGATGTTACACCAACTACCACTAGGTAACACCACAAGTAACTACCTTGCTCTGTACACGCCCAAATTAATAACGCTGGATAAATGATAAAGCAACAGATGCACACATGTGTACCTTTAAAACCTTTTCTTTTTTCATCGAATATGCCTTTCTTCCTTTCAGCAAAGTAAAATTCTAGTAATATGCAAAAGGCATAAGATATATACGCTTTTGTCCACCATAGACCTGGGCCGGCCCTGAATGCTGCTTTCGTACGCGAGACCACATATCCACAACACACAACAAGCTATTGTAAAAAAAGAAACAAGACAAATTACGGCCGATCTTGACTAATAGTTACTGCAATGTTGTACAGCTAGCAGGAGTACAATTTTTGACGCAGTGAAATGCGTTCAATAACACGTTTCCTCCGCGCGGAATTCGTGCTGCCATCGGTATGGTCGTACAGAGTTCCAATTGGGCGTCCCAAGCAAACTGCTCGTACGGCACAATTAAAATTTACTCCATCTATTTTAAAATATAAGTATTTTTAGGATTTAAATTTTTTATCATAATATAAACATTCATGTATTAATTTCTATGATTCTTATTATTTTAATAATTTTAAAGCCAATCAGATACTTGAAAAAGAAATCTAAGAAATTCAAAATTTATAAATTAAAACCGAAGTGAAAAAAGATATTTTTAACTTAACTTTGGTATTTGCTATATAACCTAGAAATTTTTATATTTTGGAACGAAGTGAATAGAAGACAGATATCCACGAATGCAACTGCACCACATGGGAAAAACACTCACTCGAAGGCGATTTTCTAATTCCTTCGTTCCAAAATATAGTTATATTTAGATTCAAATTTTGTTTTAAATATAACAATCTAGGGCATTTAAAAAGTGATTTTTACCTTATAAACTTTTCATACTATCTCTAATATAGTATCACATCACCAACCCGTGAGCCTTACACTGCACCCACTTTAACGAAGGGTATTTTAGATATTTCATCTTAATTCTTAATTTACTTAAAAATTTTAAAAATAAGTTATATTTTAGGACATAAGAACCAAACTAGCTAGGAGTAAAATAGACATATCCTGCCTCCAGAGACGGCTGGAGCACATGGATGGTTGTTTTAAACTGAACTGCGTCCAATTAAGTCATGCTGGGGGGAATGGCTGTAAAAACACGAGATCATTCATTATTCCCAAGACGAGGCGGATTTTCTCATCAGGGAATTTCCCAGCTGCAACTGAAATGAAAATATTTCTTTGTATTCGTTCATCCCGATTCCTCGCGTACCAAAAGCTGAGATAGTCTTGTTTCGAGAAAAAGAGCTTTGAGATACTGATGATCCATAGAAGAAGTTCCGTTAACTCGAGACTCGTCTTTCTTTTTTTTCTCGTGCATAAAAGAGAGAGTCCCAGCCCATCATTCCGTTTGAGTTTTCCTTATTGGGCTTCCCCTGGGAGGCCTGTAAACCTGAAATATTCATGGGCTTCCTCAGATAAGGCTAGAGAAGGACGAATCCGAAACGCATTCTTCGTGTCAACTATGCAAGACGTTGAAAACACAAGAGGCATGCAAGATTCAGCGAATTTTTACTGTTACTAATTTAATTTTTTTTAATTTATAAAACTAATTTTTGATTTGGATCATTTGCAAAACTAACCTCTTGCCGCCCTGGGCCACGGCGGTATTTAAAAACCGCCGTGGCCCAGGACGGCGAATGGCATCCCGTCACCCGGGGCTAACGGCCCCGGCGGCCGTTAGCCACGGGGAGGCCACGTGGATTCGCCGCCCTGGGGCGGCGAATGCAATTTTGCATTCGGCCCCCTGGGGGCATTCGCCGCCGTCCCCCAGGACGGCGAATGCATAGGACCGTCCGCACAGCGATCGGACGGTCCGAATCTAGGGGGCCGCCTGCAAAATTTTTTTTTCTTTTTTTTTGATATTTTTTTCTCAACTAGCAACAAGAGAATAGCAAAATCTCGTGAAGGTGCAGCTTAAATCGATGTAAGATGTGGCCTGTAGAAAATTATGAGTGTGCTTTAAAAACCGTGCTGAAACTTCGGACCTCAAAAACTCAATCTTCCCGGCCGAATTTCGCAAAATTTTTTTGGACAAACCCGACGAAGTGGGGGGGAAGTGGATGTAAAATTTTCTGTAGATGTCCGTAGAGTACTTATTTGCCTGATTCCGAGACCGTATGCGAAAGTTATGACTGTTTTAAGGTAGTTAGCGCGCGTTACAATAATTTGCTGTGGATTCGGACCGTCCGATCGCTGTGCGGACAGTCCTATGCATTCGCCGCCCTGGGGGACGGCGGCGAATGCCCCCAGGGGGCCGAATGCAATTGCATTCGGCCCCCTGGGGGCATTCGCCGCCGTCCCCCAGGGCGGCGAATCCACGTGGCCTCCCCGTGGCTAACGGCCGCCGGGGCCGTTAGCCCCGGGTGACTGGATGCCATTCGCCGCCCTGGGCCACGGCGGTTTTAAAATACCGCCGTGGCCCAGGGCGGCAAGAGGTTAGTTTTGCAAATGATCCAAATCAAAAATTAGTTTTGTAAATTAAAAAAAATTAAATTAGTAACAGTAAAAATTCAAGATTCAACTATGAAAGTATGCAACCAGGCATGTATGTCCATGGGCGGACGTACCCATTGGTAGGGTGGATCGGCCGATCCAGCAATGGCCCACGTCATCTAATGCCCTCAGACTCTTAGCAGCATATTAATGTGTATAATAAAATAAAAATTCAATATTGTACTATATTGAGAAGAAGAGTTTCATCGTACTTGATTTTGATAAAGTTACGAAGAGCTTTAAAGTCATAGGCGATCAAAAAATTTTCGTCAAAACAAATGGATGATCGCAGAATAGATTTTTCTAAGCCTTTTAAAGGAGCTAGACATGCTTAGTAATTTATTAGTAGTACGTCTAATCAATTTTAAAGACAGTTGATTAGTTAACTACTTTCTCTGTTTTTAAATAGTTATCGTTCTATGTTGTTTAGTATAAGTTAAGGTTTGAGAGAAAAAAAGACTATAGTATCTCTTATTAAATAATGTATGATTGGGACTGAGAGAGTGGTTAGGATAGTATTACTATAGAATGATAGTTATTTTATGATAAATTTTGAATCTACAAAGACAACCATTTCAGGATGGAGGTAGTATTACTCATTTTTTTGAATGGACTTATTTTTGCAATTTGATAGGTCTATGATTATCTTCTGATGTATGATGAATTATACGTGGTACAAAGATTATTACTTTATTTTTAGATGAGATGTACCATCTTGTATATTTTTTGTTTCTCTATTTTTTATACGATTGCAATATAAATATAGTATGATATATATTATATTCAAAACATCTCCACCCATCTTTATTCTAAACTGCGTCCGCCACTTATATACAATGGATTATGGGTACGTACAGATCAGGAATTGGATGGGAGGCTGCAATTGGATGCATACATATCAGTGAGCTAGAAGACGAAGGATTTGCTAATGGGACAGTGTCAAGCAAAGCAGCGGTGCTCCACACGTAAGCACCCTGGCCACCCGATAGGACGTTTGAACGGCCGCCTTGTGGGTGCCTGTTGGCTGAGGAGTCCTATACTGACACTGTTGTTAGGGTAAGGATAAGGGGATAAGATGGCTCCAGAGTCCAGAATCCTGCAATCCAGACATGACGATTGTTCAGAAACAGTAACACAGAGGAAGGTTGTCTGCTGATCTGGTCTATGTGGTGGCTTTATGATCTTTCGAATAAGTTTTTTCTTTTCCAAGTTGGCAGCCCTACAGCCTTCTAGGACCATGGCCATCCAACCAGAGAGACGTGTGACTGGCTCCAGGGATGATCCTCTGTCGCTGATGAATCTTCAATGGAACTCGGGGTAATGATCTTACACGGCTGAGCTGGTTACAGCTATGACCGCAGTTACAACACAGTAAACACAATTACAGTCACATGAATCGAGCACGTCCATAATGTTCTGCCAGTTTAGTAGTAGTTTAACTAGCTCCCATGCTGCATTCCAACAATATATCCATGTACACATACCCCAAATACCAAATAAACCCCGGCAACTTTTGTCACGCACACATACCATACCACCAATTTTCCAGCGGTCCATGCCTCCCATGCATGCAATGCATCCACGCAGCGCAGGGACAAAACCCCCAATCCCCGAATTTTTTTGATTTTTAGATTTATTTATTAAAAGATTTGCAAAAATAGATTTTTGTTTCAAAAAATTGCAAAAATAGACTCCCGCCGCCCTTTGGGTGGGCGATTTTTAAAAATCGCCCTCCCAGAGGGCGATTTTATGACATGGCTGACGGCCGTTGGCCCCCCCGCCGACGGCCGTCAGCCATTTTGCAGGCGGCCCCCCGGTCTCCCAAAAACTGCCCTCTCAGAGGGCGGCAAGGGGGCCGCCTGTAAAATGTGCCCAAAAACTGCCCACTCAGAGGGCGGCAAGGGGGCCGCCTGCAAAATGTGCCCAAAAACCGTCCTCTGAAAGGGCGGTTTTTGGCTCCCGGGGGGCCGCCTGCAAAGTCGCCCATTTGCAGGGTGGTTTTTTGCAGGCGGCCCCCTTGCCGCCCTATGGGAGGGCGGTTTTTATCCCCCGGGTATAAAACCCCCCTCCCAGACTCAAAAAAGTCATAAAATTCACTCAAATTAGAAAAAAAAAACAGGAGAGAGCTGAGAGGGCGAAAGCAGCGAAGCTCTGCCCGTTTGCTGATTTGCCTACAGGTAAAATCCATTGTTCCTTTGCAATTTCTATTTATATGTAAGAATTAATGTAGTAATGTACTAGTTACGTGTATAGTACTATATAGATCTGTAGTTTTTAGTTAATCTGTTAGATGACTTATTTTTTATACAGATGTTACTTGTAAAATCTGGAATACACGGTTTTAGATGTTAGGAGGATGTTGGTACCTAGTTTAACTGTATTTTTCATCAACAGATATGTCAAATAAGGTGATATTTCAGTTATTTCACGGGCAAGGGAATGTGAGATATGGTCCAGACGGTGTAGATCTGTCGGAGTTTAGTTCAACGGCTAAGGGTATTGATAGGCCAGCTGAGAGAAGTTTTGGATCAGTATACAACTGGCTGATGCGAGGGTTTCGACTGGACCCTCAGCTCAGCGGAATAACCTTGTATGTAGTAGTCAGTCGTGTAGTTGAAGGTTTTTTTGGGAACTGATGCCAGTGGATTGCACTGCCACTTGGAGATGGTATGTGGAGAATGCATTTCAACGTGGCTGGCCACTGGGCATACTTGTGTCCATATATGAGAAAGATAACAACGCTGGTGCAATGCCCGTACAAGATGATGAGGGTCCAAGTACGGCGGGAGGTGATAGTGAAACAATAGAAGAAAATGAAGGAGGGAATGAAGAAGATAGACAGGCAACAGGTGTGGCAGATGAGGGAGAACATATCGACACGATCGTCCAAGAAATGGCTAGAGAAGATTCTGAAAATGAGCATGCAGAGTATGATGACTCGTCTGATGAGGACAACGTGATGCCTGCAGAATGGAGCAACGAGGACTTCTCTGCGCTTACTATCTCCGAGCGGCATCATGTGCCGTGGGAGTACAAGCAGAATGAGGTCATTCAGGGGGCTAAGTACGCATATGTAGAAGATTTAAAGGAGGCAGTCAAACAATGGGCGGTGTCACTTCAGAGGGAGTCCACAGGCCATCGCAGCCCGTGCACCGCTTGGACTCTGTTCTCTTTGCATGCGCGACCAGGCGTACTGGTTGACGAAAGTGCCGTTGGTGTTCGACATCTTCGTCGAGCCCCACTGTCCACAGCGCGTGATGCGACAGTTCGGCCTACGTCAGGTCTTCCCTATGCCCATAGAGGTCGTTGTGCCGCGCGATGTGCACCGGTAAGTACAACTGCGATCTTTGTTTAGTTCTACCACTCTTTAATGTACTCTAATGCACTCTCTGCAAATAGGTATAATCGTAGGGGACAGGCAGCCGGTGCTCAGTGGTATCCCCGACTGCAGCCGTATGTGGAGGACTGGTTGTTGGCGACGGAGGATGTCGTCGACGAGTTCCGTGCACACACTGAGGAGCATTACCTAGCATACCTCAGGTGGTACCAACCTCGGACCCGCATACGCGTAACGTTCACCCCAGGTGATCCACAGCCACACGTCGCTGCTACGACGGACACGTATCCTACACACCGTGACCAGGACTACTTTCGCGCGGTAAGTCACTTTATCTTTGCACTTTGTCATTCCCTTTCTAGGTAGCCACGGTTCTAACACATAATCAAGTCACATTTGTAATAGGCCGACGCAGCGCGACAGATTCAGGGTGATGTCAACGCGGCGTTCGGACGGTTGGACACTGGGATCGTGCTGACTGCGGACGAGCAGAGGACGACCTTCGGGAGGATTCGTCAGGCGTTGCACACAGTGCTTCGTGCGCTCACTTGTCGCGCGGCTGACGCGGTACCTCCCGTCTATATACCCCAGCAGCAGCAGCCACGGCCAGCAGGAACATGACGAGGAGCAGGAGTGCGCCCATAGGGTTCCAGTCAGCCATCTGGCCCCTCCAGAGGTAAATTCTACTAACCTTCCGTTCATAATATGTTTCCTTGTATGACATGCACCGTTGTACATCAATATGCTTCCCTGCAGCCTTCGCTACACCGTACATACATCCCTCTGGAGCTAGCACGTCGACGCATGGAGTGTACCACACACAACCACACGTGCAGCTGGGCATGACAAGTGCCCCCGGTGCCACCACAGAAGGTCCTTCAAGTTATATCAAAGTTTACTTTTCTCTTGCAAAATTTCGATTTGCAATAATCAATAATTTGGTGTACATTGTTCCACTCTACAGCGCCATCGATGTTTGCTGGCGCTGGCTCCTCCACGCAGGGCGCACGCGGCAGCGGTTGGGCACCGGGTCCTTTCGAGGGGGACGATTTAGAGGACGAGGACGAGGGCGAGGAGATCCATGAGATACTAGCTGCCTCGCAGCTCGAAGGAGCTCCGTCACCACAGACACAGGACCCACCAGTTGCCACACCCGTGCAGACGACCCGCGCTGGCCGTGCTGTACCACCAGACCGGTTGACGTACTCCCAGGGACAGGTGCGAGCGCAGGGTAGGAAGTCGAAGAGGCCTAGAGGTTACGGTCCGGGCCCGTAGTACTTTGTCTGTAATAGTTTGTCTGTTGTATATAACGTTTTATTAATTCTACGTTTCCTGATGAAACCACTTTACTTCGTTTACGCTCATCGATCAAACGACGTATTCCTCACGATCTACGTTTCTGACGAATCTGATCAAAAATATGAATTTTCGAGTGTCAACTTCACGACGAAAGTACATTCCGAGCGGTGACAACTAAACACACATTAACTATCATACAAACCTATATCCAACTAACGATGCAACTACTGTGTGAGGATGGCACGGCCAGGGAGCGGCGACAGTATGCGCCTAGGAAATAGTGACGGCAGCCGGTAGTCACATAAAAATTGATTTCGAAAATTAATTTTTTTAAATCAATTTTTTTCTTTTTTTTCGGAATATTGGTCCGGACTGTCCGGATAGAGTCCGGACGGTCCGGACTATATTAACGCTAAATACCGCCCTCTAGTTGGGCGGCAAGCCAAAAACCGCCCTCCCAGAGGGCGGCAAGGGGGCCGCCTGTAAAATGGCCGGTCCCCGGGCGCATTTTGCAGGCGGCCACCTTGCCGCCCTCTCAGAGGGCGGTTTTTGGGAGGCCGGGGGCCGCCTGCAAAATGGTTGACGGCCGTCGGCGGGGGGGCCAACGGCCGTCAGCCACGTCATAAAATCGCCCTCTGGGAGGGCGATTTTTAAAAATCGCCCTCCCAGAGGACGGCGGGAGTCTATTTTTACAATTTTTTGAAACAAAAATCTATTTTTGCAAATCTTTTAATAAATAAATCTAAAAATCAAAAAAATTCCCAATCCCCAGCGAGCCAAACTCCAGAAAAAGAAGACCCATGAACCCAAACAGGCACGCACGTGAACCCGAAACGGAACGTAGCCAAGGCCCACGCGCGGCTGCACTGCAGCGACAAACGGTGGTGGTGCGTGCCCGGTGCCTCGCTGCCGGTGGCCCGTCCACATCAGACGCCGACGTGCGCGCCCCAAGCCCGGGATCCCGCGGATCCACTTCCTCTCGCCGCACCGAGCCGTGCCGAGGCCTACGCGACCGCGACGCCACCACGTCGCCTGCCTCTCCCACCACCGCGCGAACCCACGCGTCCGTCTCACCGTCTCATCCAGATCGCCTCGGCGTTGCAGTCTCGCGGCGCGGATGATTCAGGCGTATCAGCAGCTATCAACCGCGTCTTTTCGCACCGATCTGTAGTTCTGTACACCGCGGGCGGGATTACGATGTGTGCGAAAAAGCGAGCCGTTGCATTATCTATTCTGTGATTTTCTACCATCCCACGGTGACAGATGGAGGCAAGGGAGCAAAGCAAAGGTGGTGGCGACAGTGAGATGTCGGCAGTGCAACATAAATAAAGCCGTGGTGCCGACGAAACGATCATATATACGATGAATGGCCAGACTGAACAGCTATTTTTTGATATCTTCCTCCTTTTTTTTTCTAAAATGCATTAAAATGCATGTACATGAATTTACTTGGTACTGTTATTACGACGATATACTGACTTATTTTTCACCTCTAAATGGGTACAGAGGGAGTAAGATAAAGTGGAGTACGTATAGGATTGCGTATCATATGTGCGTGTATCTGTACGGTGCGTGCTTAATTATACAGGATGGAGAAGGTGATTAAGGAGAAGACAATGATGATTAGCCACCGTGTCGGGTCACATGATGGCGCAGGCGTAGGAGGGGTCCTCCTCGCAGACGATCCTGTAGCCCCCGCAGGGGTAGGGCTGCGGCGGCGGGTAGCAGGGGATGTACTGCGGCGGCGGAGGCGCCGGCGCCGGCGCCGGCTCCGGTGCCTTCCCGCAGGAGCAGCAGTGGCAGCCGCCGTGGCCGTGGTGGCAGCAGCAGTCGGATGGCCACGGGTAGGGGTAGGGCCAGGGGTAAGGGACCTCGACGATCTTGGGCGGCGGCGGCGGCTCTTTCTTCGGCGGCTCCGGCTCAGGTTCGGGTTCGGGTTCCGGCTCGGGCGCCGGCGCCGGGGGCTCCACTATTATCACCGCGGGCGGCGGCTCAGGCTTCTCCTCCTCCTTCGGAGGCGGTGGTTGGGGCTCTTCTTTCTTGGGCGGCTCCTCCGCTGGCTTCGGCGGCGGTGGCGGCGGGAGATCGACGATCTCGATCTCTTTGATGATCTTGCAGGCCTTGCAGCAGAGCTTGTCCGCGAGCTTGTCGGGGTCGAAGGGCCCCGACACGATCACCTTGTTGTTCTTCACGTCGAAGTCGATGTCTTCGATGACGAACTCACCCTTGTCTGCACGCAGAAACCGCGCAAAAACTCTCAAAGATTCATCTTTTATCACGATTGCCAGCACAAAATCTGCCATAAACAACATTTGATCAGTGAAGAACTTGCAAACCGCGCGACAAGCACCTACCTCTGATCCTGGTGAGCACCCTGTCGATCTTGGCATAGCAGCGCTCGCATTCCAGGTCCACCTTGACGATAATTGTCCGCCGCATCTGCAACGCACAGCTCCCTGATCAGAACTCAGAATCCTACCTGAATTCCTTTTCTTACAAAGCAGAACAGAGCTGAGAAAATAACCCTCTACAGACTACAGCCTAAAGAGCAGAGGAGAGCTGAGACCAAGTGTTAGATTGCAACTGATTTATTGCTACATAATCACTACCGTTCCAGGCTACCAGCTAACTAGGAGGTATACGAAAAGCACAAAAAGAAGAGAGCACTAAGCACGGGAACCCGCCAAAAAAAAAGCACGGGAAGGAACAACAACAAGAAGAAGAAGCAAAGGACTAGTTCGAAGCGTGAAACACAATCCAAAATTCAACCGCTGAAATTAATTCTTGGCAGGACAGTCACCTTCCTGCAATCATCAAGAACGCTAGCACCATCAACCGCATAAACTCGATGGCCTACTCTTGACTGATGAACAGTCGAACAGAGAGGAGAAGGAGACACACATCACTCACCTCGATTCAGTCGGTACGCTCCTGCAATGCGAGGAGTTGGAAGAGCTGCGAACAAGCGGCGGCGGTGGTGTGGTGATGCAGTGGGAGGTAGAGATGTGTAGATGACGATGCGGTGGCGTGAACATGTAGCTATACACCCACCATCTTTTCGAGTCGCTCGGCGGCGAGAGAGGAAAGAAGAGGAAGAAGTCAGGAAGAAGTAACTAGAAGATTTAAAGGGAGAAGAAAGGGCAAAAAAAATGGAAAAAAAGCGGCGGCAGCAGGCAGCATTCGGCTCGCGCCATCATCCACACGTCCGCACCAGAAAGTTAACAGGTCACGCGCGCGTCGCGTCACTGCTGTTGTTACCTGGCGTTCTTCCCCAGGATGATCACCACTGGCCTACAGCTACAGTTGCTACCGCCGCACCAAAGAGCAGTTTTTTCACCCTCTTACGTCTTAGCTGAAATTGAAATCGATGGGTTACCGGATTTTTAACTATTTAAAGATATAAACGAATAAATTAACTTTAATAAAATTAGAAATTATTCTTAGAAAAAGCATTATATGAAAATCTTATATAGGATTTTTTTACATAAAACTAATATTTAGAAGCTTAGAAAACATGAAAATAAAAATTCAAAAATTGAGAATAGAAAAAAAACAACGTCCGACCTGATGTGACCGTGAGTTTGGTGTTCTTATCTTCTGCGCTTGGTACACGGCTGGATGAGTCACCCAACCCGTAAAAGTGAAACTAATTCTTTTATCTCAAAATACTATTATTTTTAGATTTAAATTTGTCTCATAATACTTTTACTTCTTCACATATCTTCTCATCTCAATCAATCATAATCTTTTTCTATTTAATTTCTTCACCTATTTTCACACCTCAACCAATTACTGCTATTTCTTAACTTCAATATTATTTTTTTAAAAATGGTATAAATTAGAGTAGTTTGAGATAGAGGGAATAGTAGAGTAGTAGTACTGCATAATCATGCTCTGCTTTTTTTGGTGACGTCGACCCGGGACAAAAGATGGGTCAAGTAGGAGAGAGACTGTAAACGCTTGGCAGCAATGAGGTGATTATAATGGCGAACTAATCATAGTACAGAGTTCAGAGAAGGCGTTGCAGAGTTGGGGGGTCGTTGCACGGATGGGAGGGCAGGCTGCGGTTGGAGACTTGGACCATACCGTTCGTGCCCACAAGCCGCAACCCGCAAGTCCCGTGCACCAGCAGTCCAGCACGTTCTCTCTCGCAGTACATCCATGCTACAATGTGGCTTGTATCTGTGGATGGGTCCCAGCTGCAGCTGCCAGGCCATGCGGCCAATGAGATCAGCGGCAGCAGCTTGCGGTTGACGAGAGTCCAAAGTTCGAACACGTCATCTACACAGTAGGGTAGGCAATTACTCAAAGTGTGAGGAACATCATGTGACCTTTTGATACGCACAGAAAACCCCTAATAATTGATTCCATGCCCTTTTGATAGGCACAACTAACATTAATAATTGATTAGCAGTACAGCTTTACAAGCGATGTTTCTAAAATTTCAATGTTGAGTACAATGCATTTGCCAATTTACCAATAACTTAAATTGACAGAGATAAAAGAAGATTACAACATAAAAAAGATGCGTTTTAGCATGTATATCAGTATTTGCATGCCAGAACGCGTGCTACCCAGGAGATCCAAGCACTAAATGGTTGGGTTTGAAAGTGTGCATTTATCTCGGGACGACGCATATGGTTCATGAGCCATTATCTCTTTTTACACATGCTGTTATTGAGAACCATGGTCTATGGCTAGTTGGCTAACTCACTGTTCCGTTGGTCCTTCCAACAAACGCCGTGGTGTGGCCAAGATTCGTGCGTCCAAAACCGGGACAAAAACAAGCCATGGGAAATGGAATTCCGTAGCACGTCACAAGCACGTAGTAGCGTCTCGTCCGGAGAAAGAGATCCTACGCCTTTCACCCCTTTTTCTGCGCCACCCTTTCACCTCTTTTTCTGCACCACCCGTCCAACCTTTTCTGCTCGCGCTTTCCTATCTGAAAGCACCAGCACAAAAGGAAGAAAAAAAAAACAGAGCAAAACTACGGCGAAACGCAAAGCGCACGTCATCAGGAATACGGCCACAGCCATCAGTATTTGATCCCACGGCCATGACGAATCAAAAGAACACGACGCGAAGGGGCACGTACGGACGGGATTGATCTGGAGCTCTGAACTGGCGGCGCGACGCGCAACGGAGCCAAACACCACCAACCGGGAGAGCCAGCCAGCCATGCCAGGGGAGCCACCCCCACCCCCACCCCCACCCCCACCGCCCGGCACCGCGCACATGGCGCGCGCATCGAACGACGCATCGGCCTCGCGTCGGGGCCATCCATCCCCACGGCCGGCCAGGCCAGCCACCGTCCCCCGGTGGTTGCAGAGAAAACGGGCGGTGTCCGCGCGCAACAACCGAGCAACGCGCCAAGCCCGCCTGGCGAGGCACGCGAGCGAGAGCGATGAGAAAATTCTCGAGCTCCCCAGCCGGACGTGACCTAATCCTGTCCCGCCCGAACAGTGCTGCGATTGCCGCCCCCATCTTTCGCGGTCTCGCTTCTTTTTTTGCCCCCGGTCGTTGTCGCCTCGTGGAACCTACCATTTCAGCGGTCGATGGATCATTCAATCGCGAGCAGGGCAAGGCATTTCCACGAGGCGGGCGAAAGGAACGGAGGATGGCGGCCGGTGTCGGTGGCCGTCGTGAGCGCTACCTACGCTCCTGTCTCCTATGCTGCTTAGTTACTGCTACAGAATAGTGAGGGGAATCAAAAGATGCAACTCGTTACGTCTGCAGTAAGATTCCATTTTTTGAAGTTAGCTTAGATGCCTGAGCAATGTATGCATCTTAAGTCGTGTGTACTGACGTGGGTTGGGCGGAGATCGACCGACCTTTGCGACGCCGAAAGTGTCCGGTGCATGCTTCTATTTGAGTGAGATTAGGAGCAAAGGAATCGGTATGATATGTTGGGTGCCGACGTGCCGTGACCAAGCTACAATGCAGCCAGATTGCTTGCTGGTTCCACAAAAGTAGTTTGTTTTTATTCGAACAAAAAGTTAACTATATATTCCTTTCTTTTGGGTTAGTTGGTGGAGTTAGGGCTGCTATATTAGGTTGTGTAAGGGTAGTCTCATCCCTCACTTAGAATAGTTTCTATAACATTAATTATACTATCATACAGGATTTTTAGTTTACATGACACTGTATTAAATGAAGGAGAATAGAGAGAGAAAGAAATTGGATGTTATGTAAGATCCAGTTGCAACACGAAAATCTATGTACTAGACACCATTAAGTTTTACATTAGAAGAGAATGGTGTCTCTATGACAATGAGAAAGAAAGATAATTGGTGGATATAAGAAAGAATTGAGAGACTAATTAATTACTTGTGTCATGAATAGAAATGATATATTAAGAATAATAGTTTCTTAAGTGATGTTCATATGACATGGTATAGCATAAAAGTATATGGCGGTTTTTGGAGTGTCCTAATGCTTTTCTTCCTTTGTGTTCGTGTGCATGTGATGTGAAGAAAACGGGGTTCATTAGGTTATAAAGAAATGCAGCTAGTATTAGCTCCGACTTACGTAGCAAACAGCCACAAGTAACTAACTAACTGCAATGCACATTGCGTTTCTACTAACTTTAACTCTAATACTAGTAGCAAATATGTGGCATAATCTAGCTGCAGCCAAATGGGACACCACCGCCTTCCACTTGTGGAAACGGCACCTACTCACACAAAGAAGGGAATCAGAGATACTACTTAATTAGCAGATCGAATTAATTGATGCTGATCAGAATTCAGGTAGATCACCTGCCGATTGCGAGAGAAGGGAACATGATGACACGAAAGGGAGAATTTTCAAGTAGCTGGCGGTTGTTGCACTACTCAATTAGTCAGTTCTGGAGTTGGTACCCAATTTTATCAACTTAATTAACCTACCCTGCCTTCGTAGTGCATGGCGAGTGTGAGGCTGCGATCGCAGAGAAGATCAAAAGTGACACTATGGCACTAGAGCCTGGTTTGTGCCTTTGTGTAGGCCAGAGGATTGGATGAGCGAACGTTGCTGCCTCGACTGGAGTGCATGCGCCGCTGATCCTTCTGTTCAGCGAGGTGATGAGATCGACGACTCCGGCCGGCCCACGCAAGCAGGTGCTACGACTAGATAGCGGCAGAAGTGCGTGTTTTTATGGAGGATTTTTGGTGTGCTGCTGCACGCGCGTGCTAGCTCGCGCTTCGATCACCGGTTAGCCGCTCGGTTCGGGGAGGGGCGTAGGGCGCAACGGCCGTGTGCGGCGAGATCGCTTTCGTGGCGCGTCAGCATTGCGTGCCGCGTCGCGGTATTGGAACCGGGAGTCAGAGGCGCACCACGTGATGGCTGATGCGCGCGCCGCATCAATTTCTCAGGCCCTTAAATTGCATGTCGTGCTTTCAGACTTCCAGGTTGTTACCGCTGTTTTGTCAAACTTTGGGTTCTGAAAATCTGATTCCTTCGGACTTCTGCAACAACGTGAAGGTTAATCAACCCTATTTTTAAGTCGGTGTAAAATAATACTCCATCACTTTTAACATTCAAAATTTATCCCATTCTAAAGTATAATAACTTTTACACATATATTCTTTTTTCAACCCATCATAAGCTTTCATCACAAAAATTTTTTATCTACTTTTTCTTTTCAACCAATTATAATCTTTCTTATTTAATTCGAATAATTTTCTTGATACCTATACCGAGCTCTAAAACTCTTTATATTTTAGAATAAAGAGAGTATATTGATGTAAACAGTAGTACTATAAAGTAGCGAGAGTTCGCGAAACAGCAAACTCCCACCTCGAAAAGCCGTGAAAGAGCAGATCACATGATTTCAGAAAACCTGTTTTCTTGTTAAAAAAAAGATAGATTATAGAGGGGCAAAAAATCAAAATCAAAACGAAGTATAAAACCAGCAGAACAATGATGCAGCAGCGCCTTTCTACTTCTTTTTCCCAGCTTTACCCTCCTTTCTTCTGACAAACTCATCGGCGCATCGGATGCCCTTCCCCTTGTACGGCTCAGGTGGCCTCCACTTCTTTATGGAGGCAGCAAACTGGCCAATTTCGCTCTTGTCATAGCCACTCACAATAATTCTGGTGTTCTCCTCAACCTTAACTTTCAGGCCTTCAGGGACAGCCATCCAAACAGGATGCGAGAACCCTAGGTTCATCACAAGATCTTTGCCCTCCACGGCTGCACGGTACCCGACCCCAACTAACTGAAGCTTCTTGTCAAACCCTTTTGATACCCCTACGATGATGTTGTCAGTCAGGGTCCTGCATTGGATATTTGCACCCATGTTTTTAGAGGGATAGATAAAGAAGGCTTGACAAGATCATTCAGCTGAATATGCTATGATTAGCAAGCAAGACCAAACATCATTCTGTAGAAGATCAGCATAAGGCAAAGACAAACTAGATGCTAGTGAGAGAAATAGGAGAAGGATTGGCACACAAGCCTGGAGGTTTTTAAAGTAAGCTTGTCAACAGTTAACAGAAAGGGTTTGGTGGCATATCACACCTTTCATGGATCCTTCATCCTGCATCACCTCTACCGAGTGCTTCTTTAAATCAAGACGGGTATTTTTCCTAATTTACTACGCATAATAAATAGCTTGTAAGCTATTTATTATTTTCATACAGGGAGAAATTATAGACCAAATATCAGTAACTCTATATGATGATTGTGTTAAGGACAGATTTACAGATCTTGATTCCATGAAAGGAGCAATAACACAACATATTCCATATTGCCTTAGTATGGATATAGGACAGAAAAAATGTAAGAAGAAACATACTGATGATACTTTCCAGATTTTGTCAGATGACTACTAAAACTGTTTTAAGTTTTGCTACCTTCGAGATATATTATCATGTTCTACTGGCTGTGTTCACCCGAGTCAGGTGGTGAGGCTGAATTTTTAATCTATTTTCTAAAAAAATATATTATCATGTTCCATGCAACTCGAAAGTACAGAGCTTAGTTTCTGATCTTCAGAACAAAGCAAGGTCATCACCAATATTAATTGTGTCAGAGAAAAGAGAACTTGATAAGTTGGATTTTTTTTTCTAGAATCTGCATCCTAGTAGAGGTTACTAGGAGTATAGGGCTGTGGCTGCTATCTATTTCCACATTACAGATAGTATGTTGTGGATTGATAATGCATTAAAATAATTTGTACCACAAGTTAACCATTACTCATGTTTATAGGTGTTAAAAAAAATAACACTTATCGATATTAATATAAAATATACCGGTTGCAGTTCTGCCATCCTACCGATCCCGGGAACCTCCCACCCGCGATCCTCGAAAAAACACCCTGCGCCCGCGCTTGACTCCTCCCCAGGGCCGGCGCCGCCCGCCCTGCGCCCGCTTCCTCCCCTCCGCAGCCGTCGCGTGCCCTGCGCCGCCGGCTCCCCTGCGCCCGACTCCTCCCCGCCTCCTCCCCGCCCTGCCCCCTGCGACGCCGGATCCCCTGCGCCGCCGGCTCCTACCCTGCCCCGCGGGCGCACGTCTCCTCCCCGGCGCACGCCTCCTCCTGCTCCACCCACGGCGTCCCCCGGCGCCGCCTGATCATCTACTCCCTTTCGATGCCTCGCCTCTCCCTCCCCCAAACCGCCACGGCTCCCCCCAAATCACGGCCAAATTGCTATCGCGCCCGAGCCGGCGTCAACCATGCCCCGCCCCCTCCTCCGTCTGTGACCACACTGCCTATGCCGCCGAGCGCCGCCGTCGGCGACAAACCACATCGCTTGTGCCACCCGGCCCGATAATGAGCGCAGCGTCCTCCTAGATCGCCATGCGCGCCGCCGCGGGGCCTCCACACCTCCCCACGCGCCCAAAGACCGCTCCCACACCCGGCGCTCCACACCTCCGGTGCTTCCATATATCCTTTCTTTTGCTATGCTCCGCTGATTTCGGGCTCCTCCTCGACTGCCGTCGCCGCCGTATAGGTTCCACCTCTCTCTGGGTGCCCCCGCCAACGACCGCAACGGACACTCCTCTACAAAGGATTCTGCGGTCTCATGCAGGTACGAAGCAATTACATTTGATCCCTCTTTCTCAATCGCTGCAGTCTATTTGTTCATCATCATTAGTAGCAAAGTCTTTTTTGGTTGTAGAAATACAAAGTTCAGTTTTGCCCGGGAGGTGTTCAACTCAATACTGCTCAACCAATATCCTACTTAGTCCAGTTTACTCAATTCAGTTTAATTAAGAAAGTTTCAAGAATTAATCAGGACTTTAACTCCCAGATGTTTCCAGCGTTTCAGGTCCTAAGATTGAAGTTTTAACTAGCTTCAATAAATTTTAGTAATATCCAGTCATTCATATTGACATAAGTGTCCTGTGACCGTTGCGGTCCCCGTGTACGTACTGATTGTGTTCAAGTAAGCATATAATCTTGTCTTCATCCTCAGCCTCCTCAGTTATCTACTTGGTTTGCGAGGAACTCCATGGATATCCCTATCATCAATTTTGTTGTTTTGTGTATCAGGATTGAGTAGACGAAAAATTGAACTGAAGGCGAATTTGTGGTGAAAAGTGCTACAGGTACTACATTGTTCTATGAACAATGCTAAGTGTTTTCAGTCATTTTCTACCATGTACCTGTTCCAGTGATTGGAACTTGCAAATTCAAATTTTCTATATTGTGCTTACTCAAGCCTCAAATTTCCTCAGTGAAGTGTGCACTGAAGGCCTAGAGATGCTGGGTAATCTGAAGGGAAATGAGGAATCAACGAAGAAAGGGGACACAGGACGCTATTGCTCTTGAATCAGACGTAAGTAAACCACTTAAAGGCTAGCTATGATACTACAAATGATGATCTGTAAATTTATGATGAATGTCAACAAAATGTATCTAGATGCACAAATAAAAATTGCAATAATTGATCATGTGAACAATTGAACATTTTATGGAAAGTGTGTATCATTTAACCCCAATTTACAGAACAAATTTCATTTAAATATCTCCTATAAAACGCAAAATCCTTCGTTGTAACATGCATTTAGCGTCTAGGATTACTCATGGCTTGATATGACTTTGCCATACTGCAAATCTTAAGATATGCCATTGACATTTTAATCAACAATTTTTAAGTTCAGTGGGATTTACTTTTGCGGTACTCACTAGACTCATTTTTTCAATTTAGAAGATCTTGAAACAAAAAAATTTATCCATGCATACTTTGTCTCCCATACTTCCCATGCGATCACCAAAGCTGTGGAGCTGGGGAAATGATGTAGCCTTCTTTTGTTCATAATTACAGAGCAACAGGTGGGTGATATCATAGGTTAACTGAGGCATGACAATGAAGACATTTCATTGGCCAGAACATTTTGCTTTGATTTGAATCTTGGCAATTTGCTACCTGTACTTTTAGCTTATTGTATGTTGCGTTTGACCTTCTTTGGGATTGTTTTACAGAATGGCATTCTGATATATGGACAGAGGTTGCTCCCGAGAAAGGAATGTGGCATTTGAGTTTATATTATAGTCTTGTTTTCACTATGGTGTTTTTTGTTGTAATGACATATTCATATTTCTGCAGTTGACGCATTCATGTATCCAAACTCCCCAATTTTCAAGATGTCTACCAGACTCTCCTGTTTTTGATTTATTTCTACATATACGTGTGTATTTCTGAATAATTGTGCCAAGGCCTGAATCTGATGCCACCTACTGATGTGTTTGATGCATGGCTAAATTCTGCTCCTGAATCTCATTATAAAAATGCAGTCTGCTGCCATTTTATCTTGTGTGCAAAACTGAAATAGTGTCCTTTACTATGGCAGTGTAGATCTAGATGGTAGTAGGAATAAGTTTATGGGTTTTGTACTTGCATTTATGATAAGATTGACCTATAAGAGGGGAATCAAACCAAAATGATGGATGAATGAAAATATATATGAAATGGTTATATGGTCTAAAAAAATATTTTCCACTTTACAAGATGTTAAAGCTGGCTAAAAGGATGGAGGAGAATGTAAATTGCTTAAATGAGTATTTTACCCATCCAGCACTATATGAAGTTGTATACTTGTAGCTGTTCATGTAGATTGAAAAATAAATAAGCAGGAAAGAAAGAAGTCAGTAAATTTTGAAAGAGCTGCTCACTGAAGTCTGTAAATTTAATTTTATGACAAATCTCTGAATTTTACCGTTTGACATGATCAACCCTCGCAGAAAGATTCTTGTGTATTTTCGTGCCATCTTGAATGTGCTCTGAAGGATGGAAGAACTAGCATCATGCAGAGTGGTCAGTGCAAGAAACTTGATGGTGGTTATTATTGCACTCGCTGTTGGAAACAGAATGATTTGCTTGGGTATTTTCCTGAAACAACTTTATTATTTATACATTTTTTCCGTTCTGTACTACAGAAAATTATGTCTAATTATTCCTCTGCCTCCAGTCTTTACTGTCTTGAGTTTTTGTTACCATTATTTATTGCAGCAATAACAACTAGACATGCTAGCTTGATGTTATGTGAGGGTTAGCTTTCATAGTTTGTATGTATTCTTGCTTTCCTGCCACTTGTTTAATGGAACTTACGTAAGTACAATCATTCAAGATAAGGAGGATTACTTTACTGATTCTGTGTTTAGAGTTCTTCTGTGAATATCCTTATGCTGTACTTGTCATTGGTCCAAGCATATAATGCATATTTCTCATTTGTGTCTTAAGAAGTATGTTGGCTGCTTATGCCCTTCAGCTTTATGCTATTAGCCTATGGTCTGTTGTACTGATGGGTCTATGTGCTTATTTCTGCCTTATAGGCTAAAATAGTGTTGAATTCATCCTTTTCCATCCGAAGTAAATTTGTATGGTTGTGTCCTTGTGGTAATGTAATCAATAAATCTGAAACTCACATATATGTTAGTAGATATTT
This sequence comes from Oryza meyeriana var. granulata, assembly GCA_003991445.1. Lineage (NCBI taxonomy): Eukaryota > Viridiplantae > Streptophyta > Magnoliopsida > Poales > Poaceae > Oryza > Oryza meyeriana. The sequence continues at coordinate 51,831 of RYFJ01001581.1, forward strand.
GGTTGACTATTATTGGTTATGTGTATTTTCAGAAATTCTAAAGAGCATGTTCTAGACATAAATGATATTTTACTATGATGAATGCAGTTTCAAAAAATAAATAGATTTTTATGATTGCATTTATTTCATATGGGTGACAACGTGCGTTGCACGTGCACGATTACTAGTATATGTTTAATATGTGACTTGTGATGGAAGGTGGGGGATCCTAAGTCAGTAAAAAAAATCGGAATACCAAGAAAACTTATGGAAAAGAAACTGAAACCACAAACATATAATGATAAGTGAGCCAGAGCAAAATGAAATAGAAAAAAATCATGTTACCTGAAAAGGCCATGCATCTGGTTTGCCCTTTTGGTTTCCACGGTTTTAGAGACTCTCAGCTTACCAGATTCTTCTTTCACCACTTTTACTTCACCTGGATAGTTTAGTGATAACTCCCCCAATGGACCCTTAGCTTTAATAAATTGCTCCTCTAATGTAAGTGTAACATTTGATGGAACTTCGATTGGTTTCTTTCCAATTCTAGATTCCTTGCACTCCACTGTTTTCCTGACAAAACCAACTCTTCCAGCAGGGATAACACGAGGATGAATCCCTTGTGTCTTTCCAAGAAAGCCTGTTCTTGAATTGCTGATTTAAATCAAAGAAAAATCCATCAAAACTCTCATATAACACCTCAAAGAATAAAAACCCTTACATTAAAAATGCATTAATATAATACATGAATAGACAGCACAAAACAGTTCCTGACTAGAAATATGGGATACAAAGGCCAGAAGGCGAAACTTCAGATTAGTAAAATTGGATGATAAATTGTTGTGCTCGCCTTGAACATTTCAGGCAACATATCAACTATGGACTTCAAAGCTGCATTTTTACTCTTTAGTAATATCAAGGGAAAATCATCGAAAAATATATGTTTTTACACTGTTATATCAGTTTCTGCCTGAAATTTGCCTAACATGTAATGGTTGATCAATGTATGTACTAATTCACTCAAAACTGTTGACAGGTTAGACCTTTGGATCTTATTTTCTAACACAATTTAGAGGTATGGTTCCCCATAAAAAAAATGAGGTATCGATATTGTTAGCATGGCCATGATTTTATATAAAGGTAATAACAAGACCAACTTCATGATTCATCATAACCACCATATTATGTGAATTTATAAGGTTTGGAGTCTTTCCAATATAGAATCATAAATACATAGTATAGGAAGGTTAATCAACTAGCGACCTATGAAAGTAAAAATATGGTAGCACTATATTCAAGGTCTCCGCGCATTGTGCTAACTGATCGGACAATTATCCAATACCTCCATGGAACTTAACATTCCTGTAAGATAGGTCACAACACACATCCAAATTGTTGATCTCTTCATACACAGTACAATCCTATGGTTACAAAATGAGCAAGCCCCCTGAGCTGTGTGTGCCTAGCAAGTTACTATCTTGTCTGCAAACTGGGGAGACATGGCTTATTACACTCCTCCTACGAATTTAGACGTCCTATTGGCATACTCCCAAGCCAACTGCACCAGACTCAATAATGTCGGGTAACTCTACCACCTGCCCTTTTCTTGGCAAGGCTACAGAAACTAATATCGGTTCTTGGAACCAGAAAATGCAGAAACCAACCAAATCGCCGCCGCCTCAAAACCAATTCCGTCCCTATGAATAGTGCAGCGTAGCCATTCCGCCAAGAAAGGGAAAATGCAAGCAGCAAAGGCGGTGCATCCCAGGCAGGCTATCCACAGGAAGGAGAAGGAGAAGGAGGAGGAGGAAGCGTACCAAGGGTGGTGGAGGGGAAGGGAGAGGGACGCCTCGCCGTCGCTGGAGGAGCCGCCACCTGCGCTCGATGGCTGGTTCGCTTGCTGTGTGCCTGTGCCATTTTCTTATCTTGTACATTATCCTATACAAAAGCCAGAGCCCAGCAAGGAACGGGACCAAGCCGTGAAGGCTTCAACGATGGCCAGGCCTACAAAAGGCCGAGTGCCCAAGTACCAACTGTACATTTCTCCATGGTCCATTGGTGCTTACAGGCCGACTCCGTGTAATTGGGCCCAGACGAAACCGTCTCTTTGTTTTTCTTTGCGTGGATCTAGCAAGATTGTGTTGAGATTAGTCATGCGTTGACGCTTGGCTATACAGTATGCAATCGCATATCGTAACCAGTACACACACCTGAAGAAAGAATTTTTTTCATTTTTATATTTATTTAATAAAATATTTACAAAACTACATTTTCATTTCAAAAATTTACAAAAATATACTCCCGCCACCCTTTGGGAGGGCGATATGTCTGAAATCGCCCTCCCAGAGGACGATATGATGACGTGGCTGACGGCCGTTGGCCGGCCCCCCGGTCGGATTTTTACAGGCGGCCCCCTTGCCGCCCTCTCAGAGGGTGGTTTTTGTGTGGTCCGGGGGGCCGCCTGCAAAATGGCCGACCCCCCGGCCAGCCATTTTGCAGGTGGCCCCCTTGCCGCCCTCTGAGAGGGCGGTTTTTGGGTCACCGAGGGGCCGCCTGCAAAGTCGGTCCGGACGGTCCGCACTGGCTACTTTGCAGGCGGCCCCAGAATACTGTCCGGACGGTCCACACTATATACGGACGGTCCGAACTGTACAAATTGTTGTTTCATAGTATATAGTCCAGACCATCGTCACCCTGTTCGGACGGTCCGTACTGTACAAATTGTTGTTTTACATTATATAGTCCGGACCATCGTCATCCTGTCCGGACGGTCCGGACAGGCATATCTGTGGCGGCAAGAAAAAGGAAGTACCCACGCTGCACACAGTAGTTACATCTCTATTTGGTTATCTGTTTAAAATTCCCTAAGGCATGTAATAACGATAACTAGAAACGTTTGATATGCCGTTTGTACTCTTTGTATGGATAATTTCATTATGTTCGTATGCAATTAACGTGTATTCGGTTGTCACCGCTCGGAATGTACTTTCGCCGTAAAATTGAAACTGAAAAATTCATGTTTTTGATTAGTTTCATCACAAACATAGATCGTAAATGATCGACGAGCGTAAATAAAGTAAAGAGGGTTCTTCAGTATATGTAGAATTAATAAAACATGATATACAACAGACAAACTATCACTGATGCAACGTACTACGGGCCCTGACCGTAACCTCTAGCCCTATTTGTCTTCCTACCCTGCGCTCGCACCTGCCCCTGGGAGTACGTCAGCCGGTCTGGTGGTACGGCACGGCCAGCGCGGGTCGTCTGCACGGGTGTGGCAGCTGGTGGGTCCTGTGTCTGTGGTGGCGGAGCTCCTTCGAGCTGCGAGGCTGGTAGTATCTCCTGGATCTCCTCGCCCGAGTCCTCCAAGTCGTCCCCCTCGAAAGGATCCGGTGCCCAACCGCTGCCGCGTGTGGCCTGCGTGGAGGAGCCAGCGCCAGCAAACATCCCCGGCGCTGTAGAGTGGAACCATGTACACCAAAATATTGATAATTGCAAATCAAAATTTGGTAAGGCAAAAATAAAGTTTGATATAACCTGAAGAACCTCCTGTGGTGGCCCGAGGGGCAGTTGTCACGCCCACGCCCTGCGTGGAGGAGCCAGCGCCAGCAAACATCCCCGACGCTGTAGAGTAGAACCATGTAGACCAAAATATTGATAATTGCAAACCAAAATTTTGCAAAGCAAAAATAAACTTTGATATAACCTGAAGGACCTCCTATGGTGGCCCGAGGGGCAGTTGTCATGCCCAGCTACGCGTGTGGTCGTCTGTGATACACTCCATACGTCGATGTGCTAGCTCCAGAGGGATGTAGGTACGGTGTAGCGAAAGCTGCAGGGAACCATATTGATGTACAACAGTACATGTCATAGAAGGAAACATGTTATGAACCGATGGTTAGTCCAATTTACCTCTGGAGGGGCCAGATGGCTGACTGGAACCCTGCGGTCGCACTCTTGCTCCTGCTCCTGTTCCTGCTGGCCGTGGCTGTTGCTGCTGTACAACTACGGGAGGTACCGCATCGACCGCACAACAAGTAAGCGCACGAATCACTGTGAGCATCGCCGGGTAAATAACATGAATGCAGATGTCATGTTTCTGTGATATTTTTCAACACTGGGTAAATAACATGAATGCTCAGTCACGATTGAAACTTGCCAATAATCTTTCCATTTACCCTTGAATGCGTGCACCCATCATGGACACCCATCCTTCATGCACTTTACTTCATAGACCGATTTGCTTGACTTCACGACTGAGAACTCCCTTTGAAGTGACACGGCCCATTGTTTTACTGCCTCTTTTAAATCCTCTACATATGCATATTTAGCCCCTTCGATGACCTCATTTTCCTTGTACTCTCACGACACATGATGTCCCTCGGAGATAGAAAGCCTAGAGAAATCCTGGTTGCTCCATTCTGCAAGCATTATGGTGTCCTCATCAGACGAATCATCCTGCTCTGCTTGCTCGTTTTCAGAATCTTCCCTATCCATTTCTTCAACGATTCTGTTGATTTGTTCTTCCTCATTTGCCACACCTGTTGGCTGTCTATCTTCTTCATTCTCTCCTTCATTCCCTTCTTCATTTTCTTCCATTGTTTCGCTATTAACTCCCGCCGTACTTGGACCCTCATCATCTTGCACGGGCATTGCACCAGCAGTGTTTTCTTTCTCATATATCGACACAAGTATGCCCAGTGGCCAACCACGTTGAAATGCATTCTCCACATACCATCTACAAGTGGCAGTGCAATCCACCGGTATCAGTTCCCAAAAAAAACCTTCAGCTGCACGACTGACTACTACATACAAGGTTATTGCGCTGAGCTCGGGGTTCAATCGAAACCCTCGCATCAGCCAGTTGTACACTAACCCAAAACTTCTCTTAGCTGATCTATCAATCCCCTTAGCCGTTGAACTAAAATCCGACAGATCTACCCCTTCTGGACAATATCTAACATTCCCTTGCCCGTGAAATAACTGAAATATCACCTTATTTGACATTTCTGTTGATAAAAAAATACAGTTAAACTAGATACCAATATTTTCCTCACATCTCTACAAAAATTAAATCATCTAACACATTAACTAAAGACCTACAGATCTACGAGTAACAACTTATTTTCATATAGTACTATACACATAACCAGTACAATACTACATCAATTTATGCATAGAAATAGAAATTACAAAGAGATAATAGATTTTACCTGCAGACAAATCAGCAAGCCGACAGAGCTTCGCTGCTTTCGTTCAGGCTTGCTCTCAGCTCTTTTTTTTTTCTGTAATTCCAATGAATTTTATAACATTTTTGGAGTCTGGGAGGGGGTTTTATACTGCCCGGGCTAAAAACCGCCCTCACAGAGGGCGGCAAGGGGGCCGCCTGCAAAATGGCTGACGGCCGTGGGCCGCCGGCCAATGGCCGTCAGCCACGTCATCATATCGCCCTTTGGGAGGGCGATTTCAGACATATCGCCCTCCCAAAGGGCGGCGGGAGTATATTTTTGTAAATTTTTAAAATGAAAATATAGTTTTGTAAATATTTTATTAAATAAATATAAAAATGAAAAAAATTCCCTGAAGAAAGGGCAAGGACGCTGTCACGCCGGCCCACGCACTACAGATACAGTAGTGCATGATACAGAAAACATCTCCAGTGCTCCAAGAACCTTTTCCTACCTGTGTTATACAGTCTATTCCATATTTGGTAGCCTAGTAGCCTAGTAGCCTGTCCTGTCTGCCTCTTACAGAAGCGAGAATGAACAACAGTTGGACACAAACCATGTCAGTAACTCGGCACTTTCGCGGTCGTTGGCTCCGCAACCCGGCACCGGGCATCATCCACTCATCTCTGCAGCGAATCGGGAAGGTTTCCCCGAGCCCGCGGATGCGACGGCGACGCGAGCGAAGGCTAGCTAACGTACGAATTGGCTGGCTCCCGCGCGGCGCGGAGATGAAAAAGGTCGGTATAGTGGAGATTATAGAGAGCGAACCGGCGTGCGCGTCTGCGCGAGCGACGGATGGACGGCTGCTGGCTGGTTGGGCCTGATTTTGACGAATCCACGGTACGCGAGCGTGGGCCAGGGAGAGGGACCAGCAAAAGCAAAGAGGGAAAACGGCACGGCAGAAAAGCGCGCGTGACTCGCCGGGGTCAATGCCCGCTGTCACTCTCCTGCGTGCTACAGGATGCGATACGACGAGCAGCACCACGCCCCGGCCCAACACGTGGTGCAAAAGGCCCCTGACCCAGAGAGGCCTAGATGCCTTTGCTTTGCTTCTCCTTTCTGTTCATGTGGCCACAGAGAGCTAGCTGACTCTACTGCTGCTACTCCTTTAAGCGTTGCTCCACTGCTACATCTACTCTGTTCATGCGTCCATGGAGCACTCGACGGAGCGAAAGTGCATGCGCGCTAAAAAAATAACCTCATGATTTCCCCACTAATCGCGCTTGATCGGCGTACGGGGACCGATCGGCCGGGGAGCGTGCCGCCCGAGTGGCTGCGGCCACGCCGGCGCCGAGGTGGCGCGCGCGGGGCCCGGGGCGCAGCGTGCGCGGGCATGTGGCGGCGGCGCGCGCCTCGCGATTCCCACATGCTTCCCCGCACCGGGGAGCCGGCCATTGCTAGGCGTGGTTAGTGTGCGCCAACCACCGTTATCTATCAAATCTATCGCTACTCTACTCCACTTTCGCCTTGGCGAATACGCGCATGCAACGAGTGGCATGCATGTTACGGACTTGATCGTGGAGGTCACTGTAATGAAGGAATTAACGGAGCAAGCAGTAGCAGCTAGGACAGTGCTCCACTAAACCAAAACGAACTCAATCACAAACGTACAGTTCTGCTAGCTAGCTAGTTAAATTAGGGGAGCTACACGATTATTGGCCCGTTGAACTTCGCTCGCCAGGCATGATTTACGGATATAAGCTCCAAAATATAAGCTTCAAAATATAAGTATTTTTAGAGATAGTTTGAAGGTGAGAGAAGAGGAAAAAAAAGATCACGTAAAATGAGGTAAGCCATTAGCGTATAATTAATTAAGTATTAATAATTTTAAACTTGAAAAAATAGATTAATATGATTTTTAAAACAACTTTTATATAAAACTTTTACAAAAAACGTAGTTTGGCAAGCGTGCTCATAAAAAACGAGGTGTTTTTTTGTATCGGTAGATACGAACACACCCTTAGTTGCTTGATAGAGGAATAAGTCTACTTAACTCCCTCACTTATTGAGGTTTGTCTATTTAAACCCCTCACCAATTAAACCAAATATTCTATCTACCTAAATTATCAAAAATCGTCTAAATAACCCTCTAGGGTGGTATTAAAAGTAGCTTTGCTTATATGGCACTAACATGGATGGTGACATGGTAAGTATATTTCAAAATTAACTCAACATATCCATAGGCCATTGACTCCACTCTAATGACTTGGTTTTAAAAATAAAACCAAGTGACAAGACCCGTTGACCATTGAGAGATACTCTAGGGATTTTGTTGAGAAGATTAAAATTCAGCGTTTAATAAGAGGAATTGCTCTTTTACTCCATAGTGGAGTAGATCCAAACAATGGCAAAAGGAGCATATCGCACCTTAGTTAAGCTAAGTGTAACAGAGAGAAGAGGGAAACAAAGTGAGAGGAAATGACATAGTGCCATCGCATCGACTATGTGTGACACCAAGTAAGCAAAATCACCTTTGAAACTGCCAAGGGGTTATTTAGATGATTTTTGATAGTTTGAGGGATAGAGTACCTAATTTCAAAGGCGAGGGGATTAGGTAGACAAAACCTAAATAGGTCAGGGGTGAAGTAAACTTATTCCTCTGACAGAGATTAAGATTAAGAAGAAAAGACTTTGATCTCTTATAATAAATAAGGAATGGTTGGGTATGGAAGAGGGTTGAGATTAACATAGGAAAAAATTTAAACGTGAAGTAATTGATGGACAAGTGGTATTATAAATAATGTTATAAATACTTATATTGTAGAATACAATTTAAATTTTATAAATACTTGTAACATACCCAGAATATATATATATACTGGAAATAAATTGTGGATAGTCATGGAAAAACTAATATAAAGTGCTAAGGCTTTGTTTCAGAACCTTTACCCATATATATATGTGTATATCCATATAAAGACCCATATTTTGCTCTTTTTTGGAGAAAAACTAGTGATCATATTGTCAATTCTAATTTATAAGGAAACTTTCTGGAGAAATAAAAATCTGAGAAAATTACCCTAGAAACTACACCATCTCAGTCAACCACTGTAATTTTCACTGGATTTTATCAAATACATAAATGTCTCGAATAAATACCTTCACCTCAGCAAAATCTGGAAATTGTTATCTGCAGACAGCTTACTTGGCATTTTTGCCAGAACTAATCCATCAGACACCTTCTCACCAAAACCTACCAGAACCTGGGTTAGATTGTGAAATAATTACAGTAAAAATTTCAGTACAATCTTCACAAAAATCGCACATAAAACAATAGGACAAAACCTACTGACTCAGATAGGGAAGGCTAATCTTTGGCCGAACTTTGAGGAATTATCAGGAAAAATCCACCAGTCTCACAACTCTGAACTTTGGCACAGAGCTAGTCATTATCACTCACTGCTCACAGTAAATTTTCCACAGTTTTACCCATACTGTAACTCAGTCAAAATGCCAGCTCAAGTGATCTCCTCAACTACTTCATTAACACACTCTCTAGAAGATGTTCTCTCTATTCTGCCACTGCCAAGTGGGTCCTGGCCATTGTGGGTCCTATCTGTCGGTCACTGGTGTTCTCCAACCCAGCCCCACCTACAGAACCTCGTTGCCACGCTCGCGGACACGCGCCAGGCCACCGGCTGCATGCTCACAGAGCGGCGCCAACGCGCCCTCCTCCTTCTCCTCGGCCAAGTCGACTGCAACCCGAGCCATTTCGCCATTCAGCTCTCCTCGCCATCCCCTCTCTCTGCTCTACGGAAAGCCCGAGGCGAAAACCACGGCAACACCGAGAAACGCCACCTTCTTCCCCGGCGCCGGCAAGAAACCGACCGCCGCCATTCTTCTCTGGTGAGCTTCGCCACATCTGAGCTACGGGAACATGACCACCCTTGCATCCTTGATCCATCTTTCTCCTCCACTCTCTCTGTCTCCTAGGTTGAAGACATCGTAGTGCGCCCTCGGCTCCGGCAACCGCCGTCATCGCATGCATGCGTTCTCCCTGACCGAAGCAAGATTGGAGCTGAATCTTGGCCAGCAGCATCGCCAGACCAGGATGAGCTCAAGAACCGAGCACTAGAAGCAGCCGAGTCCCAAGACTGTAGAACCACGTCTTCTTCCTCTCCGCCAGCCACCGTGCCCCCTTCTTGCTCTCTCTCTGACCACGGTGAGTCAAACTCCGATTCCTCGCGTCTGTACCAACCTCAACAACTCACTAAGGTGATGCCTACTTCGTTTCTCTGGATCTTGGCCCAGATCCGGCTGTCGACGAATACCCGAAGTACTCCGCCGCCACCGGACCTCTCCTGGAGCAATCGTTGCTGTTCCAGCTTCACCGAGCTACGCAACACCCTCAGTGAGCATCCCTGGTCCCTCAGCTATCGCATGCATACGCCCATTTGGCCCATAATATGCATTCCATATACATGCCGAGAAAGACCGCCGCCTCCGCCGTCGTCGCCGGCGATTCCGACCACCTCCGACCGCAAGACAACCACCGTTAGGTTCGCTTGGTGATCCTCTAGCTTTCCTCTTTTGGTCATCCGACGAGTTACGCCGCCATTCATCGCCGCTGCCCCGGAAAAGCGCGCTGACATGCGTCTCCTCTGTTTCGCCTCGCGGGACGGTCCGCACTGCGATCGGACAGTCCGCTCCATACTTCAGTCGCCTGCTCTGCTATGTTTCATTTACATGTGGACCCCATCCTTTATAAAATCCAGAAAAATAAAAGAAATGAATAAATGCTTTTCTGTTACATTGAAAATGGATCTAACTTTGAAAATTCATTACAACTCCAAATTGAGTGGAACCAGTTTTGTTGGTTCTGTAATTTTACTCTCTAAAATCTGGTAAGGTAAAAAGTAGCACATTCTGTACAGAAAATCTGCCAAGCAATTATAAGAGTAAATAAAGGGTGAAGATGGGCTTTTCAACTAGAAAATCCATAGGAAATTCATTATAACTCAGAAAAATGTCAAACCAATTTTGTAATTCTTATAAAAATGTATATTTTCCATTTATGAACTCAGCTTGCACAGAATTAGGCCACACACAATCAGTGCATTTTATTTTTTCCAAAAGGATGCATAAAAATCGTAAAAATCATATCTCACAATTAGTAAGTGTAAAAATAAAAATAATTCCACCAGAGAGAGTATAAAACCAGTACCAAGCCACTGCACAAAAATCATGCATGTTAGAGCATTTTTCATTTTTGTATTATTTATCGGTTTCGCATTAACTTTAACATTTAAAACTAGAAGAAGAACCTTTGGAGTTCGAGGAGGTAGAATATTTTGAAGAACCTGAAGTAGACCTGAACCAAGGCAAGAATCCCACTACCTTTGAACACATTGCTCCTAAATTTTGGGATTATAAATGATTTTATTTCAACTTGCATCGTTATTTGGCTATGTAAATTACATATATTATGGGCAAAGGTAGTTAATCCCATTCCCTGCATAACCAACCTTGAAATGTTGATGACTTGCTACTTGTAACCCTAGGATGGGTAGAAGTATTTATTGAGTGCTTGCTATAAGGTATACATTGGTATATATACTTAGACATGAATAGCTACTTACAAAATATATCATGGCTATCTAATTATGTTTCAAATGGGAATTTACTTACTTCTGATCAGAGATGAATATCCGTGATATTTGTGAACTAAAACCGAAGCAAAACCGTTTTAAAACTTGGGCAAGCAAGTGGTACACATATGTGATAGTTGTGTACCGATAGGGGGAGTGTTTTGCCTGAGTTGATTAAGGACCGACCTCAGTGTCATATTCTCATGTTAAATAGCACAACCACATGTGCTAGTTATGGGATAGCCATAGTGGATTAAGTTATTTAATGTTTAGCCTTGCATTCTGGTAGGCAGGGTAGTAGGGGCAGTGACTACGAATGTACTGTAGGGCTGTTCATAGGAACTACCTATGTGAACCATGAGGGACTGTGATCACCTCATGGCATAGACATCTAAGTCTGTCTAATACAACGTTGTGTGCCTCATGGGGAGCCAGGACGGTTGCCGCTACGGCGCTGGGTTTAAGGCGTGGGCCTGCCACCCACGGCATCGGGGTAGCGCCTCGATGTGGAGTAACACACCTCGTGCTGGTGCAAGGCTAAATGTTAGGTAATGTAAAAGCTGTGTTGTGACCTCTAGACCGCATTCAATGTGAAGAGTGTGGTGGTACCGACAGATACCGGACAAACTAGAGTGTAGCCGTTGGGCTTCTATCACATCATGTGGGTAACGATGTACAAACTCTGCAGAGTCAAAACTAATCGGTTAGCCGTACTCACTGTCATGAGCGGCATGGTTGTGTCCATTGAGTATAGATTTATGTTTCTAAAATGTTTTATGAAATGGGATGGGATGATGAAAAATTTTATTGATTTATACTTGGTGATTGATGATATGATAATAAAAAGGAGATGACGTACAAAGTTGTATTATAGTCTTGCTACCAAGGAGGACAGTGAAGATATTATTATTCATGAAAATAGGTGCCATGATACTACTCTATCAGTTTATTATGTAATCTAATTTATGAACTTCTTCTTTAAATTATTGCGAAATAAAATTGGCTTTATGCAATAAAACTAGCCTTTCACACAGCCTTGATCTTGACTACAGCTTGCATGTATAATTAGGTTTGACTGTGGCCTTGCAAGTACCTTGTGTACTGAGTTCTATTTGTTTTTGTGAATGCTACTATAGATCCATACACAGGTGGAGATGAGGACATGTTTGATGATTGTGGGAGTGAACAGATCGATCAGGACGGTCCTATCTAAGGGTTTACCTTTAGTCGGTTGCCTGGGGGTTTTGGGGTAGCCAAGCTTCCGATGGACTAGATATTCTGCCTGCCTGCACGGCTTATGTAATTAATAGTTAATATGTACTTGTATCTATACTTTCGTTGGACTAGCTAAATACCCTATATACTGGATATTACTTGCTAGATGAACGTGTGAGGCTAGAACTTTTCTGGGCTAGTCTCGCATTAGTAAGAATTTAGAAATGATGAGATGCATGGACGTTGATTCAACCGTAGACCATGTCCTCAGAAGTGTGTATCGTGTTTGGTCGCCGCCTTCGTGTGGTTTGACGGACACACTTCGCCGTTTCGGACTAGTGAATCAACTCTCCAAATATCTCTTTATTTCTGAATTCGGTGCTTTGGACTTGTATTGTGGATGGGTAAATACTATAACAAGTCTGCGATGAGAATGGATGGTTATTGTATTTATTTGGTTTTTATTCGAGATCCCATCCATCTAGACAGTAGATAGTTCGCGTTGTCATACCAGTTACTCTCTATAGTGTATTTCTGAGGTGTCTACAGTACTTATATTTTAAAACAAACTATTTCCGTCGTGAGTAGTACTGATCACTGAAGCCAAAGCTGCACACCTCGCTATGCCTGTACAGCCACGGGTCTACAGTGATGATCCACTTTAAACTGACTCGTTCTGTAACCAGATTCCAAAAGGTCACCCGCCCGTGTTCCGATGGCCCCCCATCCATGCATGCCGTGCCGATACCGATGCAAGTTCGCTGTCAAGGGCGTATTTTCTTCCAAATTATGGAGTAGTCCTACACATCTGAGGAGCTGTTTGATTTAACTTCTGTTTATAAGCCATACGTAAACAAAAAATATTATTAACATATAATTAATTAAATTTTAATTATTATAAATTTAAAAAGTATATATCTATTTAATTTTTTAAGATATTTTCATATAGAATCTTTTTTTAAAAAAACACAATATTTTATGTTTTAAAAAACATGCTAATAAAAACCGATATAAAAACCATAAGTAATAAGCTGAATCAAACGCCCCTGAATCTTTGAGTACACCTACAAAGCTCAGGATAACCTAGTAGGGTGACCTATACATTAGCACGACTAGACTCATCTTAAAACTTATTAAAATAGTACTCATACAACGGAAAAATCTTGTATATTCTTATATGTAATGATATTATAATATATCATATAGATTAGAAATTAGAAATTATATATTTTTTTTTTTGCAATCGTGGAAACATCAGTACATGGTTGTACTTACCAAGGCTCAAATCGTGATATCCAAATTTACACACATGTTGATGCATTTTCGGTAGTAATTTTGTGATTAATGGATTTATCCCCGTCTTTAGCTTTTAAGCGTGGGTTAAGGGGGACATACTCGCCGTTTGTGCATATGCATCTTCTATAATGAAATGTCTATTTTGCCCTTCTTGCTTTCATCCATTTTTCTTCCTCTTAGCAAAATCACACTGCCGAGGAACTGTTTCGTTAGCTCAGTCAATGGCTACCACCAGTGCTTCCCCGCTTCGCTCGGTCACTCGATGCTGGCACAATTGCTTCACACAGCTTGGCATCACCATTGCTCCACTTTACCCCTCATCTTCGTTCTTTTTCCCGATAGTCGTTATTCCGACTGAACAATCTGCTTGCTAGCACCATACTCTCTTGTACTAGCTCACTTATGACCACCATTGTTGTCTCTCCAGTGATAACGTTCCTCCACAAATCCGCCACTCTGCCTGCCTATTAGTAGCCGCACATGTTCTTGTGCTTAATGGCCATTGTTGCTAGTGGTTGGTCCGCGTGATCTACTGCGTCGTAGTTGAAAACAGGTGAGTTGTCGTCGTGGTGGCAACTATAACTTTATCAGCCACACCGATGCAGTTTAAGTTTTATTTAGAATTTGAATTATGTTATATATGCAATTCTTCTTCTACTCGTTAAAAACCTTCCAATTTTGCACATATTTAGATTTAAAACAATTGAATTGAATTTGATAGAAACTCTTAATTCTGTTTAATTATATAGACATAATTATTTTCATACAATTATATTTACTAATATATATTGTCATAATTTGCATCCACCATGATTTAATCAGTGTATATCTTTATTTTTCTTTAATTAACGTGGTAATTTTTAAACTTATAGAACAACCGTGCTAGCTCCTTTTCTACCTCTGAAAATATTATATTGGAGATAAAATAATCAAGCACTTCGTTGTCGCGGTGAATATATCTAGGATTGCTCTACCTTGCTTGAAGTGATTAAAATCGGTAAACTAATCGAGAGAGAAAAATTACGTGCGGTACGTAGAGATTTAATTTGCTTTGCATCACATCCTATCCAGATCTTCCACCTAGCTTGATCAGCCGTAGAATCGACAACCAACAATGTGCGATCGTCACCAATGTTCTTATGGGAAAGCTAATTAACATGTCTAATTCCTAATGGATTTTTTTAAAGTACACCCATACTTTTTTGAGCCATCCATCATGTTACCATTAAAACTCTTTTAATACCAATCATTATATTAAGGAATGAGCAATGTTTCCTTGTAGCAGTATACAAATTCATACTAATACAATAAATTTTGCTAGTAAATTTCAAATTTTAAATGAAAATTAGCACAATCAGATTAAAAGAGGGTTTTTCTCGTTTCTTACTTCCATTTCGTAGTGGAAGATTTGAAACTATTTCGAAATTTTGAGTTATAGTATCCAATTTTTGCTTTGGATATAGCATGCAGTTTGGAACACCAAGATACAATCGTTTGTCCATGTTCAGCAATCATTGTTGAATTTATGTTAAATTTCAGAAAACTTTCTATCAAAACTATGGTGAAATCTTTGATCTATAGGCCCCTAATATTTGGATAGTTTTGCATTCTTTGGTAAGTATAACACGTGAATGTTATATTTGGAAGGAGAATTTTGTGCATAGTTACCTTTTCTTTTTGCTGTCATTTATTAGTGGAAATAGGCAACGAATTTTTTACTTGACGAAATGGACCATTTATAATCAACGGTGAAGATCTTCTATAGCTCTCTTTCCTCTAGAGAGGTAAGATGGAGTACTGTAAAAGGGTTCAGTTCTAATTATTTATTTGTGAAATAAGACAACCAAGGTTTAGCAACAGGACAAGAACCCGAGCAAGCTGTCAAAACCAACCGTGAACAGCAATTATGCAGATCGGTGAGTTGAGTTCAAGTCGGCATCATGTTTTTTATATACTTGTTGATCTGTTAATTATTGTAATACTTCTTTCGTCTTAAAATAAAAAATCTAGTACTAGATGTGATATATGCTAATATTATGAATTTAGACAAAAGAGTACTAAGATATGTCACATCCAATATTAAGTTTTTTATTTTGAGACGAAAAGAGTACATATAGATCTTGTTTTACTATTTTTGGGATTGGACTTCAATTTATCCCATTAAATTGGCCTTTTCTTTTATATATTATAACACTGCAACTCTAATACCTTTTTAAATATACATGTTAAATCTCAAATGTTATAATTAGGTTTCATCTGATCTAATAACGTTGTTTTTCTTACTCCGATTAATATGGTAAATTTTAGACCTACATGCTAGCTTATGGACCTCGTGCTCAAGGCAGCCTCCATCGGTGACTCATGCTTCTCAGATGCCTAATATTTTTTCGTTCTACAGTGTGACCTTGCATATTCCATGTAAAATGAAAAAAGAATATGACTTTGCATATAATACGAAACTCAAAACCTTAAGGGCATATACAATGCAAGTGGCTTTTTCGAGTGATCTTAGAGGCCATATGGTTGTTACATAGGCTATAGCCATATGTTTAAAATTTGTTTTTTCACGATACAAAGTGTCTTCAAGAGTGACTTCAATCTTTCATGCCAGTCCTTGATATTTTTTATTTTAGTCTTCATATTTTTTTCAATTTATGGAGTACTCCAACATTTTGCACTCTACACTCGAAAAAACAGAAACAGATATAAAATCTCTCCTCCTCCCTCTTCACTTTCCTCCGTCGGTGCCTCACCTCTTCCTCCTTCCCCTCCGTCGTGCCTCTCCCCTCGCCACCTCTCCAGCAGCGACGAGCCTCTCCCGGCGGCGGCGACCTCCCCGGCAGCAATAGATCGAGACGAACAAAGGCGACCAGCCTCTCCCCTCTCTCTCCCCGGTGGTGAAGGCAGGGAGGCAAACCGAGACGAGGTTGCAGCGGTGGCAAGGAAGCCGATGAACTTGTCGGATGGCCGTCTTCTAGATCCGGCGCCTCCAACCTCATGCAGCCATGGCTGCCTCGAGTGTGGAGCTCAGTTTGGTCGCTGCCTCTCTTTTCCCGACCGACGACGATGAGGTGCGCTCTCTCCCTCCTCTCTCTTCTTGGCGGCATGGGCGGGATGAGAGCGCGTCGCCAAGGCACGGTTCCCCCAACGCTGCTCCCCGAAGCTTTTTCTCGACCTCCAGCGCGAGAGCGAGCCGTGGCTACGGTGGCTTGGACGAGACGCGCGTGGCATACTTAGGGCACTCTCCCCGCTAAGCTGTCGCTGTTCCTTGTACGTGACGAGTCGAGACCACTCATCACGTAGGAGCGTTATACATGCTCTAATTGATTACGCTAGTTTGCTTGCCTCGTGGATCAACTAAAATATTGGATGGCCTGTTTTTTCTTTTTCTTTTCTTTTTGACTTGTGCATGGAGTGATCGTGTTTCATGGTCACCAAGCGATCAACGATTTTGGCCTTGTGCATTGCAAATCATCCGTGTGGGACGCGCGAGTGGAAGCCGGCCAACGAAGACGACCCCTTGACAATCGCCGTGGATCTGGCGCTTTGGACTTGTGCCTATAGCGGCTAGCCGGATTGCCGCGCTCCTGCGCTGGTGGCCTGCTCGTTATCGACGGTCGACACTGCCATATGCGGTGAGCAAGGCGGCCTCCAACAGCAGGCAGGCCTTCTATTCCCTCGAACAGCAGGGATGCCTTCCATTCGCACGCGAAGTTGTTGGCGAGATCTAGCACCTCGCCCAATATTTCCGCAGGCTGCGTACGTGATGCTCTTTTCACTGGTAGGCCTTGTGCATGCTGTGCTATTGATGAGTTCAGTTGCCTTGCGTTGCACTGTTTGGAGTCGGAAGACGGAGAACAGAGGCCGACTAATTAATTATTGGATCAGCTATACAACACTTACGATATGTTTACAAAATCTTAGCCGTTACAATCTACATCCATCAGATCTAATGGTCTAAATTATTTCTTTTTCTTTAACTAAGGTGGTAGTTTTTAGATCTCTAAAGTGAATACAGTGGCTACTTTCAGAACTGTTTTTATAATATAACAGATATAATAGATAGATAGATACTGACTCCATTAAAATATAAGGATTTGTAGGATTCAAATCTTGTTATAAAATATAAAAATTTTTAGTACTATTTCTAATTTCTTATCAATCATTTTACATTTAAATTTATTTTTATCTTACCTCCATGTACTCTCCTATCTTCATTCATTTCATATTTGTTAAGATGCACTAAAGTTTTTTCGTTTTAAACTTTATCTCTACTAAACAACCTAAAAATATTTATATTTACGATTTCTTTCACACGAAAACTCAGGCAATCATGGTTCGCTTTATCAATCATCAGCCCATCGTCCTCTGGAAGACATCGCCACCACCACCGTATAAAGCTGACTGCCGCCTTACCTAACCGATCCCCATGCCAAAAGTGATTGGCACCACCTGCCTCAGCCCTCTGCAATGGCAATACTGTCTGCAACTGCGTATGACATGCCATAGACCTGCCGCCTTCGCCGCAGAGGACGCGGGAGAAAAACCCCTGTGACCACCAGCGGGGTTTTTATAACCGAATTATTATGTGGTTTTATATTTGACTATATATATTTCGTTAAATGTAGAGACCGAGTTTTAATCTATTATTAAAAAATATGGTTTCATATGGATTATCGTGGTTAAAATCGGACGTCGTAACCTCACTTCCGATGGTATGAAACCACCAGCACCGATCGATCTGTGTCGCCAGAACCGGATGCCCGCCAAGCAAGCCACCCGGGCAGCCGTCGGTCGAGCACAACTGCACAAGTACAAAATCTTATCAAACAGTGACGCGGATGACGAATATATTACGACGCGTTACGATAAGCAGATAAGAGGATTTTGCTGGGTTTTCCGTGAGGGCAACGGGAGCATTGCTTTTTCTGGCCGAGCAAACCTACAAATATGCCAATCCAAAAATCTATTCCGGATAAGAGCATCAAGCTATGTATCAACACATCAATCAAACTTAATATTTCTTAATTACATAGACAACACGACTCGTTATCTTAAAAAAGATATAGACACCATGACTGCACAGATGCCCGTCAAAGTTCCAAAGTTTCCTCTCAGATATTTTTTCTTCTGGGGAACCCATGTTTCGGTTGTAGGACAAGAGGTCAGCCTTGTACGGAGTCAACTGATTAAGACACCATTCTATTGAGCTTAGTAGTTTAAACTCCTACTTAAAAGACTTTTTTAAAAACATACCGTTTAATAATTTGAAAAACGTACTTATAAAAAAAACTAATGAGATAGTAAGTTAACCATAAGCTCTTAAGATCGGGTCTAAACTGCTCACGCTCATGTTGCAGTGTGTTTTGCTTTGCACAATGCACAGCGCAGTCAGGGAGAGCACAAGGCCACTTTGCAAGGCAAGGCGTCTTTTCCACTGACCAGGATGAATTCACAATTCGGAAGGAAATTAAAGCGCGATTAGATTAAGCGGATGCGTATCATGTGCCCACGCGCGCCGCGCGCGTGCGGGGGTTAAGCCGGCGCGTGGCCGCCGGGTGTCCAGCTGGCCGCTCCCTGCCCGTCCGATCCCACCCACGGACGGCCGCGATTCCCTAGTCGCGCAAAGCCATGGGAAAATGAGTAATCAAGCCGCTAAACCCCGGCCATGTACGAGGTGGAAATTGGAGACGCGAATTGGAATATAAATAGAGGCGAGCAGCGGTCAAGAGCTACCATCCAAATCGAATCCCCGAAAGCGTGCTACCTTCCACTGCTGATACAGGCAAATTTACAAATCATTCGTAGCTTCAAAGATCAGAGCCACTGGAGGAGCTAGCTTAATTAGCTACTAGTGGTGACTTGTGAGGCGGAGGAGGGAGGGGGAGAGGAGATGGCGTCGTTGAAGTCGCCGGTAGCGGCCGAGGAGCAGGCGGCGGCGGCGGCGGCGAAGGGGGAGGGGGAGGGGGAGAGGTGCCCGGTGGAGGAGGTGGCGCTGGTGGTGCCGGAGGTGGACGACCCGACGACGCCGGTGATGACATTCCGGGCGTGGACGCTGGGGCTCACCTCCTGCGTCGTGCTCATCTTCCTCAACACCTTCTTCACGTACCGCACGCAGCCGCTCACCATCTCGGGCATCCTGGCCCAGATCCTCGTCCTCCCCGCCGGCCAGTTTATGGCCGCCGTGCTGCCCAACCGCGAGATGCGCCTGCTCGGCGGCCGCCTCGGCAGCTTCAACCTCAACCCGGGGCCCTTTAACATCAAGGAGCACGTCATCATCACCATCTTCGCCAACTGCGGCGGGTCTCGTACGGCGGCGGCGACGCCTACTCCATCGGCGCCATCACCGTCATGAAGGCCTACTACAAACAGTCCCTCGGGTTCCTCTGCGCCCTCCTCATCGTCCTCACCACACAGGTCTCTCTCTCTACACCAACCTATCATCTTCATTGAATGCTTAATTAGTTAATTAATCACCAAAAAACAATCAAGAAAATCACTATTATCTATATCTATTTTTCAGTTTGATTGCTTGCTTCTAGTACTAAGAATTGACTCGTGTCTTCTTTCTTCGCATTTCGTCTTTGAGTTGTCACGCGAATGCGACGTGTGTGTTTTCGTCCAAAAGATGCGACAGATACTGTGAACCAATCAAACGTTTTTTAGCGCTGCTTTATCTCGCGTACGAGTTGCCACCAATCATGCAGCGTTGAAGTTAAATTGAAAATCCATGTACTAAGGAGGCCCTACAAATAATTGGCGAGATTTTGTTCGTCTAGCCTGCATGTGCCTCTTGTAAATTTCATACTAGTAGTAGGAGTATAAGATTATTCTTGATCATGAATAGAATAGTCATTAACTAATCTAATCCAAAGTAAAAGAAAACAGTAGTTAAGTTGAACAGCAGTTATTCTCACACCATTTAATTTGAGTGGACTGTGAATATAGATTAGAAATGCAGGGCGATGACGTCATGATTGTGTTGCCATTTGTCGCTGCAGATATTGGGCTATGGTTGGGCCGGGATGCCGAGGAGATACCTGGTTGACCGGCCGACATGTGGGTGGCGCTTCGAATTTAGCCCAGGTCTCACTCTTCAGGTAATTAATCATGTCGTAAATCACTCTGTTAAACAAGATCAAATAATGGACAAGTAAATTAATTATGCAAGCTAATGCTAATGATCTCTCTGACACACAGGGCGTTGCACGAGAAGGACGACAATGGCGGGAAGGGGTCGTCGTCGTCGAGGGGGCCGACGCGGATGCGCTTCTTCCTCATCTTCTTCTTCGCGAGCTTCGCCTACTACGCGCTGCCGGGATACCTGCTGCCGATCCTGACCTTCTTCTCGTGGGCGTGCTGGGCGTGGCCGCACAGCATCACGGCGCAGCAGGTCGGGTCCGGCTACCACGGCCTCGGCGTCGGCGCCTTCACGCTGGACTGGGCAGGCATCTCGGCGTACCACGGGAGCCCGCTGGTGGCGCCTGGGCGTCCATCGCCAACACCGCCGTCGGGCTTCGTCATGTTCATCTACATCATCGTGCCGCTCTGCTACTGAAGTTCACACGTTCGACGCGAGGAAGTTCCCCATCTTCTCCAACCAGCTGTTCACGGCGGCCGGGCAGAAGTACGACACCACCAAGGTGCTGACCAGGGACTTCGACCTCAACGTGGCGGCGTACCGAGAGCTACGGGAAGCGTACCTGAGCCCGCTGTTCGCCATTCTCGATCGGCTCCGGGTTCCTGCGGTTCACGGCGACGATCGTGCACGTGCTGCTGTTCCACGGCGGCGACATCTGGAGGCAGAGCAGGTCGGCGATGAGCTCAGCGGCGGCGAAGCTAGACGTGCACGCCAAGCTGATGCGGCGGTACAAGCAGGTGCCGCAGTGGTGGTTCCTCGTGCTGCTCGTCGGCAGCGTGGCCGTCTCGCTGCTCATGTCGTTCGTCTACAAGGAAGAGGTGCAGCTGCACGTGGTGGGGGATGCTCTTCGCCTTCGCCCTCGCCTTCGTCGTCACCCTCCCCATCGGCGTCATCCAGGCCACCACCAACCAGGCACGTATCCATCCATCGATCGCCATGAAATCGTCGTCGTCGTCGTCGTCCCTGATCGTGTTGAAACTTGTTGGTGTTGCAGCAACCGGGGTACGACATCATCGCGCAGTTCATGATCGGTTACGCGCTGCCGGGGAAGCCGATCGCCAACCTGCTGTTCAAGATCTACGGGCGGATCAGCACGGTGCACGCGCTGTCGTTCCTCGCCGACCTCAAGCTCGGCCACTACATGAAGATCCCGCCGCGGTGCATGTACACGGCGCAGCTGGTGGGCACGGTGGTCGCCGGCGTTGTGAACCTGGCGGTGGCGTGGTGGATGCTGGGCAACATCGACAACATCTGCGACGTGGAGGCGCTGCACCCGGACAGCCCGTGGACGTGCCCAAAGTACCGCGTCACGTTCGACGCATCGGTGATCTGGGGGCTCATCGGCCCCGCCCGGCTGTTCGGCCGGCACGGCCTGTACCGCAACCTGGTGTGGCTATTCCTCTTCGCGCCGTGCGAGCGCGTGGGGGTTGCCTTGTTATGGTCTGCCGGTGGTCTCGGGGGTCTGCTGCGCAGCCCGGGGTGGGCGTAGATAAGAATGGGGGGCGGATCGCGCATAAGTGGGCGGAGGTAGGTATGTGCTTTCGGTAGTGGGGTGCTGGGATGCCCGCAGCAAGCGCTTCACATTCCGATCTGGAGAAGAAGTGGATGCTCTCACAACATTCCGCATCGGGGTGTCGCCGGGATGCCGCCGGCGACGCCTACCAACATCGCCAGCTGGCTCATCACGGGCACCATCTTCAACTACTTCGTCTTCAAGTACCGCAAGGGGTGGTGCTTGCAGAAGTACAACTACGGTTGTCGCGGCGCTCGACGCCGGCACGCCTTCATGGGTGCTCATCTTCTTCGCCTCCAGAACGCGCACCACGAGCTCAAGTGGTGGGCACGGAGGTCGACCACTGTCCGCTCGCCTCTGCCCACCGCGCCGGGCATTGCCGTCAAGGGATGCCGGCGGTGTTCTGAGCTCTTGGAGCTCGCCGGCTCGCCGGCCGGTAACCCTGCTGTGTATTTAGGTAGCAGATTTGGTTTGGTTGGAAAAACCATGATATTCAGCCTGGCATCAGTGAACTGACAGTCTCATAGTGTCAGTTCACCTCCTGAGTGTAACAATTTGGCTTTCTGCAAGGAAATTCTATAGCTAGCTATAGTTATATGAAATCATGTCAATCTGAATATGCTGAAACAGAGTTCTGCTAGTAGTTAAGGGGATAATCAGAAATGGAGCAGTATGTAGTATGTGTTACTCTATTATAGAAGAAAGATAAATGAACAATTCAAATCCACAATGGAACAGGCGAGAATATGCCGTCAGAAACTTACTATTAGCAAGACGAATCCACAATGAAGCAAAGAGAAATGTAAAGCACACCGTTGACAGAAGCAGAGTGATAGAAACTGGAAGAGAGTATATGATAGATACCATGAGATCTTGGTAATCAGCAATGGCACTATCCATTACAATTGCAGACTCGTCAGTTGTCACCTTGTGGCCGTGGAACCACTGCACCCTGGATGGTTCAAAGTGGCAGTTCAAAGATCTCGTCTGCTCTCGCGACGATGTGCTTCCTGCAGATCCATGCAATGTGGCCGTCATCTCTGTACCTAACACGCCACAGACCAAATCTCTGTGCTATGTCCATCCCTGTCAAAATCCCTTGCCCTTTCAAGAAATCCACAAGCCACTGTCTCGGCCGTTTCATATCCTCCCCATGTCATTTGCACCACTCTGGCTGCAGTTATTCTCACTTTCCATACATTGCAAACGCTGCGCCTAAAGCCCCCAATGACAAGGCCGACGTAAAGTTGCACCATAACATGACTGAAGAGTCTAGCAAGTGCACCACTCCCTGCTCAGGTCAGGTATCATCTCCCCATCCCGACAATGAATGCGCCCGATCTTCAGAGCAAAAGTCAACAGTTTCATGAACTTGCTCATGTAAGGCAGCAAGCATTGCACTGCCTGATTATCTACTTGAATCAGATCGCAACCGACCTGATCCTCCAACACATGCATTTCTTGTCGGAACTCGCACAGCATGTGCACCCGTAGGGATCGCATGCCAGTAGTATTCTGTGACAAGCTTCTTGGAATGGCGTATCCGAAGCTTACAAGATGAATAATGAGACCCTTTTTTCCTCAACTGATCTAGTAGTTCATTACATGTCCATTTTCCTGTGGAGCTCAGTCACAAGGTGATTCGTAGTACCTCAACTTGCAATTCCTCCTTCAATCCTGTATTCCTTGTTCTTTCTCTTCAGCCTATTGGAGACCATGCTACACACTTTGGCGATGCTATTATGGAAGGATCAACTGCGTCTGATTCAGCGGTAGTTTCAGATTGCTGCAGATTGTCTGGGGCCACTGCAAGTTCAGGTTTGCAAGAGCTGTATTCTTTTTTTTCTAGATCATAGTACTACCCTGTCAAAACTCATGGAATATCGATCTTGATAGAAGACTCTCTAGCATGACATCTATCACTAATTAAGATACCCTTTTATTTTTTCAACTGCACTCCGTTCTCGATAATCAACAATGCTTTCTGCCGGCTCAATACAGCAGATTTGCTTAATTTTTTTCACAGGTAGCAGCTGAGTTGTTACGGAACCTTTGTGGTATGAATATCTTCCACCAGTCAGGTCTTAATGCTTTCCTTGAATGTCATACTGGGAGACAGATTTAGTATGTTGTGATTACTAACTTGTGCAGAAGCCTCACCATATCAGTAACATTTCTAGTGGAGCATGCAAGTACATCTATGGATGAGCCCAACTTCATTCCCAGCTCGACCCTTACATGGACACCATTGATCACCGTATAAATATCGGTTTTTCGCCAAGTTGAGACTGCATCTGCTGATTCCCAGGCACATGATTATTGTGCCAGACGGACCTGGAGAGATGTATTTTAGAAGTCATGATCATACTATAGTATCGACTTAATCATATTCAGGTGTGTTCTGTACATCTCTTAAACTAACAGGCTATCCCTTTGGAAGTAGGGAAAATTAAGATTTATGCCCACTACATAGTTTTACTGATAGCCTCTGTGGAAAGCGTTTGTCGTGCTGCTCTGTACAGAAACATTGTGCCCAGAACGCATGTAGCTCTTCACTCTATCCACCGCCTTCCAGCAATACTGCACCTTCTCAATAGCGTGTTACTGCCACCGTTTGCAGTCCACTTTCATTTGCTCTTCCTCAGCCATAGCTCCCGGCCCATACTAGAAAGTAATGGTTGGCGTTCCCAGGTCTATGTTCCATCACGCATCATTTACAAGTTTCAAGCACAATATTTAATATATCACATGGATATGCAAAGCACGGCCACCCAGCTCTCCCAGTTTGATATTGATTTGGATATTACGCCGGCTTCTCTTGCAGAATCTTCTCGCCAGATATTGTTCAACACAAACCACGATTTCTCATCTTGAATGGATTTACAATCACCTACGTTGGCTGCGGTAAACTGACAAACCAATTCACCAGTTCATTATCACAACTCCAACTCTTCAGAACAAACATTATTTCACACTCAAATTAGCAGGGGCTGGCATGCGAACAGCATGTCTTCTTCGTGTCTATATTTCTCTGCATTATCATGCCTTGATCTCAACCCTTACCACATGGAATGTCTGAGGCAACATATCTCACCAACTCAGCCATCTTGATCACTGATTTTAATTCTTTCAATTCAAATCATGCAATACTTAAAGCCAAAATACACATACTTCATAACTCTGAC
>RYFJ01001582.1:0-56787 GCA_003991445.1 Oryza meyeriana var. granulata
AGAGAGATAAAAAGAAGAGAAGAATGGAACATGCCAAGGAGTGGTACAAAGGATGGCGATCATTGAGTGCCACATACAGGGCTTATAATAGTTAGTGAGAGGATACGAAATAAACCCCGATAAGAAATACACCTTATTGATGGCACTACTTGCAGTTGTATTTTGATCTGATAAATTCAAGGTCAGTTAAGTAAAATCTACTTTGTCAAAACAAACTTGAATACCTAGTTGTATTTACAATATCACTTGTTCCCATCTCAGAAAGTTAGCAGCCGAACTCCTCCAACCGTCAGCACAAAAGAACAGGCATCTGATGGGTTTCACAACTTCTCACAGTGGTAGCTTTGAGCAGGTATCATTGGATACACTATAGTCTTCCTTGTTGGATGAATACTTGTGTGTGAATTGTATTGTGCATTCCTAGAGAGACCAAGAAACTGGTGAAGAGCCAAGTGATCTTCTCTTTAGGACCAAACTCACACAACAACATGGCAGATGGTCAAATTCGTATAGCTTCAGTATATGTGAGTAAATGTTCGTCAAGCCTTTTTTATGCTGATGGTTGTGTCAAGCACTCTTACAGTATTGTTATTTAATTAGGAAAAGCGCCATGAAAATTGGTGAGATTGCTTAGAACCTGATAGACAAACACTTACAACTGTTGAGGAGAAGATTTCCAGTCCATGCTAAAAGAACAACACAAATCACATACCAAATTACATGGACAAATGGTTATTGGCTACGTATCGAATCGAGAGAACTTATGCAAGAGAACCTGAAGTACATGCACGTGCTCAAAGCTGCAGCTAGGGAGAAAGCATTGCTTTTGAAGCGGAGGTTGAGAAGCTTAAAGAACAGATTGCGCAAGAAGCTGCAGAAAGGGAAAGGGAAGAAAGAAGAAATAGGAGGCGGATGCAAGAGAGCTGGAAAATTGCAAGATAAACATAAGAGAAGAAATGCAGCCAAGAATTTCCTTAATTGCCGTAGCGCAGCACAAAGGGAACTATGAAATATGGTATAGAATATTTTCATCCTTTGTCCTCTTAATAAACTTATGATTATGATGCCTAATCTTTTACCCAAATATTTGTATGTGTAGAGTACCCAAACAATGCCAGTATCCAAGTTGCGCAAAGGCATACAAGAAGGAAGATGGGACTGGTGAACATGAAACTGAAATGAAGAGGTAGCAGGGTAATGACACTAATTGCACATGTTCCATGTATCTTGAGCTTCACCTGAACTTAGCTAAAATAGATCAAAAAATTTATGTTTGTAGACTCAGCCTGGAAAGCGTATGTCACCGTACAAAATATGCACCATAGCTACTCGCCAGTAAAGTACGAGCTCTCAGAAAGTCTTTGTTCACTGAAAACACTGCAAATGTGGCTCACCAGACAATATATCACTCACAGCAAGCTGATGAATAGAACAAGAAATATCCCAAAGGAGGAAGGTAACTACTGGCAATATGTTCACTAATTGGAAATCTAAATTCTTGCATCATTTGCTGAAATTTTATCAAATGTGACCTTCCTTGTGAACTAGAAAGTGTGAAAATACATTTACATACGTCTGAAAACTGCAGCTGTGCAGTTTTGATTGGGTGAATTGTTCCAAGTATAATTTATCTTTTCTGTGATACTGGTAATACCAACACGCTGTAGAGGGTTTAGAGATGTTTGGTCATCATGAAAGGTCCAGATTTTTTTAAGCCTTGGAGAATGGGAGTTATGAATTTTGTAAGTAGCCGTCCCAGTTTTTGCCTTGCCTGAACAGCAGGGGCTTGTCTTTTTCGACATAATACTGCAGAATCTTATTTAACAAATAACTAAAAGAAGTAGAGAATTTATGGGCTTTCCGATTGTAAAAGAATCTAAATTTTTCGTTTTTAAACTCTAGTTATGATTTTCTAATCAACTGTACTGCTGCTGCCTAAAATCAGAGAATTTGATAGCAAACTGATTATGTAACATAACTGTTTCCATAGTTTTGATTACTTAGAACCATGTATATCTGAATCTTTTAATATTTATGCAAGAATTAGTAAACTTACTATTGTTCTAATATCGTGACCTTCCTTGTAGACTAAGAATGTGGAATATATTTAACATAACGTGCTGAAAAACTGCATCTTGTGCAGTTTTGTGGGTGAATGTTCCCGAGTAGTAATTTACGTTTTCTGTGATCTGAAAATACCAAAGTTGTAGAGGGTAGAGATGTTTGTATCATGAAAGGTCATGATTAGCCCTGGAGATTGGGTTAGAATTTTGTAAGTAGCTGGTCAGGTTTTTTGACCTGTTCTGAACCAGCAGTGGTTTTGTGTTTTTCGACATGATAAACAGAATCTATTTAAAATAACTAGAAAGATGTAGAAGAAGTTCATGGGCTTTCCGTAGTAAAAGAATATAATTTTTGGTTGTCTAGAACTCTAGTTATGATTTTTTTATATCACTGTACTGCTGCTGCTTAAAAATTCAGAGAATTTGATGCAACTGATTATATAACATCACCTGTTCCATAGTTTTGATTAATTAGAACATGTTATATCTGAATCTCGTCATTTTTGTGCAAGAATAGTAAAACTTAAATGTTCTAAACCCAATCTTATTCTTTGGGCCAGTAGGTGACAAGGTTTCATGGGAGGCTCATAATCAGCGAGGACATAGCAAGGCGATGACATGTTGGGCTCTAGGAAACTCTCGAGTGCTGCTATAGATGTTAGAAGTTTAAAAAGTTGTCAAATAAGAGTGAAACTGTAACACCTCGTTTAATATTTTTTAAACTACAATCTTTTCATGGTTTGGCACATATTGAATGATGATTATAATTATATAATGTGAGTGCAATTGCTTTGTTATGGTTTATTGATTGGCAATGATTGATTTATAAACCAAAATTACAATGTTACAGCGTTGCCAAAAGACTATGCCTGCAATATGCTCTATGGCAACAGACTTATTTACATTGCAAATAATAGTATTGCCACACATTACTATTGTTGGTAAAAAAAAAAAATACAATTAATCTCCCGCAAACGATGAATTGGCGTGGCAAATGAACTTGAGTTGCAAAAACGGGGCACGCAGTCGTGGAATAATGAACGGTATCTCACCAACGGCTAAATTTGCGTGGCAAATGATACTATTGCCACACCTACGACCGTGGCAATACATATCATCTCTTGCAACGAATAAAAAACCGTGGCAAATGATACTTTTTGCCACGCACAAACGATTGTGACAATAATGTATACTCTCTCGCATGAATAAAATTGCGTGGCAATGGTTTACTTGCACGGCATAACGGTCATGGCAACAACACCTTAGGCAACAAAATTCTAGCGTGGCAAACAAAATTCTATTGCTACGCTATCGCTCGTCTGCATTTACCACTGTTGCTACGAAGACGAGCGTGGCAAGTGCTCGTATTGCCATGCAGTGAATGTTGCGATACGTCCTATTGCATGCTTGGCAACGGACAGCTATGGTTGCAAGAAAAGCTACTCTTGCAACGCCAAACTAGCAACGGTTGCAAGTTCTTATTGCAACGTGACTTTTTGCAACCATTGGCAACGCGAAACGGCGATTTGGTGGCAAGAACTAACCCTTTTGCAACCAAATTGGGCGCTATTGCAAACGTTTTCTTGTCGTTGCGCAAGGGTTAGAAGTTTGTAGTGAGACATGTGGTAGTATGGTTATGCTTTGCAACTGAGGCCGAAGACGGTCCTTAAATGACGACCGAGGTGTGACTAATAGGACCATCCATGCACCTGAAGCCTAGCCAAAAAAGAGTTTTGGGGAATTTTGAATAGATAAGGTCCATGATCAAGCAAAACCAGCCATTTCCATATTTATCATTATTTATTTTGTTATTTCACCCAATTTTCTCATAAAAGGACTAAATTGTTGCTAATTACAGCATGTGCTAAGCATAACCAAAGATAGCTAGTTTGCATCACATATACACACAAATACTAGCTAGTTTTCAGTTACCTAGGGTTGTCAAGGTATAATACCAATATTAAGGCTATATCAAGGATATAGGAATAAGCTATGATAAAACAATATTACAGCAGGAAATTTTCATAAAGCATAATGCAATAATTTAAATAAAAATAAATTTATAGATTCATGGGTATTTAGTATGAACAAGGATTTGGGTGTGACTTGCCTTGTCGCAACCAAAGTCTTCAGCAGCAACCTCGAGGTATAGCAGAGAATCGGGAACAGCGGCGTCTACACGATATATGTAAAAGAAAATGGCTTTACTCTAAGAAAATACATAGAAACAGTGGAAATAAAACTCATAAATGGATTCTAGACATTTTAAGGAAAAATTGGAGACTTGAACGGGTCAATTCCGAGTTCGAACGGTCAAGATATGGCCGTTTAAAGTTAAAATGAAATTTTAATTGAGATTTATCTATTTTCTTGATATATTTTTTCCTAAGAAAATCTATTTTATTAATGTCAATAGCACCAAGGGAGAGGGGATTCGGCGCTCGATAGCTGGGCCCACTGGTCAGTGCCTAGGGGCGATTGACCAGCGGTCCCCGCGGTTCGGTAAAGAACAAATAAAATCGGCAAACGGAATGCGCTGACTTGTTACGGTTTGCCACGCGGCCACGTTAACGCGACCACGCGGCGGAGGAGGCCAAGGAGGGGTGGAACTACAAGAGGGCAAGGAGGCGATCCTCACCCTGGGGAAAACAGCGACATGAGACAACGGAGATGGCCAACGGTGCGGCAGAAGCGTCGGAGAGCTTCGGGTTCACGTCGATGACGGCGTTCTGGCGGGCTCTGCGCTCAGTGAGGCTGTGGCCGAGATGCGCGATGATGTGACAAGGCCGACGGCGTCAACGACGAAGCTCGGCGGTGATCCTATCGACGATGAGACGTGGCTAAAGGTGGGTGGCGGCAGTAGAGCTCGAAAATGACGGCTCGATGGCGAGAGAGAGGGCAAGAGGTTCATTCGGCGAGAGGAAAAGAGAGAGGGGACTCAGGGCTCCATTTTTATGCATGAGAGAGGAGACAGCCAACCGCGAGGAGCTTGGGGGTCCACGTTAATGGCGGTGGTGGAAATGGCTAGGGTTAACACCTCCGATTGAAGGCGATTAAGAGCAAAACTGAAGGGGATTTGTGAGGGGAAATGATGGGGATGATTGAGGAGTGATTTCCCCTCAATAAATTCGAGAATTGATGAAATGGGGGAGGCGAATTTGGTGGTTTAGCCATTAGGGTATCGGGAGGGGAGCCTGCCTGTCCGGGGCTAGCGCGTAGCGTAAGCGAGCTGGGCTAGCCCAGGTGCGGGGGCGAGGCAGGCCAAGCGGCGCCGACGCGCAGGCGAGAGAGAGAGAGCAGGGGCTGAAAGCGGCCCAAAGGGTTTTAGGGGTTTTCTTTTTAGTTTTTCTTTTTTTCAAATCGTATGAAGTGGTTTTATTACCTAAAAATTAGTATTTGTGCTCTGAAAATTTCAGTAAAAATTGAGAATGCATTTTAGGACATGGGGAATTTAAGGAATATACCCACAAGCCAAATTGAATTTTATTCTTGAGGATTTTTATTTGTTTAAGGCTCTTTCCATGTTTTAAAATTTCTAGAAATTAGGATTTAAGCAAAATTTATATTTAACATGATTTCAGGGTGTTACAGTAATCAAGACCAAGTTCAAAGGAGACCTCGTCGCTAACTTAGAAAAGAATTTTCAAAGCCTTCAAAGATTCAAGATTAAGCTGAACCCAAAAAAGTGCGTCTTCGGAGTACCTTCGGAAAAACTACTTGGTTTCATCGTCTCACACTATGGCATAGAGGCAAACCCACAGAAGATCAACGCAATCATGAACATGGCCCCCCGACTAGCCAAAAGGACGTACAGAAGCTAACTGGCTGCATCATAGCACTCAGCAGATTTGTTTCTTGACTTGGCGAATGGGGCATGCCCTTCTTCAAGCTACTAAAGAAAGTTGACAATTTTCAATGGACGCCAGAAGCCCAGCAAGCCTTCAAAAACTTCAAGAATTTCTCATATCACGACCCGTGTTGGCACCACCGATGCCCTAATAACCATTTATGCTGTATCTTGTGGCAACCACTCAGGTAGTTAGCACGGTTCTGATTGTCGAGCATGAAGAATTAGGACACATCCAAAAAGTACAATGACTAGTTTACTTCATCAGCGAGGTCCTAGGTGAATCCAAGATGCAATATCCTCAAGTCCAGAAGCTGCTCTATGGACTACTCATCACTGTCTAGAAGCTGGTGCACTATTTCCAGTTGCACCAAGTCACAACTGTCACTTTGTTTCCACTCAGACAACAATCAAATCTCAAGCACTCGCCGACTTCATGGCTGAGTGGACAGAAGTTCAATTGGCTATACCTACGGACAAGCTGGAGTACTATACAATGTACTTCGATGATTCTCCACGGATCGATGAAGCAGGAGCTAGCGTCATTCTTACGTCACCAATAGGGGAAAAATTCAAATACGTCCTTCAGATACATTTTCCAACATCCCACAACATCACCGAGTAAGAAGCCCTCTCCATGGGCTCCGTATTGCCATATCGCTCGATATCCAACGATTGGGGTTGGTGGATTCCTAGCTAGTAGTAAACCAAGTCATGAAAGACTAGACATGCCTGGACGGCAACATGGCAGCATACTATCAATAAGTGCGAAAGCTGGAAAACAAGTTTGATGGGCTGGATATCACACATGTTTTGCGCCAATACAATGAAGCCGCAAATGAGCTAGCCAACATGGGATCCAAACACAAAGTCATCCTGACTAGAGTTTTGTCAAGCAATTATTGGAGCTATCGGTTAAGAAAAAACCTATCCCTCATAAGTAGGGGACTGAGCTGGAACCAAAATCAATTGAGGTGCTCATTATTTCTCAGGACTGGTGGGCCCAATCATCCGATTCCTACTAGAAGACAAGCTCCCGGAAGATCGCAATGAAGCCAAGCAAGTCAAGCGACGTGGCACAAGCTTTATCGTAGTCGAAGAAAAAAATTTTCGTCGAAGCACATCCGGAGTCCTCTTGTGTTGCGTCACACCTGACAAGGGCAAGCAGATTCTATAATCGATCCACTCGGGCATTATGTGGCAACCACGCTGCATCACGGACGTTAGTCGGAAAGGCTTATAGACAAGGATTCTTTTAGCCAACTACGGTTACCGACGCTAAAGATATAGTTTGGACATGCAAGGGATGCCAATTTTTCTCTCAGCAAACAAATCTACCAGCTCGAGAATTGTAAACAATCCCAACCTCTTGGCCCTTTGCAGTCTAGGGGCTTAACATGGTCGAGCCTTTCAAGAAAGTGCCAGGAAGGTTCACACACTTGTTTGTCATCGTGGACAAGTTCACAAAGTGGATTGTGGCAAAACCCATTGCTACCATCACTGTAGAAGGGCAAAAGATTTCATCATGAGTATTATTTACCGATTTGGAGTCCCTAATCGCATAATAATGGATAATGGCACTTAGTTCACTGGCGGCATCTTTCAAGATTTCTGTGATGAATTTGGCATCAATATCTGTTATGCTTCTGTGGCTCACCCACGGAGCAATGGGCAGGTCAAGCGTGCAAACGGTATGGTCTTACAAGGTATCAAGGCTAGGGTGTTCAACTAACTATGACCATATGCAGGGCGGTGGGTGCAAGAACTCCCATCCGTTCTCTGGTCTTTATGAACCTTGGTCAGTCCGGCAACAGGGCAATCCCCTTTCTTTCTAGTCTATGGTGCTGAGGCCGTGTTACCAACCGAGTTGGAGTTTGGCTCTCCACAAGTCCGGGCCCACTTAGAAGAAAAATCAAACGAAGACCGACTAGTCGAGCTCGATCAGTTGGAGGAAGCAAGGGACATCGCAACAATCTAGTCGGCAAGATAACTTCAAGGTCTACGTCATTATCACAGTCGTAATGTTCGTGGCTGCATCTTTTTGGTGGGAGATCTCGTATTGAGAAAAATTCAAACCACCAAAGACAGGCACAAATTATCTCCCTTATGGGAGGGACCATTCACTATTGCCGGGGGCTTACCAACTAATGACCGAAGATGGCGACCTGATCAAGAACTCATGGAATATAGAACAGCTATGTCTTTTCTATACCTAAGCATTGTACTCAATTTATATATATAAATAAAGCTTTTTACTCTGACTCACTACGCCAGTTGTTCCAATCGAGTAGTGAGTCGGGGGCTACATGATGATAATATATCTTCTGTTATTGTTCAAACTCAAATCTATTTTATCTAATTCACCAAGTCTTATAATGATTATGCTAACTTCTACCAAGTATAGACTTATTGGATACACGCTCGGTATAATATGGCTAGTCGGATAAGTCTAATGACGACTACGATAATTCAAGAATTCGGGCAGATCTTTACAATAGCACAGAAGTGCATTCATTTACAATATATACAAATTGTAATTATTTTCCCCCATACACAGCCTACCTAAAGAGTTTGTCATGTTTCTTTGGTAGAATAATCACAGTGGCAACTCCTCAGCTATCGCTCTTGCAGTGGGCCTCGCCAAGTTAATCAGCTCAAGGCCTAGCTTTGGGGTCGTGCCTTTGGCAAACCCCTCGCTGACCGCCTCAATATCCACTCAGGAGTAGAGGGATTTGGTTATTGCGAGGGCTTGGGTAATTCCTAGAGTGGCATGCTCCATAGAAAAACTCTTCAAGATAGCTGGAGCATCTTGAAGTCCTTTGAGTACCTAGGCAGGCGAGCTTGAGCTGGTACTGGCTTCTCCTGGCTGCGTAATGTCTAATAGAGACTTTGCAGAGTCCACAATGGCACTCTGCGAGTCCTCTATCGCCTCAATATGCTCGCCAAAGAAGTTGAACTGCGTCTGCACGTTGACCTTGTAGTTTGTCATCCAAAGAAAAGCTATGAGGAAATCTAATCACTTAGTCAGCCAAAGTTCAGAAGATGACAAACAACTTACTTGCAAACTCAGCGTCGACCTTGGACTGCGCCTTTTCAAGATCTTTAAGTTCTTTCTTCAAGTGCTTTATCTCTAGGGACTGATTGCGGAGGTTGGTCTCATGAACTACAGCCAGACATATCTGGACATCAATAATGTGCAGAGGATACCTAGAGCTACTCGGGCAGTAGGAGGACTTACCCTAGATAGTCCTGATCTTTTCCCACTACACATCACGTAACTTATTTACTGAGTCCCTGAGCCAGGCTTCCCCCTCCTTGCTGGTCCATTCCAAATCATCCTTCTCGGCTTGCAGCTGAGTGAACTGAGCAATCTGAGGAATGTGCCTGGCAAATGCCTAACTCATCTTCTCAGACAGATCAACAATTTTCTACAAGGCAAATCATTGTCAAACATGACAGTCGGTTACAAAACTATACAACTGTTAACGCCAAAATTTGGCACGGGTCTTTAGCAGATTCGGTTAAGAGAAAATCACAGATGACCAGTGAAGATTGATCCAGAGGAGACCGAGTTTGGGAAGAGACCGTGAAGACCACAGTATGGCAGTAAATTACCTTATCTATTAATTAGCTAGTTTTGATAATTTTTAGGAAACCTGATCTCATATCCGATCAGGGCTTGTTAGTTTTCCGTTTATAGGTAGGAAAGTATGTACCGTGTCCTATAAGGACTCCTGTTGACTCGGGGTATATATACGTATGCCCGGGTGCCTTGTAAATCATCTCTCGATCAATCAAATTCGGTGCATCGCCACCCTTTACCAACGGGTTCTTGCTTCTCGAGCGGGGCTGCATCGGTTAGGTCCGAACTCCTGCGAGAGGGTAAGTCTCGTTACCCCGACTACCAATCGGCTAGGACTTTCTCGGTTAGGTCCGATATTCTAGTCGGTCTATGGTAGTCGGCTTACCACGGTGTATCAGATCTGTCTACGGCTGCATCGGTTCGGTCCGACCTCTTAGGCCAATCAGGTATACCACATCACGCGTGCGTAGATCTTATCAGCTTACTGGGAGTAGCTTATCGTCAGTTTGTGCTGCATCGGTTGGGTCCGACCTACTAAGCTGTCGCGATAAGTTGTTCCTGCTAGGTTGATGGTTTTTGCGCAAGCGTCTTATCGGAATGTATAGCCAGTAAGTTATTTTCATCACAGTTGCATTAGGTCTATCGGCTTGTTGAGGTTCCTTTACTATTATCGATCTGTGCTGCATCAGTTAGGTTTGAACTACTAGATCGATAATAACAGATCGATAATAATAGATTTATCCTTGCCGAGCCGATCGGTGTATATGCGACGTTCTATCGGAGTGCTTAGCCGATAGGTTATCTTTTTATAAAGCCGACTGTATTATCCTTACTGTTTGTCATCTATATTATCATCGGTTTTCTAGCCGATGCACATGTGTTTCCTCGGCAGTCGGCTGGCTTACTGTTTTGCTTATTTATTTTATCATCGGCTTCTAGCCGATGCACATGTTATACTGACAGCTTATCTGTTTACTTATAGCGTTATCGGTTTCCTAGCCGATACACAGGTGCCATCGGCTATCGGCTACAAGGAGCCTACATCAGTCTGTATCGGCTGATAGCCGATGTGCAGTTGCTGCTGACCCGGGCACGAGCACAAGCGAGGACCCGGGAGCGAGAACCCGAGCACGAGATCCGGGCGCGAGTACAGGCGAGGGCCCGGGCACGAGCATAGCGGCGATCAGCTGGAAGGAATCCGTATCGGCTTACTGGCCAATTGGATCAGTAATCAAATTTCTTCATCTCCTTGTCAATTGCGGGGTCAAATTGACTGGCACGCCTACGAACCTCAAATATTTTAGGACCTGCACTGGAGCTAAGCAGATCTCCCAGGCCTTCGTATGTTCAATCGCATCAAACCAGATCATCAACAAGCTTCTTGGCACACCCGGTGGTTTTTGGTGCGAACATATTTTTGGCACGCCCGATGGGACATGATCTTCATATCATCACAATATATCCTATCGGCTGAATCAACACGTTTTTGGCCCGGTGGGACCAGAACTTCAACATGGCTGGAAAAGAGGTCAGTACAGATAATATAATCCCAGTCACAATGGAAGATTTGACCGAAGAACAGAGACAACAAGTGGAGCAGAACATCGAAGATTTTCGGAAGCTTTGTCTAGAATCCTTCAGTATGACAGATCAAGGGCCGATTCAGAAGTCGCAATTTCCAAAGCCTGTTTTTATTGACGAATCGAGCCATATATCGCCTACAAGTTCACAGAAGCCGATCCAAGACATGTTTAATGAAGCAGTTCATCATGCGTTGACCGATCAATCTGGGATATTGGTGAACATATTACAGAGCTTGATCAAGAAGGCAGTGGAGCCGATTCAAATACCCGGGGGGCATCAACAGAGTTATCCAGAAGCTATTCCTGAGTACAATTATCCGAGGGAATATCAGAATCAGAATCGGCTATCAACTCCACCTCTGTGTTATTACGGTGAAGATCCAAAAGAAGATTTATCAGCAAGAGTCACAGAGGTGATGAGACAACAATTCGGTCTAAGACAGAAGGAGGAAACATTTATGTATCGGCCTCCATATCCAGATTGGTTTGATAGAGCTCCGTTGCCGCGCCGATACAGAGTACCAGACTTCTCCAAATTCTCAGGGCAAGATGATGTATCTATAGTGGAACATGTCAGCCGATTCTTGGCTCAATGTGGAGAGGCATCGGCTGTAGAAGCTTTGAGAGTTAGACTCTTCCCGTTATCATTATCCGGATCGGCTTTTACATGGTTTTCTTCATTGCCGCCTAACTCAGTTCGAGGTTGGGCCGATCTGGAAAAGCAATTCCACAAATATTTCTTTATGGGGAGTCAGGAGGTGAGTTTGATAGACTTAACATTGGTAATACAGAAGCCAGAGGAATCAGTCGCAGAATATATCCAGCGGTTTCGTGATGTTAGAAGCCGATGTTATAGTTTAAGTCTGGATGATGCACAGCTGGCCGAGTTAGCATTCCAAGGTTTGGTGGCTCCGATCAAGGAAAGATTTTCATCAGAAGACTTCAAGAGCTTAGCACACCTAGTACAAAAGGTATCGGCTCATGAAAGCCGATTTCAAGAGGCCAGGAAGGAATATTGAGGCCCGAACAGAGGAATTTCGAAGTTTGATAACAAACTCCGAAATTGGGGGGCATGTGTTAACGCCAAAATTTGGCACGGGTCTTTAGCAGATTCGGTTAAGAGAAAATCACAGATGACCGGTGAAGATTGATCCAGAGGAGACCGAGTTTGGGAAGAGACCGTGAAGACCACAGTATGGCAGTAAATTACCTTATCTATTAATTAGGTAGTTTTGATAATTTTTAGGAAACCTGATCTCATATCCGATCAGGGCTTGTTAGTTTTCCGTTTATAGGTAGGAAAGTATGTACCGTGTCCTATAAGGACTCCTGTTGACTCGGGGTATATATACGTATGCCCGGGTGCCTTGTAAATCATCTCTCGATCAATCAAATTCGGCGCATCGCCACCCTTTACCAACGGGTTGTTGCTTCTCGAGCGGGGCTGCATCGGTTAGGTCCGAACTCCTGCGAGAGGGTAAGTCTCGTTACCCCGACTACCAATCGGCTAGGACTTTCTCGGTTAGGTCCGATATTCTAGTCGGTCTATGGTAGTCGGCTTACCACGGTGTATCGGATCTGTCTACGGCTGCATCGGTTCGGTCCGACCTCTTAGGCCAATCAGGTATACCACATCACGCGTGCGTAGATCTTATCAGCTTACTAGGAGTAGCTTATCGTCAGTTTGTGCTGCATCGGTTGGGTCCGACCTACTAAACTGTCGCGATAAGTTGTTCCTGCTAGGTTGATGGTTTTTGCGCAAGCGTCTTATCGGAATGTATAGCCGGTAAGTTATTTTCATCACAGTTGCATTAGGTCTATCGGCTTGTTGAGGTTCCTTTACTATTATCGATCTGTGCTGCATCAGTTAGGTTTGAACTACTAGATCGATAATAATAGATTTATCCTTGCCGAGCCGATCGGTGTATATGCGACGTTCTATCGGAGTGCTTAGCCGATAGGTTATCTTTTTATAAAGCCGACTGTATTATCCTTACTGTTTGTCATCTATACTATCATCGGTTTTCTAGCCGATGCACATGTGTTTCCTCGGCAGTCGGCTGGCTTACTGTTTTGCTTATTTATTTTATCATCGGCTTCTAGCCGATGCACATGTTATACTAACAGCTTATCCATTTGTTTATAGCGCTATCGGTTTCCTAGCCAATACGCAGGTGCCATCGGC
The DNA here is from genome assembly GCA_003991445.1 of Oryza meyeriana var. granulata. Lineage (NCBI taxonomy): Eukaryota > Viridiplantae > Streptophyta > Magnoliopsida > Poales > Poaceae > Oryza > Oryza meyeriana. Next base: position 13,262 of record RYFJ01001582.1, read on the forward strand.
CATCGGCTACGAGGAGCCTACATCAGTCCGTATCGGCCGATAGCCGATGTGCAGTTGTTGCTGACCCGGGCACGAGCACAAGTGAGGACCCAGGAGCGAGAACCCGATGCACGAGACCCGGGCGCGAGTACAGGCGAGGGCTTGGGCACGAGCATAGTGGCGATCGGCTGGAAGGAATCCGTATCGGCTTACTGGCCGATTGGATCAGTAATCAAATTTCTTCATCTCCTTGTCAATTGCGGGGTCAAATTGACTGGCACGCCTACGAACCTCAAATATTTTAGGACCTGCACTGGAGCTAAGCAGATCTGCCAGGCCTTCGTATGTTCAATCGCATCAAACCAGATCATCAACAAGCTTCTTGGCACACCCGGTGGTTTTTGGTGCGAACAACAACCAACGATAAAGCCGAGTTACAATCAGTCAGAATGCTTACCTGGACCAGCTTCGATGCCTTGATGGTGGCTTTGTATAGCTCGATCCGCTCCTTCTGGGCCGTTTCCTCGTCTAATGTCAGAACATCATTGCTCCCGTCAGGGTTGGTCCAATAAAACACCCTGGGAGGGTTACGGGGAGGGGCTTCGAGCCTAGGGATATTGTCATCGTCTGAGGAAGGAGATGATGGAGCAGAGGGAGCTGCTGGTCTGTGCCTTCTGGAAGCATTGGATCTTTAGCTAGCTCGGTGAGAATATCTTCAGCCGGCTCGGTAGCTACCCTACTGGGTGAAGCTGGGGATTCGGTGATGCGGACATCACTAGCTCGGATATGACCATAGCTATCTTCATCAACCAAAGGTGCATGCTTTCTATGTAAGATTTATGTGTTATATATTTGAACAACCGTTACTGCACCATGAGTTTTGTGTATTCTCGTTTGCAGAGATACTTGCTTGGGTGAAGGGAAAGAGACCGAACACAAGGAACACATGGATGATCAAAGAAGTTGATTGGGGACCAAACCAAGACCTTACCCAAGTCTACTCCTACATCACCACGTCACTTTTTGTCCATAGAAGGCAAGAGATGAAGTCCTACACGTTTTGGATTCGGATTCGGGCCTCCTGACAACATCAACTTCAAACGGACCTAGCCGCTGATCCAGAAGGACTCTCGGGATCCATGAGTACTTGTTGGAAAGCTTATGGAGTCTACTTTCAGATGGTTTTGGTCCCACATCAAAATTCATCCTGAGCTGTCCAGAATCATCGAAACAAGACACATACCTTTTCCAGTCCGAGTCTGTTTTGGGCCTTGGGCCTTGTAATCGTGTCGTGGGCTAAGCCCAAGGGGTGTGTGCCCTAGGAATAACCCTAGGATGTCCCAACTCATATATATACAGTATCCGTCGTTGTTCAGGGGTGGGTTTTGCTTAGATTATTCTACCATTGCAGTTTCACCGTCTAGATCAGTTTGTAGAACCCCAACTTTGTGTGCTAAACATTCATCTGCAATTCAGATTATGTTCTTCCTTGTTCTTGTGAGTTTCTTCTATTGCTTGTAGAGATAAAACCTTCATGGTGAGGTTGACTACGTGAGAGCGTGGTTGATAACAACTAGACGTGTGGGTGTAGCGGTTGCGAGGTGATGATCGCTGATCGGAAGTCTCAAAACGTGAACGTCTTCACGCCGCCAAATCGAACCTATCGGAAGATCAGGTGATGAGGACATCACTCCTTTGGATGCACCCGCTGATCCTCCAACTGTTATGCAAGGTCCAATGACCCGAGCTCGAATGCGACAATTAAATCTAGAGGTGAGCTCATTCTTAAGCGATCCTTTTCATAGTTTTGAGAATAGATTGCTACCTAATGATGTTATTTTGCTTAGGAACATTGGAGAGGATCATGAAGCACTTGGAGAGAGGTGTGGAGGCGGAGAAGACCAGCAACGACACCCAAGACAAGCCGGAGGCCCAGTCCAACTCGAGTTCGAGTCTGCCTCGGACTTCAGAAGCCTGCAGTAAAACGGACACCCAGGACGCATACGGACTCCGTTTTCAACGAGCCACATATGCCTGGAAAGATAATTTTATAAGCTAACCAATGGCTTTGGTTTGACGTCCAAATTCCACCGGAGTCAACAGGAATCATCGAAACAATTCAGCATACAGAATCTGCCAGGGTACCATCTTTTGGCCCATTGGGCCGTGTATCGTCTTAGAGCCTGTTAGAGGGCGCGTCCAGGGGGTGTGACGACCCTTCGACTATATATTCAGTAGCCGCCGCCCACGTTAGGTTTTGGGTTTTGCTTTAGATCAATCTATATTAGAACAGTCGCCGTCATCGGTTGTGAAACCCCAACTTCGAGTGCTTAATCATTCATCTACAATTGTCACTTTAATTGAGTTGCGTACTTTCGGGTTCTTGCTTGTGTTCTTCGTTTCACAGGCAGGGATTAGCCTTCTTGGCGAGGTCAACCGGATTTGTGACACGGTTGATAACCAGAGGAATCGTGGTGCTAAGGTTGCAGGAATCGGATCTTCTGATCTGAAGCCGGATCGGTGCGTCACGTTCCACCAAAAACGAAAGCTATCTATCTGACGGAAGATTGGGAACCCCGTTCCTCATCATCAGGCACCCAGCCGCATCAAGTCCTCCCCTTCTTGATTGGAAACCGTCCGCGGTTTCACCTTGTCATTAAGCCTGATAAACATATCTTTATCTTTCACAACATAGGGTGAAGTAGTGTTGTGCATATGGTTGGATTCTGAAATTTTTAAACACGGAGAACACTTTGTAGTGTCATGTAGCTCACAATACTCCCCTTCTTGCAAACCAACTTGAAACTCATTTAAACAACTAGAGAAACTAGATAGAGAATTATTTATACTCATGCGGTCCTCTAGACAAGACATGTCATTATGAAAATGAGGTATATTAAAATTTGAACAAATGTATACTCTATGCACATTATATTCTCCTTTATTATCATAATTGCCAATAACATGAAAAATCACATAAAAAGGACATGGCAAATGAGATCTAGCAAATAATTTCTTCTCTAAACAATTGAGTGGACAAAGATCATCAAATTGAATATAGCCCCAAGTATTTAAAGAAGATAGCAATCTAAGCTCTTCATTCTCGCTAGCAATGTGAACAACATGTCTAAAATTAGCACATGATGGTTCAACAACATTACTAACATGTTCATTCACTAGTTGTGGCATGGATATAAGTGAAGCATTATACAACTCTTCTTTATCACAAGAAATAGGAACCAAATCATCGTGTGACAAAGGTAATTTAACACACGATTCTACTGGTGATTGCTCTAAACTAACATGATTAGTGGACATATATAGCACATCAGAATTGTCCATACCTTGAGTGAATGTATCACCATTTCTGTTACCTTTGTTCTCAATTTTAAAAACTGTAGGTGCACTCTAAATTAAAACATCTTGAAACATGCAGGGAACAACAAGTGGATCTTCTTTCTCTATGTCTCTCTTTTTTTCCTCATTACCTTGGCTCTTCTCAGATAGCTGCAAAATATCAGTGCCCAATGCAATATGTTCGTTTTGCAATAACTCAGGTTTGGGTGAAGGCATCAAAACATTAGTATTATTACATTTATTTCTCAAAACCTCATGGTTTTTAATCTTTTCCCTCTCAAGATCATATTTCAAAATTTCAGCAGGGGCCATAAGTAGCAACTTAAATTTCTTGCCATTATGTGTGAAAGTGTACATGTTGGTTCTACCACGGTGCACAACATCTCTATCATATTCCCAAGGTCTACCCAAAAGTAGAGAACATGCTTGCATTGGAACAATATCAAATACGGCACTATCATGATAATTGCCTACTGAAAACTCCACTTTCACAATTTTACTTACCTTCAACTTACCGCAAGAATTGAACCACTGAATGTAATAAGGCCGAGGATGCGGTTGCGTCGGCAATCCAAGCTTCTCGACCATATCTGAACTTGCCAAGTTGCTACAGCTCTCACAATTAATGATAATACGGCATGCTCGATTCATAACCAAAAACCTTGATTGGAACAAATTGTGGCAATGATTTTGCTCCGCTTTCTCCATTTGAGAACTTAGCACTCGTTGTACCAAAGTACTCTCATTATCCTGCAAAAGGTTAGTCACAGAAGAAGGGACGACAACGGGTTGCTTCACTAAATGACACACTTTTTTTTGTAAGCAAAATTCTGAGATGGAGAAACAAATTTCTCTCGCATAAGCATTTTCATATCATTCCAAGTTTGAGGCAATCTATCATGTGAAGACGTTATTAAATTTTGCCACCATATTAAAGCATGAGAAGTCAAGACACTGGCAGTATTCTTAATCTTTCGTTTATCACACATATGATGATGAGAAAAAATTTTATCAATCGCAACTTCCCAACTCATGTATGCTTCAGCACCAAATCCATTATACGAAAGGGGAGATGACATAGTCTTACCTTCACTTCTCGAAGATGATGTGGCAGCTATGGTAGGGCTCTCATCCAAATTCTTCATCTCCTTTTCGTCCTTGGTGTGAACTGTCATAGTTAGTGGAAGACAAGAAGAAACAGTAGTTGGCTGCTGATGTCATCTCAATTGTGCATATTTACTAAGGAGACCTTTCGTGCTCTCAGCTATCGCCTGAAGGTCTTGTTGTATAGAGTCCATACTATGTCATCACAATCCTGCCACTGTTTGTAGAAAATAGAAAACAACACAAAAGCTTTATCCCTAACAACTACTAGGTAGTGGACAGTGGAATCACACACTCTCAAGCAACCAAAAGCGTCTTACCGAACTCTTATGATATTCTTACCAATTGAAGCAGGTGGTAAGACCGGAGAGGTGGGACATTGACAGCGATGAGTGTTGCGATTACTCGGATCAAATCTATACTGATAAGAAGTTTGTGGATCTCGGGAGGCTCAAAAGTATGGTAGCAAGGATTAGCAAAAATTAATAACAGAATAGCAAAGCTGAATAAGTGTTCCAAATACTTATAGCAGTCGCTGGCCAAGACACGTTCCTAGAACCAGCCTAACAAGCAAGAGTAAGAAACAAAGGACTTAGGACAACTCTCTCTCACCAAGTCTCCCGAAAATCTTGAAAGATCAGCTTAGCAAGACTGCTCATGAAATCAGCTCTCTATCCTTTTCTTTTTCTTTTTTCTCTCTTTTTTTCTCGTCTCTTTTTTCTTTTTTTCTCTTCTAGGAGTACACCTAGTACACAACAAGCAACCACAAAAATTGGCAGCTCGATATAATGCACGGAGTGACCCTGGAAAAACACGCAGAGGCGCTTTGAAAAGCGTGCAGGAACTCCGGGGCTTGAAAACTCAGTCTTGCAGGCCAAATTTCATGATTTTAGATTGGCCAAACTTGACAAAGTGGGGGAGGAGCAGATGTAAAATTTTCTTTAGATGTCCGCAGATATAAAGTTTGCCCAATTCCGAGTCCATATGCAAAAGTTATGGCTGTTTTAAGATAGGTAGCGCGATCTAGGGTTTCGCGGCTCAATCCTGTTGCTCCGGCTAGAGTATAAGTGCCAATAGGTCAAGCAGGCTGACAAGGAGGTTGGCGGTGCAGGGCGATTGACATAAGGCGGCTTGCGACCTATCTAAAAAGGCTTGCGAAAGCGGGTTGAAAGCTCAAGGCGGCTTGCAATCCGAAACCGAGTAGAACTCGATCTCTCAAGGCAGGCTCTCGTGCAACACAACAGCTAGAACTAGAACCACGAACACAACTCTAAACCAGTGACCACTAACTTGACCTAGGACACAGACTCAACAAAGCGAAACTGAAATAAATTTTGCAAAGGCACAAAGGGGTTTGGACAGGGGATAAACCTAACACTACGAAGAACACTATGGTAATAAATTTTTGGGTTTTCTGGACTCTAGGTAAAAGAAACAAAGATGTGATGGGGAACGGGGTTCCCGATCTTCCGTCAGGTAGAGATAACTATCATTTTGGTGGAACGCGACACACCGATCCAGCTTCAGATCAACAGACCCGATCCTTGCAACCTTAGCACCACGACTCCTCTGGTTATCAACCGTGTCACAAATCCGGTTGACCTCGCCAAGAAGGCTAATCCTTGCCTACGAAATGAAGAACACAAGTAAGAACCCAAAAGTACGCAACTCAATTAAAATGACAATTGCAGATGAATGATTAAGCACTCGAAGTTGGGGTTTCACAACCGATGACGGCAACTGTTCGAAGACAGATTGATCTAAAGTAAAACCCAAACATAATGTGGGTGGTGGCTACTAAATATATATTCTAAGGGTCATCACATCCCCTGGACGCGCCCTCTAACGGGCTCTAAGACGATACACGGCCCAACGGACCAAAAGACGGTGACGCAGCACCCTGGCAGATTCTGGATGCTGATTTGTTTCGATGATTCCTGTTGACTCCGGTGGAATTTGGATGTCAAACCAAAGCCATTGCTTAGCTTATGAAATTATCTTTCCATGCATATGTGGATCGTCAAAAACGGAGTCCGTATGCATCCTGGGCATCCGTTTTACTGCACGCTGGTCCTAAAGGCCGAGGCAGACTCGAACTCGAGTTAGACTGGGCCTCCGGCTTGTCTTGGGTGTCCTTGCTGTTCTTCTCCGCCTCCACACCTCTCTCCAAGTACTTCATGATCCTCTCCAATGTTCCTAAGCAAGATAACATCATTAGATAGCAATCTATTCTCAAAACTATGAAAAGGATCGCTCAAGAACGAGCTCACCTCTAGATTTAATTGTCGCATTCGAGCTCGGGTCATTGGATCTTGCATAATGGTTGGAGGATCAGCGGGTGTATCCGAAGGAGTGATGTCCTCATCAAGATGGATAGATGGAAACAGATAATACCTATCAGGCAACCTGTGCTCTGATACCACTTGATGCGGCTGGGTGCCCGATCTTCCGATAGGTTCGATTTGGCGACATGAAGACGTTCACATTTTGAGGCTTCCGATCAGTGATCGTCACCTCGCAACCGCTACACCCACACGTCTAGTTGTTATCAACCATGCTCTCACATAGTCAACCTCACCACGAAGGTTTTATCCTTGCAAGCAATCGAAGAAACTCACAAGAACAAGGAAGAACGCAATCTGAATTACAGATGAATGTTTAGCACACGAAGTTGCGGTTCTACAAACCGATCTAGACGGCAGAACTGCAATGGCAGAATAATCTAAGCAAAACCCACCCCTAAACAATGATGGCTACTGTATATATATGAGTTGGGACGTCCTAGGGTTATCCCTAGGGCACACACCCCTTGGGCTTAGCCCACGACACGATAACAAGGCCAAGGCCCAAGGCCCAAAACAGACTCAGACTGGAAGAGGTATGTAACTTGTTTCGATGATTCTGGACAGCTCAGAAGGAATTTTGACATAGGACCAAAACCATCTGAAAGTAGACTCCATAAGCTTTCCAACAAGTACTCATGGGCCCCGAGAGTCCTTCTGGATCAGCAGCTAGGTCCGTTTGAAGTTGATGCTATCAGGAGGCCTGAATCTGAATCCAAAACGTGTAGAACTGCATCTCTTGCCTTCTATGGACCAAAAAGTGACGTGGTGATATAGGAGTAGACTTGGGTAAGGTCTTGGTTTGGTCCCCAATCAACTTCTTTGATCATCCATGCATTCCTTGCGTTCGGTCTCTTTTCCTTCACCCAAGCAAGTATCTCTGCAAATGAGAATACACAAAACTTATGGTGCAGTAACGGCTGTTCAAATATATAACACATAAATCTTACGTAGAAAGCATGTACCTTTGGTTGATGAATACATAAGATAGCTATGGTCATATCCGAGCTAGTGATGTCCTCATCATTCGGCCGAGTGCATTGCTTCTCCCTCAGTGTTGGGGTGGCACTCGGCTCGAGCTGTTGTGCCATAGCTTTAACACCGGCCGGGGCTAGGTCGGCAATGGGGGTAAGTGGCATTGTCCCCTTGGGATCAGTGTCATTGGGCTTCCTGCACAATTATTTAGCAATGAAGACATTGCAAAACACTTTAGGATATTTGAAGATAGAAGATCTCATACCTCTTGCTGAAGAGTCTAATTTCTGAGAAATATAGGGAAGACTTAAAGGTTAAAGATCTTTGACTTTATGTTTAATTGTTTCCTAATTAAGCACAAAGTCGAGGGCTACACCTAATAGATATACTATTCGGAGCACACTATTCAAGTTATTCCATGAAACCATTCATAGCCTCATGGCCAGTTGACATAAAGCAGGACTTGGGAAGTAGCACTCAGACAAAGAGTAGTCGGGAGCAATGCATTTAGGAATCACCATGGAGGATGAGCACTAGGTGTTAGTTGTGACTCAACTATGAAGGTCTCAGGGGCTAATGTGGAGGCTCTGGGTACATCATGGAAGACAAATACGGCCACTTGGACAGAGGGTGGGTGTCACGCCCAGAAATTTACCAGAATTTCCAAAGCTAATTTATGCAATAAATCCTCATCTAGGAATCAGCCGAGGTACACAAATCAAAAATTTGATAAACATAGCCAAAACGTAATAATGATAAATACTTACAGAAGAGGCACTTAGTCCTCACATAGAAGAAAACAATAGTGGAACGGCAACTAGCGTAGCTTCAGCACCAAGCCACACGCAACTCAACTGAGGTATAAGCTAAACACCAAACTTCTCCTTCCACACAATGCTTCACTCTGATGATTGTAATATTGCAAGACTGAGTACCATTAATTACCATTAATAAGTAGTGTCGGCCTAATCACGAAAAATATTGCTAGGCTCACCCATAGCCACGGGCATGGCTATTCGAACAGTTTTACTCTGGCCAGAGATGTACCAATTTACCCACAAGACACAACTCCACAACACATCATTGTGCACCTCAATACCACCACGGTATCTTAGAAAGAAGTTGTGACTGGATTATCCATGTAACTTGCACAATAGGAGAGCCTCCCTCCAAGCCTCCGGTCTCCTGCAAGACGGCTTGATGCCCAAACTTGTGGACTTATTGACGACTGCCATGTGTGGACTTATACTAGCCACAAACAAGCCCTGGTGCCTCCTATTGAACTCGTCACACCTGAAATCCCACCATTACCCATTCTGGCTAGTGGTTAGCACGAGTATTGCTTCGCAACAAGTAGTCTACAAACAGGTCCTTAATTGTCATGAGCTGATGAGGACATCACTAGCTCGGATATGACCATAGCTACCTTATGTATTCATCAACCAAAGGTGCATGCTTTCTACGTAAGATTTACATGTTATATATTTGAACAGCTGTTACTGCACCATGAGTTTTGTGTGTTCTTGTTTTCAGAGATACTTGCTTGGGTGAAGGCAAAGAGACCGAGCGCAAGGAACACATGGATGATCAAAGAAGTTGATTGAGGACCAAACCAAAACCTTACCCAAGTCTACTCCTACATCACCACATCACTTTTCGTCCATAGAAGGCAAGAGATGAAGTTCTGCATGTTTTGGATTCAGATTCAGGCCTCCTGACAGCATCAAATTCAACGGACCTAGTCATTGATCCAGAAGGACTTTTGGGGCCCATGAGTACTTGTTGGAAATCTTATGGAGTCTACTTTCAGATGGTTTTGGTCCCACGTCAAAATTCCTCCTGAGCTATCCGAAATCATCAAAACAAGACACATACCTCTTCTAGTCCCAGTCTATTTTGGGCCTTAGGCCTTGTAATTGTGTCGTGGGCTAAGCCCAAGGGGTGTGCGCTCTAGGGTTAACCCTAGGATGTCCCAACTTATATATATTCAGTAGCCGTTATTGTTTAGAGTCGGGTTTTGCTTAGATTATTCTGCCATTGCAGTTTCGCCATTTAGATCGGTTTGTAGAACCCCAACTTCGTATGCTAAACATTCATCTGCAATTCAGGTTGCGTTCCTCCTTGTTCTTTTGAGTTTCTTCGATTGCTTGCTAGGATAAAACCTTTGTGGTAAGGTCGACTACATGAGAACGTGGCTGATAGCAACTAGACGTGTGGGTGTAGCGATTGCGAGGTGACGATCGCTGATCAGAGGCCTCAAAACATGAATATCTTCACGTCACCAAATCGAACCTATTGGAAGGTCGGGCACCTAGTCTCGCATCAAGTGGTATCAGAGCACAGGTTGCCCGATAGGTATTATTTGTTCCCATCTATCCATCTTTGTTCTTTACCTAGAGTCCAGAAAACCTAAAAATTTATTACCACCGTGTTCTTCGTAGTGTTAGGTTTATCCCCTGTCCAAACCCCTTTGTGCCTTTGCAAACTTTATTTCAGTTTCGCTTTGTTGAGTCTGTGTCCTAGGTCAAGTTAGTGGTCGCTGGTTTAGCGTTGTGTTCGTGGTTCTAGTTCTAGCTATTGCGTTGCGCGAGAGCCTGCCTTGAGAGATCGAGTTCTACTCGGTTTCAGACTGCAAGCCGCCTTGAGCTTTTAACCCGCTTTCGCAAGCCTTTTTAGATAGGTCGCAAGCCGCCTTGTGTCAATCGCCCTACATCGCTAGCCTCCTTGTCAGCCCCGCTTGAACATCGCTAGCCTCCTTGTCAGCCCCGCTTGACCTATTGGCACTTATACTCTAGCCGGAGCAACAGGGTTGAGCCGTGAAACCCTAGTTCGTGCTATCTTTCTTAAAACAGCCATAACTTTTACATACAGACTTGAAATCGGGCAAATTTTATATCTGCGGATATCTACAGAAAATTTTACATCCGCTTCTCCTTGACTTTGTCAGGTTTGGCTGATCTAAAATATTGAAATTTGGCCTGTAAAATTTAGTTTTTGAGATCCGAAGTTCTAGCATGAGTTTTAAAGCACGCTCACAAATCTCTCCAGGCCACATCTTACATCGGCTTGAGCTACTCCTTCCTAAGGATTTGCTGTTTTTGAATTCCTAGTTGAGAAAAAATATATCAAAAAAGAAAGAAAAAAAAAGAGATTAAGTAAAAAAGAAAGTGATCAACAAAAGGGAACAAAAGAAGTGTGCAGACTTGCTGAGAGAGAGCTGTTTTCAATGAGCAATCTTGCTGATCTTTCGAGATATTTGAGAGACTTGCTGAGAGAGAGAGCTGTCCTAAGTCCTTTGTTTCTTACTCTCGCTTGTTAGGTTGGTTCTAGGAACGTGTCTCGGCCAGTGACTGCTACAAGTATTTGGGACACTTATTCAGCTTTGCTATTCTGTTATTAATTTTTGCTAATCCTTGCTATCATACTTTTGAGCCTCCTGAGATCCACAAACTTCTTACCAGTATAGATTTGATCCGAGTAATCACAACACTCACCGCTGTCAACGTCCCACCTCTCCGGTCGTACCACCTGCTTCAATCGGTAAGAATATCATAAGAGTTCGGTAAGACGCTTTTGGTTGCTTAAGAGTGTGTGATTCCACCGTCCACTACCTAGTAGTTGATAGGGATAATGCTTTTGTGTTGTTTTCTGTTTTCTACTAACAGTGGTAGGAATGTGATGACATAGCATGAACTCTATACAACAAGACCTTTAGGTGATAGCTGAGAGCACGAAAGGTCTCCTTAGTGAATATGAACAATTGAGACGACATTAGCAGCCAGCTACTGTTTCTTCTTGTCTTCCACTAACTATGACAGTTCACACCAAGGACAAAAAGGAGACGAAGAATTTGGATGAGAGCCCTACCATAGCTACTACATCACCTTCGACAAGTGAAGGTAAGACTGTGTCATCTCCCCCTTCGTATAATGGATTTGGTGCTGAAGCATACATTAGTTGGGAAGTTGTGTGTCAATGTTTTACACCGGCAATATGAATATAGGGCTACTCGTCGGATCGAAACTCAGTGGACTACAAAGGAACACGGGGAGTTTATACTGGTTCAAGCCCTCAATGTGAGGTAATACCCTACGTCCAGTTGTGATGTATTCCTTTGAGGATGATTCTGATGAATCTCTGTATCTTGCCCTCAGGGGGCGCCCTGCCTCCCCTTATATACTAGGGGACAGGGGTATAAAGTAGGAGTCCCAGCCGGACTACGGCCAAGGGATCTCCTCTTAGAGATATAACCCACCCGACTAGGACTGTATATTCCTTATCATACAAGGCTAAGTCTGCCGGGCTCTTTCATATCTCTAATTACAAGACTAGGCCCATCCTCTGTCCGAGTGGCCCATATGCTTGTCATGAGGTACCCAGGGCCCATGGCCTCCACAACAACCCCTGAGACCTTCATAGTTGAGTCACAGCTGATGCTAAGTGCTCATTCTCCACGGTGAAGATTGCCCAAGTGCATCGCTACTGCATACTCTTTGTCCGAGTGCTTCTTCTCCCGAGTCCTGCTTCATGTCAACTGGCAGCGAGGCTATGAAGGGCTCCATGTAGAAGTATGAATAGTGTGCACCAAATAGGCGCACCTATTAGGTGTAGCCCCTGACTTTGTGCTTAATTGTGAAACAATTAAACATAAAGTCAAAGATCTTTAACCTTGTAGTCTTTCCCGAGTAGTATACTACTGGTATATGAAACTCTTCAGCATCATATCAGCTAGAAATATTTTATAGTCTTTCCCGAGTAGTATGTCACTCGAAAATTAGACTCTTCAGCTTCATGTCAGCTAGAAAAATGTTTATAGTCTTTCCCGAGTAGTATACTACTCGAAAGTTAGACTCTTCAGCGTCATGTCGGCTAGAAAGATGTTTGCTCATGGCAATTGTTGGCTAAGCATGTAAGCCGAGTACCACTTTATGAATTTCAATCCAATATGTGGTCAGGTGTACTTGAGAAATACCTGCATCCCCAATTTTAATGAAGACCAGCTCGTGATCCTTATAAGGATATATCCTCAATACCTGTGGATAATACAGACACCTGAACACATGTGTTCAGCAATTAGGCCTTCATGAAGCATATCTGATTACCCAATCAGTTCCTGTTGGTAGCACCAGCACTGTGATTTTAACACAGCCAGTGAGAGGCCCACATTGAGCGTGCTATGTAGAAACTCATATCTTGGTGGCCCAATACCGAATTTGCAAGCCCAAGCCCACTTATCGGTACAGGCTCTATAAAGGCGGGGAGAGAGAGAAAAGATTCTCTCATCTTCTGCAATCCACCAATCGTTTCGTCTTCCAACTTCCGCGTTGAAATTTTGCCTCCCGCCTTGCTAGGGTTCACCATTGCTAGTTCTTCCCCATTGAAACTCGAGCGATCCTGCTCTTCCGTGTCCATTCCAAGTCCTCAATCACATTTCCCCCAAATTTCCTCACCTTGAGCCATGCCGAGAGCGTTAGAAATCCCAGAGATGTCTGATGAAGCTTGGCCGACTTCGGATTGTGGGTCGCTAAGCTAAAGCACGTGGAGAGGTTGTTGAGACTGCAAAGCTGCGAGGTCATCAACTGGCGTTCGGCGGAAGGGGAATCAATCCCGACGCCCCAAGGTGATGAGACTGTAGTTTTTGCCTCTTTTTTCGACCGGGGCCTTTCTCTTCCATCTACGGATTTTCTTCGCCAGCTTCTTGCCTTCTACGTCCTGGAGTTTGTGAATCTAAATCCTAACTCCATCTTGCAAATCTCTATTTTGCAACTCTTTGTGAGTGTTTTCTGGGTGTGGAACCCCATTTGAATTGTTCCGATATCTGTTCCACATCAAGCCCCAGCCCTCCAAGAGCAAAATCCAAGTGATTGGGGGGCCGACATCTAGCTTCGTAGCGAGATGAAGAAAATCTATATCCACATGCCCCTGAAATCCTCCCTCAAAGGTTGGCCTAGGGAGTGGTTTTATTGTTCTGATCTTGAACCCTCCCTGCCCCCATTTACTAGTCTGCCTCCGGTGGTTTCGCCCAATTGGACTTCTGTGCCCAGCTTTGAGGAGATGGGGCAAGTTTACTTATTGATTGACAAGATTGATAAGCTGAAGGGCTCCGGATTGACTGGTCCATGGGTGGCTAGACACTTCTTGACTCACTGCGTCAGGCCGCTGAAGCTGAGGAGGCACTTTGGCTAGGACTATAAGGGCAAAAGCGATACCAGCCGAGAGTATCCTGACCTGACCGACAAGCACAAGGTGACCAACATCCTGCTTGACTATTTCACCAGTGGGGTGATGGAGATAGAAGATGCAGAGCGGGCCTTGCCAGCTTATAGCCAAAAATGGCCTCGTCCAGAGGTAACTCTTGCTAATGTTAACTTGTCGTCCATCTATGATGAATGCTTGTAGATGTATACCCAGGATTGCTCTGCAATGTGTGATATATATTGTTGAACTGCTTGCAGTCATGCGAGGAGTTTGATGAAGACTCCCAAACTTTGTCGGCCGTGAAGTCAAAGAAGAGGCCGTTAAGTCCCTTTGCTGCCCAGCTCGACTCCAAGAGAGCGGGGAAGAAACCTGTCAAAGATCCAGGCAAGAAGAGGATCAGTAGGCCGAGTACAGCAGCTGGGAGCCTGAAGATCAAAGACACTGCTAGTGCAGCTCCCAGGCCACTGAGTCCAAGGCCGAGACCAGCGCCGCAAGGCTCAGCAACATCGAGCCCAAGGGCGGCACCGTCGAGTACAAGGTCATCGACGAGCCATAAGGCGGTGTCGCCAAGTATCCCAGCGCCCTAGCCGGTCGCACCAGAAACTGGGCCGACTAGGACAAGGACACCACCACCGACTACCGTGCCATCCAACCCGATAGCCGACAGCCCTCCACTGCCGACAACTGGAACCCCAAATGGAAGTTCAAAAAATCCAAGAGGTAAATGACTTTAGATCTTCTAGAAATCTTGCTTAGTATGGTAATGTCTTGACGTCTGACTCATCGTGTAGGAAGCGCGCCAACATCGATCTCAAGGGGACCACGCCGGCTGCTCCTGTTGTCGAGCCAGCCCCAGCCGAGCTAGCATCAGCGAGCTCATCTGCCAAGCCGGTGACCGCCCCAGTCATAGTGGATGAGGCGGTCCTGACAGCAGGGCTGCTAGCGCTGACTAACCAGGGGGCAAATACTGAAGCCATCGCTCCTGCCCCCGAGCTAGTCCCCGAAGCCTTGTCCACTGCCGAGTTAGGGGCCAGGACAGTGTCACCGTCTGTGTCGGTGTCGTCATCGTCTTCAGAGGAAACGGATTTCCCTAGGCTTGAAGCCTCTCGTCGCAGGTTCCCAAGGACATTCCACTAGGTAACTCCCGAGGGAACTGTGAAGTGCTATGAGCACGATGAAGAGGCCATAAAGAGGGAGCATGAAGTTCTTCTTCGCGCCGCAATCTCCATGTCCCGGGGGGTCTAGGAATGTAGCGAGTCTTGCAATGTTGAGTCCTTGACGATTTCCCTTATTTCTGGTATTCCGCCGACTGACTCTGCTTTGCTCTGTTTTACCCCGAGCAAAAAATTATCGACCGCTCGGAGAAGTTGAACGAAGTCCTGACCCAGCTTGCCCCCCAGCTCCGGTGATTGGGCCAACTCCAGACCTTGAAGGACGACTTGGAGCGGTCTAACCAGAAGAGGGAGACTTGGCTGAGGGGAGCCATTGACAAGCTCAGGGATGAGAACTGGGCTCTAGCCAAGAAGATCAGAAATGAGTCTCCCGTATTTGTCTTCCCGACTAAATCCCATGCATATTTCTTCAGCTTTGTTGTCTCCCGACTGCCTAGTTGTGTCTTGACTGTAATCTCGAGCTCTTGGCTATTCTGATATATAGCCCTCAAAGCTAAGTTGAAGACCCGAACAGAGGGGGAGAACAAGCTGTAGGAGGCCGAGAAGGCCAAAGCCGAACTCAAGAAAGACAAGGCCGAGCTGGAAAGGGCCAAAAGCAAACTCGAGAAGGAAAAGACCGAACTGGAGAAAGCCAAAGCCAAGGTGGAAGCCGACTACGAAAGTAAGTCTTCACTCTGACAATGACCTTGTCCAATCCTTCGATTACTCCGACTATTCTTTTGGCTGGCAAGTTTACTTGCCAATGAATCTGGGCAACTACAAGAGCCAACGCCCAAACCCAGTTTCAAGCCTTTGCAGAGGAGATTAAGGTCGTCAAGGAGTCATGGGAGATTCTTGCCGAGTCCGTGAAAAGGCTCCTTGACATCATGGATCCTCACCACGTGGGAACCAGCTCCAATACGGTCTCTCAGGTGCAGGCGCGCCTTAACGAAGCCCCGAGTATCTTGAAGAGGTACTCGAATGAGTGTGTTGTTGTCGGTGTGGCCCAAACCCTCGCGATGACCAAGTCGATCTACCCCATTGCAGATCTTGAGGCCATCGGTGAAGGGTTTGCCGAAGAGACAACACCTGAGGAGGCATTGAAGTTGATCACCCAGGCGAGGCCAACTGCAGAGGCGATCACCAAGGATCTAGGAATGTAAAAACAATCTATCATGCAGTCGGTGTATATGAAGTCTTTTGTAAGAACATGTGTAAATATATGTGCAATGCCGCCGAGCTATGTGGTTTTGCTTAGTTGTCATTAGCTCTACTCGATTGTCTGGTCTACGCTGAGTTAGTCTATAGGAACTTAATAAAATCGTTCACCGCAGAAAGCTGTACTCATGCGATCATGACAAAGTTGTTGCAGAACTTCATAACTTGAGTAAAATAGGCTCGTATATTATTGACAAAGCACATATAATACATGCAGCCCCCGACTCACTACTCGGTTGGAACAAGCGACGTAGCGAGTCAGAGAAAAACTGTACACATAGGAAAATGTAAAACTCAGGTATACAAAGGACGTAGTTGTTCTATATTCCATGAGTCGCTGACAAGGGCACCATCTTTGGTCTTTAGTCGGTAGGCGCCTGGCCATGTAACTTCGGCGATAATGAATGGCCCTTCCCATATAGGGGATAGTTTATGCCTGTCTTTGGTGGTTTGTATTTTCCTCAAGACGAGATCCCCAACCAAAAAGGCACGGCCACGGACATTGTGATTGTGATAACAACGCAGGCCTTGAAGATACCTTGCCGACTGGATTATTGCGATGTCCCTCGTTTCTTCCAACTGATCTAGTTCAACTAATCAGGTATTGTTTGATCCAACTTCTGAGTAAGCCCGAACTCGTGGAGAGCCGAACTCTAACTTGGTTGGTAACATACCCTCAGCACCATAGACCAGAAAGAAAGGGGATTGCCCTGTTGTCCGACTAACCATGGTTCTGAGAGACCAGAGAACAAATGGGAGTTCTTGTACCCACCGCCCTGCATATGGTTGTAGTCGGTTGAATATCCTGGCCTTGATATCTTGTAAGACCATGCCATTGGCATGCTCAACCTGCCCATTGCTGCACGGGTGTGCCACAGATGCATAACAGATCTTGATGCCAAAGTCGTCACAGAAATCTTGAAATACACCGCCTGTGAACTCAGTACCGTTGTCCGTTATGATGCGGTTAGGAACCTCGAATCGGTATAATATACTCATAATGAAATCCTTTGCTCGTGCCGCTGTTATGGTAGCAACGGGTTATGCCTCAATCCACTTCGTGAATTTATCCACTGCGACGAACAAGTGTGTGAACGCTCCTGGCGCTTTCTAGAAAGGCCCGACCATGTCAAGCCCCAATACTGCAAATGATGAGGACATCACTAGCTCGGATATGACCCTAGCTACCTTATATATTTATCAACCAAAGGTGCATGCTTTCTACGTAAGATTTATGCGTTATATATTTGAATAGCCATTACTGCACCATGAGTTTTGTGTGTTCTTGTTTGCAGAGATACTTGCTTGGGTGAAGGGAAAGAGACTAAGCACAAGGAACACATGGGTGATCAAAGAAGTTGATTGGTGTGGAGGCCATGGGCCCCGGGTACCTCACCACCTACATATGGGCCACTCGGATAGAGGATGGGCCGAATCATGTAGTTAGAGATAAGATAGCACCCGGCAGACTTTGCCTTGTACGATAAGGAAAACATGGTCTTAGTCGGACGAGCTTCTATCTCTGAGAAGGAAATCCCTTGGCCATATCCGGCTAGGATCCTTCTCATGTACCCTTGTCCCCTAGTATATAAAGGGAGGCAGGGCGTCCCATGAGGGCAAGGAAGATCATTGATCAACATAACCTCTCAGAGGAATAACACCACAACTGGATGTAGGGTATTACCTCACATCGAGGGCCTGAACCAGTATAAAATCTCTTTGCGTTCCTTTGCAATCCACCAAGTTTCCCCTTGCCGAGTAGCCCTATAGTTCTATTGCCAGTGTAAAACATCGACAGTTGGCGTGCCAAGTAGGGGCTCTGGTGAGTTTCACATCTACAAGCTCGATAGATCCAACAAGCGGAGTCGACGGCGACAAGTTCTTTCCTGGAGACACAATTTCTTTAGGAAGCCTCGATTTCATCGCCGACCAGATTGGCAACCTTACCTTGGCCAAAGCAGATCCAATCCAACCAGCCGAGAAACCAGCCGATGTTGCGCCAGTTGGCCCACAGGACGCCACAATCTCCTTCAACGATCTACTGCGGCAGTGCCTCACTTCGCCGAACATCGGGACAACTCTCTCCTTCGGCGTCCAACTTGCGCTAGGCCTTGAGCCAGCTCGGGTTGGGCTAGGAAGGGGAGAGATCATCAATCTCCCGCATGAATTCGGCGACGCTGCGGACTTACATCCCGCACAGCAGACCCGATCTCCTGCGATTCAGTTTGGACACGGCCAAGCGCTATTTCAGATTGGATCTAGAGAGGTCGGGGTCGTTCTTACTCCGATAAACTACTCGGAATCCGACTCTAAGTCAGATAACGGTTCGAGCACTAGCTCGGACTCTAGTCTGGCAAGTCTTCATCTGTCCCGCGAGATCTTTATGGCTTCAGCACCACCATTCAAGGTGCGCTGACTACAAGAGGAGCAACAGGAGGAGGCGCGCCGACTGCGACAACAGGAGGAGGCTGACCGCGAGGCTCGCAATGACGGGCTACGCAAGGCTGGGCGAGCGGCTCAGCAACAGATTCTCTAGACTAAAGTCGGCAATCACAACGTCTTCGTCACGCCACAGCAGAATGTTGTGGCCACCGCAACCTTGCTGGACACGCTCCAGCTCGGGCCTAATCACTAGGCCACCCCAACTATCACCAATATCAAGGCGATGATCACGGCTGTAGCCTGCTAGCAACAACAACAGCAGTCGGGCGACACCGTGGTACCGACTAACCGGTTGGGATCTCCAGCAGCAGGCTCATCCACATCAGCACAGCGTCGGGCGGTCGGCTCAAGTCGGCCACGCTAGGAGTTGAGGCAAACGTCACTCGGCAACACTAACAACGACAACCGGCGGCATCACCAGTATGACCGCTGGCCCAACCAAGATCTCCGAGTATGCCTACAACATGACCTCCGCCATACCATCAACGCCCGGCTCCACGAACAAGAAGAGGACGAGCACCGCCGACTGGAGGACAAAAACGAGTGCTTCAGTCTCCATCACAAGCAGTTTATCCATCGTGGTCGAAGCCCAAGCCCTCATGAAGATGAAGGCATTCCTGCTTTCACACGGGAGCTGCAGGACGTCGATTGGCCGACTGGTTTTAAGCCCACAGGGATCGAAAAGTATGATGGCAAAACAAATCCTGAGTCCTAGCTCACCGTATATACCCTGGCAGTTCGAGCTACTGGGGGCGACAGCAAAGCCATGGCTAACTACCTCCCGGTCACCCTAGCCGACTCGGCAAGGACATGGCTGACAGGGCTCCCGAGGCGGTCGATCGGTTCCTGGGGAGAACTCAGGGAGTGGTTCATCGCTAATTTTCAGGGAACCTACTAGAGGCCATCTTCTGAACATGATCTGTATCAACTACACCAGAAGAAG
The DNA here is from genome assembly GCA_003991445.1 of Oryza meyeriana var. granulata. Classification (NCBI taxonomy): domain Eukaryota; kingdom Viridiplantae; phylum Streptophyta; class Magnoliopsida; order Poales; family Poaceae; genus Oryza; species Oryza meyeriana. The sequence goes on from RYFJ01001582.1 coordinate 32,971, forward strand.
AACGAGTCTCTACAAGATTTTATCAAGAGATTCTCCGAGAAGCGCAACAAGATCCCAATGATCCGAGACGAGGCCGTCATCGCCGCCTTCCGCAAGGCAGTAAAGGACGCCCTGTTCATCGCGAAATTCACACGGAAGCCACCACCCTCTGTCCGGGCTCTTTTCGACATGGCCAACAAATACACCGACTCGGCGGAAGCGGTCGCAGAGGCCCTTGATGAGAAGAAGGAGTCCCGACAGAAAGACCAGAAGACGAAAGCCGATAACGAGCCGTCTCAAAACAAGTCTGGCAGCCGCAAGCGGAAGTCGGACAATGAGGTGGCCAACATGGAGCGCACTTGGTCACGGCCCCAGCGGAACAACGACTACCAAAAAGTCATGAGCGGGCCATGCCCCTTCCACCCCAAGGGCAAGCACACGGCCAAAGACTGCTACATGATTAAGAAGTTTGCCTCCGAGCAAGCTTCATCATCTGGCGCTGACAAGGACAAAGACAAGCTAGATCAGGGTTTGGCCGATGATTTTCAAGATCCCCAAGCCGAGCTCAATCACATTTTTGGAGGGCCGCTCGCGTACGAGTCCAAGTGCAAACAGAAGCTATCAACGCGTGACATCAACACGGTCTCTACAATGGACACCCCCTAGTACCTGCGCTGGTCAGAGATGGCCATTACCTTCAACCGCACAGATCACCCAGATCGGGTTTCACACCCGGGACGCTATCCAGTCATCCTGGACCCGATCGTCAGAAATATCAGGCTAAAGAAAATCCTCATCGACGGAGGCAGCGCGCTCAACATCTTATTCGTTAAGACTTTGACAAGATGATGATTCCTCATTCAGAATTACGGCCGAGCACTGCGCCCTTCCATGGGATAATTCCCGGCTTGTCATCAACTCCACTCGGGCAGATCACATTGCCAGTAACCTTCGGCACATGGGATAACTTCCACACGGAAAATGTCTACTTCGAGGTCGCCGACTTCGAGACCATGTACCACACGATACTCGGACGACTGGCACTCACCAAATTTATGGCGATACCGCACTATACATATATGGTGCTCAAGATGCCTGGGCCAGCAGGAGTCCTCTCCCTCCGCAGCGACGTCAAGCAAGCCCTCACCTGTGAGAAGGAGAGCTGCGAATTGGCTCAATCACAAGAGGCGGCAGTCGGGCGCAACAGCATTCGGCAAGCCGTCACAACTGAAGTTGAGGAAGATCTAGTTTCGGCAAAAAAGACGGCGAAGTCAGGAATTTCAGTGGACTCTGACATGAAGAAGATCCCCCTGGACCCTTCCGAACCCTCTAAAACTACTTTAGTCGGGACCGGACTCGACCCCAAATAGGAAGACGTGCTCATCACCTTCCTCCAAGCTAACAAGGATACCTTCGCGTGGAAACTGTCCGACATGCCGAGCGTACCAAGGGAGGTGATCGAGCACGTCCTCAACGTGAAGACAAATGCCAAGCCGGTCAAGCAATGGCGGCGGCGCTTCGCTCAAAACCGCAAGGATGCTATTCGCGAGGAGATCACCAAGCTCCTCGCAATCGGGTTCATCAAGGAGGTCTATCACCCGGATTGGCTGGCAAACCCAGTTCTAGTCCAAAAGAAAAATGGTAAATGGCGCATGTGCGTCGAGTACACCGATCTCAACAAGGCGTGCCCCAAGGACCCATTTGGTCTTCCCAGGATAGATCAGGTGGTAGACTCCACGGCCGGGTGTGACCTACTCAGCTTTCTCGACTGCTACTCAGGATACCATCAAATCAGCCTAAGGGAGGAAGACTGCTTAAAGACATCTTTCATCACGCGTTTGGAGCGTACTGCTACATCACAATGCCGTTCGGTTTGAAAAATGTTGGAGCAACCTATCAACGGGCAATTCAACGGTGTCTGCACACCCAGATCAGGCGCAACGTGGAAGCCTACGTCAACGACGTGGTGATCAAGACTAAGTCCAAAGAAGACCTCAACGCTGACCTGGAAGAAACCTTCCAAAATCTTCGAAGATTCAAGATGAAGTTGAACCCGGAAAAGTGCGCCTTCGGTGTGCCATCCGGCAAGTTACTCGGCTTCATCCTCTCGCATCGAGGCATCGAGGCCAACCCGGAGAAAGTCAACGCAATAATGAACATGGCTCCCCCGACTAACCAAAAGGACGTCTAGAAGCTGACAGGCTGCATGGCGGCACTCAGCCGATTTATTTCCCGACTGGGCAAACGGGGTATGCCCTTCTTCAAGCTACTCAAAAAGGCAGACAACTTCCAATGGACTCCGGAAGCCTAGCAAGCCTTCGAAGATTTCAAACAATTTCTCACATCACCTCCTGTGTTGGCATCACCCATGCCCCAGGAACCGCTAATGCTATATCTAGCGGCAACCACTCAGGTAGTCAGCACGGTGCTGGTGGTCGAGTGATCCAAATAGGGTCACATCCAGAAAATACAGCGGCCAGTTTACTTTGTCAGCGAGGTGCTTGCCGACTCAAAGACGAGATATCCGCAGTCCAGAAGCTGTTATATGGCCTACTCATCACAGTCCGGAAGCTGGTACACTATTTCCAAGCACATCAAGTCACGGTGGTCACATCGTTTCCACTCGGGGATGTCCTTCACAATCGCGAGGCCACCGACCGAATCGCTAAATGGGCACTAGAGTTGATGGCGTTCGATATCACCTTTCAGCCACGGACAGCAATTAAATCACAAGCTCTAGCCAACTTCGTGGCCGAGTGGACAGAAGTTCAACTGCCTACATCAACAGCGAAGCTAGAGTACTGGACAATGTACTTCGATGGTTCTCTACGGATCGGCGGCGCCAGAGCTGGAGTCATATTGACATCCCCCACCAGCGAAAACTCAAGTACGTTCTACAAATCCACTTCCCGGCTTCCCACAACGTCGCCGAGTACGATGCACTCATCCACGGGCTCCGTATTGCAATATCACTCGACATACGTCGACTGGTTGTGTGCGGGGATTCCTAACTCGTGGTAAACCAAGTCATGAAAGACTGGACTTGTCTCAATGATACCATGGCGGCATACTGTCAGGAGGTTCGCAAGCTGGAAAACAAGTTCGACGGGCTGGAGATAACACATGTCCTACGACAATACAATGATGCTGCAGACGAGCTGGCAAACATGGGATCGAAGCGAGAAGCGATTCCGACTAGAATATTTGTCGAGCAACTTATGGAGCCATCAGTCAAGAAGAAACCGGCGCCGGAGCGGTCGGGAGGCGAACCTACCCCGGCTACAGATGAGGTGCTACACATATGTCAAGACTGGCGGGCTCCTGTTATCAAATTTCTCCTGGACGACGAACTCCCAGACGATCGCAGTCAAGCCGAACAAATCAAGCGTCAAAGCAAAAGCTTTCTACTAGTCGGAGAAGACCTGTACCGAAGGAGCGCATCCCGTGTCCTCATGCGTTGCGTCACCACTGAGGAAGGCAAGCAGATCCTGCAGTCGATCCACTCGGGCATATGTGGCAACCATGCCGCATCTAGGACATTAGTCGGAAAGGCTTACCGGCAGGGATTTTTCTGGCCCCACAGCAATAACAGACGCAAAAGAAATTGTCCGCAAATGAGAGGGTTGCCAGTTCTACGCAAGACAAACCAATCTCCCAGCCCAGGAACTCCAAACAATCCCAATTCCTGGCCATTCGCAGTATGGGGGCTCGACATGTCGGGCCTTTCAGAAAGCGCCAGGAGGGTTCACACATCTATTCGTCGTAGTGGATAAATTCACCAAGTGGATTGAGGCCAAACCCGTTGCAACTATAACAGCGGCACGAGCAAAGGACTTCATCATGAGTATACTATACATATTCGGGGTTCCTAACCACATCATCATCGACAACGGTACTCAGTTCACGGGCGGCATGGTCCAAGACTTCTGCGAAGATTTCAGCATCAAGATCTGCTATGCATCTGTTGGCACACCCACGGAGCAACGGGCAGTCGAGCGAGCCGAACGGTATGTCTTACAAGCATCAAGCCAGGATATTTGACCGACTACAACCATATGTGGGCCAGTGGGTACAAGAACTCCCATCTGTTCTCTGGTCTCTCAGAACCACGGTTAGTCGGGCAACAGGGCAATCCCCTTTCTTTCTGGTCTACGGTGCTGAGGCCATGCTACCGACAGAGTTACAGTTTGGCTCTTCCCGAGTCCGGGCTTACTCAGAAGACGTCTCAAACAATACCCGACTGGACTAGCTAGATCAGTTGGAAGAAGCAAGGGACATCGCAACAATCCAGTCGGCAAGGTATCTTCAAGGCCTACGTCGCTGTTAACGCCAAAATTTGGTATGGCTCTGTATCAGATTTGGTTAAGAAGAAAATTATAGTTAACTAACGGAAGTTGATCCAGAAGGGACCGAATCCAGCCCCACCCCTGAAGAAGCCGTAAAGGACCACAGTATGCAGCTTAATTATTGATCTATTAATTAGCAAGTCCCTGGCGTCTATCTTCAGGAAACCTGATTCGTTCTGATCGGGTCCTGTAGTGTTTCCTTTTGTGATTACGAAATCGTTGTGCTTGCCGTGTCCACTAAGGACTCAGATCAACTCAGGGTATAACATACGTATTGCCCGGTGTCTTTGTAATATATCTACATCAATCAGATCAATACAATTTCGGTGCATCGCCACCCCTTCGACGGGTTCTTGCTTCTCGAGCCGGGCTGCATCGGTTAAGTTCGACCTCCTGCGAGAGGGTAAGTCTCGTCACCCCGGACACCGCATCAGCTAGGACTTCCTCGGTTGAGTCCGATATTCTAGTATGTTTACGGTGGACGGCTTACCACGATATATCTATTTCATCTATGGCTGCATCAGTTTAGTTTGATCTCAGTAGACGATTAGGTATATCACATCACTGTGCACAGATCATATCAGCTTACTGGGGTGTAAACTTATCGACCAGTTTGTGCCTGCATCGGTTAGTCCGACCTACTAAACTGCCACCGATAAGTTATCCTCTAGGTTGATATTTTTTGCGCAAGCGTCTTATCGGAATGTATAGCCGATAAGTTACCATATAGCTCATCACGATTGCATTAGATCACGCCTGTCGGAGTCTTGTTATCGTCACCAGTCTGTGCTGCAACGGGGTCCGATTCTACTAGACTGATAACAATAACTCTACTCTTAATAAGCTGATGGGTTTTATGCGATGTTTATGCGAGTGTTTCAGCCGATAAGTTATCTTTGTATCCAGCCGATTTGTCACAAAGCATTAGAAAATCGCTGTAACCCGGGCACGAGCACAAGCAAGTACCGGCACGAATAGCAAGCAAGTACTCGGGCACGAGCACAGGCAAGGACTCGGGCACGGGCGGCACGAACAGCAGTAAGGATCCGGACGCGAGTACAGCGAGGACCCGGGTACGGGCGACGGACAGCAGGTCAAAGATCCGGGCACGAGCACGAGCAAGGGCCGGGCACAGGTGCGGGCAGCACCTTGTGAGGCGACTAGCAATTATAATTCAATCGGCGCTAAAGTTTATTCAATCCATTTATTTACACCTTTTGTCTATTTATTTTATCAGTTACAGCCGATTCCGAGCATCCCTTCGATGATCGGCTGAGATTGAATTATGCTTTATCATTATAGCTATATTCATGCATCATCGGCTTCCAGTCGGTGTATAATGCTACAGTTCATATCAGGCCATCGGCCGATGAGACGAGTCCAGATCGGCTTCCAGCCGATTGGCTCATTGATTTAACATTTTCCCACCTTGTCAATTGCAGGGTCAAATTGACTGGCAAAACGCCTACGAACCTCAAGATTTAGGACCTGCATTGGAGCGAAGCAAATCCCAGGCCTTCGCGTTTGTCTCTAGGCGCCGAACGGCCCCCGGCGGTTTTCAGCGTCAACCAGTCGCGTACCACAATCGCATCTGTGCCGCACCTTTTGGTCGAGAGATCTCGTCTTGAGAAAATACAAACCCACCAAAGACAGGCACAAATATCCCCACTTTGGGAAGGGCCGTTCATTATAGCCGAGGTCACGCGGCCCAGGCGCCTACTGACGAAGGACCGAAGGCCGGGGGTGTCGTCATCAGCAAACTTATGGAATAAGGAACAGCTACTCCTTTCTATACCTGAGCTTTATACTTTCTCATGTGTACAGTTTTCTCTGACCTCACTACGCCGCTTGTATCAACGAGTAGTGATCGAGGGCTGCATGTATTAGATGTGTTTTCTTGTCAACAAAATACGAGCCTGTCTTACTCCAGTTATGAGCCTTACTACGACTGTCACGTTTGCCCGAGTACACTTTCTTACAGTGAACGATTTTATTAAGTTCCAAAACAGACTAACTCGGCGCAGACTACACATTCAAGTAAAGCTAATGACATTGAGTAGTAATTCAAGGCTTGGTGGTGCACTGCTGCACATATATTTACACTGTGTTTCCACAAAGTTATACATACCGACTACATGATATAATTACTCTTACAGACCTAGGTCCGGCGTGATTATCTCAGCAGTCGACCTCGCCCGGATCTACTCTACCGCTCCTAGCGCCTGCTCTCGCGTCGGCTCCTAACGCTCGGCAAAACCCCTCCCCGATGGCTTCAATGTCTCGCCCTCGGTTAGATTGATTTTGTCATCGCCGAGGCGTCCTGAGGCACGCCGGCAATGACTGCTCATCCAAGTACCTCTTCAGAAGCTCGTTGCATCCTCCAAACGCATCCACTTGGCGGATTCGGCTGCCAGCTGGTTCCCCACAAGGACCAGGACCCATTCAGTCAAGGAAGTCCCTTCACGGGAAAGCCCGACGAGGCCTCCCGTGAACTCCCTGATAGCCTTATTTTATCTCTCTGTATAATAAACCTGATTATTGGGACTGGACAATGGCTCTCATGTCTGTCCCGGGATTATCCACCGGCAAGTAAACTTGTTAGGTCTCACGGGCTGTAGATGGAATGACTAAAAGATTGTTAAGACGTCATCGTCGAGACGGGGACTTACTCTCACGTAGTCGGTACTCCCACTCCGGCCACAGTCTCTCTCCAGTCTAGCTTTTTTCTTTCGCGGACGAGCTTGATGGGGCCTTTTTAACTCGTGCCTCTGTCTTCCTCCCGACTTCGAGCTCGGCGTTGGCTATGTTATCGGCCGTACGCTTCTCTCAAGCCGGCCTTGGCTTCTTTGGCCTCCTTCAAGCTGGGCTTCCCTCTTTGTTTGGGTCTTCAACTCCACTTCGAGGGCCCCTCGCGCGACAGATTAGTCAAGAACTCAACCTTGCGGCCAAGACACAGCTGGCAATCCCGGACAAACGCAAGCTGCGAAGAATACATCAAGGGGTTCAGTCGGCGGAGGATGGCATTCGGGGGATTTACCTCTAATCTTCCCCGGCTTGGACCCAAGCGTTCATCCCTGAGCTGGGACGGGTGACGGCATCGCTTACAGCTATCGAGTGCTTCCCTTCCCCGCGTCGCGCTCCTCCATCGCGGCCTTCAACACCCGGAGCTGCTCTAATTCCTCGAGGAGAGAACAAGTCAAGAGCGGTCGTTAAGATGTCAGAACAGGAAGGACCCCCTAACTCCACTGCAAGAATTATACCCGAACTCCCTGGGACCCCACGTGAAGCATGGCGGGCGAAGCAGCTTTCGTGGTTCCCTTCTCCGCAAGCCTCATCAAGAACTTGAACCTCTTCACGTTCCACCCGGCACCATCCAGGTGAACGTCCGGGGAAAAATTAACGCTGAGGGCTTCCAATCCGGGGAAGAGTTCGCGGATCGTCCGGTGGCATAACGACGACAGCTATGACCGGATTGACGACCCATGGATGGCAGAGGGGGTCCTGGCCCCCACGGCCGGCTTCCCTCCGTAGCCTCCGAGGGTCCAACTCGCGGGACTCCGGCAATGTTCCTCAGGCAGCGGCCGTCGACTCAGGGCTGGGGCAGCAACCTCAATACCGCTCCTTGGTCGGTGGCACCACGGCCCCACAGTTGGGACCACCTCAGCATCCGGGACTATGATTGGCCACCGGCTCAGCGGGCTGTGCTCCGCGGCGTCGGCTCTGCTGGTGGGCTCTTCAAAGGGATGGTCGGACGTCTCCTTTGAGATCGATACTCGCAGGCTTCCTGCATGCCAAAAACAGACATCAAAATACCACTGTAAGAGACCAAGAATCTCAGAAGATCCAGAGCAGGCCTACCTCTTGAGACTTGAGTTTCCCGAACCGAGCATCTAGGTCACCTCCTGGAGGAGCACTAGCCCGGTTGTCGGCCGAGTCAGCGAAGCGCAGTCGACGGCGCATGGTGACTGGAGCGGCCCCATTGTGGCGTGGTCGACTCGGCACCCGTATGCTTGGCAGCGCCTGCTCGGACCTTGGTACTCGGCGGTGTTTTGCTAGGGGCTTGGCAACGTTCGAGCTCCTGTACTGGTCCCAATCTAGGACTGATCGCCTGGGTACTGCGGCCCGGCGGTATCCTTATCTTCAGGCTTCTTGCCAGGCATGCGGCGTCATGGCCCCTCTGCCCCGATAAAGAACAGGCTTTTCCCCGCTCTCTTCGAGTCGGCGTTGGGCGGCAGGGGGCTCCTCAGCCTCTTCTTTGATTGACGGCTGACAACGGGCGGAGTCCTTGTTGAACTCCTTACACCACTATAGATGATTCAACAACATATATCACACAATGCTGGCAATCATAGATATAAGTCCCTAGGCATTCAACGCAGAAGAAAGACAAAGGTACCTTGGAGTGGGCCAAAGGAAGCTATATGCCGCGATGCCAGCGCTATCGTCTCGGTCCTCGATCACCCATTGGAGAAGTAACCAAACAAGGTCTTGTCACCTTGTCCTTGTTGGCCCGTCTCGTGGCTTTACTCGGTCGGATCATGTTTGCCCTGAAAGTCCCAGCCGAACGCGCTCCTCAGCTTCAGCGGCTAGATACGCCGAGTTAGGAACACTGGGCCACCAAGACCAGTCAGGCCAGCTTCCTTAAGCTTATCTAATTTCGCCAGCAATTGTTACTTGGCCCATCTCGTTCAAAGGTTGGGTCTGAAGACCAAACTTGGTAAAACTACGGTGCAAGCCGGTGAATGGACGCAAGGAGGCGAGCCAAATCTGCAATAGAACCACTCCTTGTGCCAGCCTTTCAAGGAAGATTTCAAGGGGGAGATCAAGATATGTTTTCTTCCCATCACTCCTTCAATGGAGACCACCCCCCCCCCCCAATCACATTGGATATTATTCTTGGAGGGCTGGGGTTTGATGTGGAACAGATGCTAAAGAAATTAAAGTGGGGTTCCACACCCAAAAAGCACTCGCAGAGAGTAACAAATATGGAGATTGGAAGAATCGAGTTGGGATTCAAATTCACCAACTCCAACCCATAGAAGTCAAGGATGCGCGAAAGAACGCAGAAGAGGGAAGGCACAAACCCCCGATCGAAAAAAGAAGCAAAGACTACTGTTCGCCAGATTGGGGGTTTGGGAGCGACTCACCCTTAGCGGCCTTCAACGGATCACCTCCTGACTAGGCAACTTCAATTGACTCTCCAGTAGCTTTAGTTTCACCAAGCCGCATCTGTGGAGGCCATAGGCCCCGGTACCTCATTACCAGTACATTGGCCACTCGGATAGAGGATGGGCCAAGACCATGTAATTAGAGATAAGATAGCACCCAGCAGGCTGTACCTCGGATAATAAGGAAACAAAGTCTTAGTCGGATAGGATTCTATCTCTAAGAAGGAAATCCCTTAGTTGTATCCTACTGGGATCCTTATCATGTACCCCTGTCCCCTAGTATATAAAGGAAGGCAGGGCGCCCCTCAGGGCAAGCACAACAAGAGCAACCGGATCATCGATCCCCATATACTTCAGAGGAATAACACCCAAACTGGACGTAGGGTATTACCTCACTTGAGGGCCTGAGCCAGTATAATGTTCTTTTGTGTTCCTCTGCAAGCCACCGAATTCACCCTCGCCGGATAATCCCATAGTTTTATTGCCGGTGCAAAGCATCGACAGTTTTTTCTTATCTTTTTTTTTTTTCTCTCTTTTTTTTCGCGCGCGCAGGTAGGGGATGCTGGCGAATTTCCTCATCTGAAGATTCGATGGATTCAATCACGGAGGTCGACAGCAACAAGCTCTTCCTCCCGGAGATGCAATTACCTTCGGAAGCTTAGACTTCATTGCCGATCAATTCGGATCTCACCCTGGCTGAGGCGGATCCAATCTTGCCAGCCCGGGAACCAGCCGACGTTGCACCAGTCGGCACACAGGACACCGCCGTCTCCTTCAGCGACTTTCCTACGGCGGTCCCTTACTCGCCGGCCAACATCGGGACAACCCTCCCCTTCGGCGTCTGGCTCGCGCTAGCCTCGAGCCAGCACGGGTTTGGGCCGAGAGGGGAGAGATCGTCAATCTCCCGCACGGTTCGGCGACGCAGCGCATCTACAAAACCGCCAGGCAGACCCGATCTCCAGTGGTTCAGTTTGGACACGGTCAAAACCACCGTTCAGATTGGATCCAGAGAGGTCGGAGTTGTTCTTACTCCGATAGATTACTCGGAGTCCGACACCAAGTCGGATAGCGGTTCGAGCGCCAGCTCGGACTCTACTCTGGCAACCGCTTCCTCCTCCCCCGCGAGATCTTCATGCTTCAACACCACCTTCCGAGGTGCGCCGACTACAAGAGGAGCACAAGAGGAGGCCACACCGATTACAACAAGAGAGGCCCGCCGCGAAGACCGCAATAACAAGCTACGACAAGCTGGGCGAATCGCTTAGCAACAAATCCTCCAAACTAAAGTTGGCGACCACGACGTCTTCGTCACACCACAACAGAACGTTGTGGCCGTAGCAACTCTGCTGGACACCCTCCAGCTCGGGCCGGATCACCAGGCCACTCCGACTATCGCCAAGATCAAGGCGATGATCACAGCTGCTGCCTATCAGCAGCAAGAGCAGTCGGACAACGCTGCTACACCGACCAACCGGTCGGGTTCTCCGGCGGCAGGCTCATCTGCATCAATGCGACGCTGGGCTGCCGGCTCCAGTCGGCAACACAAAGAGTCCTGGCAAACAACGCTTGGCAATACCAACAATAACAACCAGCGCGTCGCCAGTACGATCGCGACCCATCAAACCTCCGAGTGTGACTGCACCGAGACCTTCGTCACACCTTAAATGCTCGACGCGAAGAACGCGAAGAAGATGAACGCCGCCGACTAGAAGACGAAAACGAGCGCTTCGGTCTCCACCACGAGCGACTACATCGCCAAGATCGGAGTCGGAGCCCTCATGAAGATGAAGGGATCCCAGCCTTCACTCGGGAGCTACAGGACGTCTTGTGGCCGACTGGCTTTAAGCCCACCGGGATCGAAAAATACGACGGCAAGACAAACCCCGAGTCCTGGCTCACCGTCTACACCCTAGCAGTTCGTGCTGCTGGGGGTAACAGCAGAGTCATGGCTAACTACCTCCCGGTCGCGCTAGCCGACTCGGCGAGGACATGGCTGACAGGTCTCCTGAGGCGGTCGATCGATTCCTGGGGACAACTCAGGAGCGGTTCATCGCTAATTTCCAGGGACCTACGACAGACCCGCTTCGGAGCATGGATCTTTATCAACTGCACCAGAAGAAAAACGAGTCTTGCGTGAATTCATTCAAAAGGTTTTCCTAGAAGCGCAACCAAATCCAACTGTCAAAGACCGAAGCCGTCATCGCCGCCTTTCGTAAAGGGGTAAAAGACGCTCCACTCATTGCGAAATTCACTCGGAAGCCACCATCCACAGTCCGGGCACTCTTCGACATGGCCAACAAATACGCCGACTCAGCCGAAGTGGTCGCAGAGGCCCTCGCCCCCCCCCCCCCCCCCCCCCCCCCCCCCCACGAGAAGAAGGAGCCCCGACAGAAAGAACAGAAGGCGAAAGCCGACAACGAGCCGTCTCAAAACAAGTCCGGCAGCCGTAACGAAGTCGACAACAGGTGGCCAACATGGAGCGCAGCCCGATCGCGGCCCCAGCGGAACAACGACTACCAGAAAATCATGAGCGGGCCATTGCCCCTTTCACCCCAAGGGAAAGCACGCGGCCAAAGACTGCTATATGCTCAAGAATTTGCCTCCGAGCAGACTTCATCGTCTGGCATCGACAAGGGCAAAGACAAGCCAGACTCGGTCCGGCTGACGACTTCAAGATCCCCCAAGCCGAGCTCAACCACATCTTTGGGGGCCACTCTCGTACGAGTCCAAGCGCAAACAGAAGCTTTCAGCGCGCGACGTCAACACGTCTCCACGGTCGACACCCCCCACTACCTGCACTAGTTAGAGATGGCCATCACCTTCAATCGCGTAGATCACCCAGATCGGGTTTCCCACCCAGGACGCTATCCACTCGTCCTGGGACCCGGTCGTCAAAAACATCAGGCTGAAGAAACCCTCATAGACGGAGGCAGCGCGCTCAAATATCCTTTTCGCCAAAACCTTGGACAAGATGAAAATCCCTCGTTCAGAACTACGGCCGAGCACTGCACCCTTCCACGGGAATAATTCCCGGCCAGTCATCAACTCCACTCGGGCAGATAACTTTGCTGGTAACCTTTGGCACACGGGATAATTTCCGCATAGAAACTGTCTGCTTCGAGGTCGCCGACTTCGAGACTGCGAACCACATGATACTCGGACGACCGGCACTCGCCAAATTTCTGGCGATACCACACTATACATACATGGTGCTGAAGATGCCTGGACCAGCAGGAGTCCTCTCCCTCCGCAGCGACGTCAAGCAAGCCTTCACCTGCGACAAGGAGAGCTCCGAACTAGCTCAATCACAAGAGGCGGCAGTCGGGCGCGACAACATTCAGCAAGCCGTCACAACAGAAGCCGAGCAAGATCAAGTTCTGGCTAAAAAAGCAGTGAAGTCGGGAATTTCAGCGGACTCTGACACGAAGAAGATCCCCCTGGACCCTTTCGACCCTCCAAGACTGCTCTAGTCGGGACCCGGACTCGACCCAAATAGGAAGACGCGCTCGTCACCTTCCTCCAAGCTAACAAGGATATCTTCGCGTGGAAACCGTCCGACTTGCCGGGCGTACCAAGGGAGGTGATCGAGCATGCCCTAAACGTGAAGACAGATGCCAAGCCAGTCAAGCAACGACTACGGTGCTTCGCTCAAGACCGCAAAGATGCTATCCGGGAGGAAATTACCAAACTCCTCGCAGCCGGGTTCATCAAAGAGGTCTACCACCCGGACTGGTTGGCAAACCCAGTTCTGGTATGGAAGAAAAAGGGTAAATGGCGCATGTGCGTCGACTACACCGACCTCAACAAAAGCATGCCCAAGGACCCATTTGGTCTTCCTTTAGATAGACCAGGTGGTTGACTCCACGGCAGGTGCGACCTACTCAGTTTTCTCGACTGCTACTCGGGATAACCATCAAATCAGCCTGAGGGAAGACTGCTTGAAGACATCTTTCATCACACGCGTTCGGAGTGTATTGCTATATCACAATGCCGTTTCGGTCTGAAGAACGCGGGCGCAACCTATCAAAGGGCCATTCAGCGGTGTCTGCATACTCAGATCGGGCGCAACGTGGAAGCCTACGTCGACGACGTGGTGATCAAGACAAGTCCAAAGAAGACCTCATCGCTGACCTGGAAGAAAACCTTCCAAAAACCTTCGAAGATTCAAGATGAAGTTGAACCCGGAAAATGCTCCTTCGGTGTGCCATCCGGAAAGTTACTCGGGCTTCATCGTCTCGCATCGCGGCATCGAGGCAACCCGGAGAAAGTCAACGCTATCAGGCACATGGCACCCCCGACTAACCTCAACGACGTCCAGAAGCTGACAGGCTGCATGGCGGCACTCAGCTGATTTATTTCCCGACTGAGCGAGCGGGGCATGCCCTTCTTCAAGCTACTCAAAAAGACCGACAATTTCCAATGGACTCCGGAAGCCCAGCAAGCCTTCGAAGACTTCAAACAATTCCTCACATCAACCCCGGTGTTGGCGTCACCGTCTACCCCAGGAACCGCTAATGCTATATCTGGCAGCAACAACACAGGTAGTCAGCACGGTGATCGTGGTTGAGCGATCCGAAACAGGGTCATATTCAAAAAATACAACGGCGGTCTACTTCATCAGCGAGGTCCTTGCCGACTCCAAAACGAGATATCCGCCAGGTCCAGAAGCTGCTATATGGCCTACTTATCACAGTCCGGAAGCTGGTGCATTATTTCCAAGCACACCAAGTCACGATGGTCACAGCGTTTCCACTCGGGGATTGTCCTCATAATCGCGAGGCCACTGGCCGAATCGCTAAATGGGCACTCGAGTTGATGGTGTTCGACATCACCTTCCAGCCACGGACAGCAATCAAGTCATAAGCTCTAGCCGACTTCGTGGCCGAATGGACAGAAGCCCAACAGCCTACACCAATAGCAAAGCTAGAGTACTGGACAATGTACTTCAACGGTTCTCTACGGATCGGCGGCGCCGGGGCCAGAGTCATATTGACGTCCCCCACTGGCGAAAAACTGAAGTACGTTCTGCAAATCCACTTCCCGGCTTCCCACAACGTCGCCGAGTACGAGGCACTCGTTCATAGGCTCCGCATCGCTATATCACTCGGCATACGTCGACTGGTTGTGCGCGGAGATTCTCAACTCGTGGTAAACCAAGTCATGAAAGACTGGAACCTGCCTCGACGACACCATGGCGGCATACTGTCAGGAGGTCCGCAAGCTGGAAAACAAGTTCGACAGGCTGGAAATCACACATGTCCTGCGCCAATACAACGACGCAGCAGACGAACTGGCAAACATGGGATCCAAACGAGAAGCAGTTCCAGTTGGAATCTTTGTCGAGCAACTCATGGAGCCATCAGTCAAGAAGAAACCGGCACCAGATCAGTCAGGAGGCGAGCCTACCCCGACCACAGATGAGGTACTGCACATATGTCAGGACTGGAGGACTCCTGTTGTCAAATTTCTCACGGATGACGAGCTCCCAGAAGATCAAAATCAAGCCGAGCAGATAAAGCGTCGAAGCAAAAGCTTCCTACTAGTCGGAGAAGACCTGTACCGAAGGAGCGCATCTGGTGTCCTCATGCGCTGCGTCACCACCGAGGAGGGCAAGCAGATCCTGCACTCGATCCACTCGGGCATATGTGGCAACCACACCGCATCCAGGACGTTAGTCGGAAAGGCTTACCGGTAGGGATTCTTCTGGCCCACAGCAGTAACAGACGCCAAAGACATCGTTCGCAAGTGCGAGGGTTGCTAGTTCTACGCAAGACAAAACAAACCTTCCAGCCCAGAACTCCAAACTATCCCCATCTCCCTGGCCATTTGCAGTATGGGGGCTCGACATGGTCGGGCCTTTCAAGAAAGCACAGGAGGATTACACAATTTATTCGTCGCGGTGGATAAGTTCACCAAGTGGATTGAGGCTAAGCCCGTTGCAAACAATTACAGCGGCACGAGCAAGAACTTCATCATGAGTATATTATGACCGGTTCGGAGTCCCCTAACCACATCATCACCGACACCGGTACTCAGTTCGCGGCGGGCCTATTCCAAGACTTCTGCGACAATTTCGGCATCAAGATCTGCTATGCATCTGTGGCACACCCGCGGAGCAACGGGCAGGTCGAGCGAGCCAACGGTATGGTCTTACAAGGCATCAAGGCTGGGATATTCGACCGACTACAACCATATGCGGGCCGGTGGGTACAAGAACTCCCATCTATTCTTTGGTCTCTCAGAACCACGGTTAGTCGGGCAACAAGGCAATCCCCTTTCTTTCTGGTCTATGGTGCCGAGGCTATGCTACCTACCGAGTTCCAGTTCGGCTCTCCACGAGTCTGGGCCTACTCAGAAGACGACTCCAAGAATACCTGACTGGTCGAACTAGATCAGCTGGAAGAAGCAAGAGACACCGCAACTATCCAGTCGGCAAGGTATCTTCAAGGCCTACGCCGCTACCACAATCGCAACGTCCGTGGCCGCGCCTTTTTGGTCGGGGATCTCGTTCTACGGAAAATACAAACCACCAAAGACAGGCATAAACTATCCCCAATCTAGGAAGGGCCGTTCATTATAGCCGAGGTCACGTGGCTAGGCGCCTACCGACTGAAGACCAAAGACAACGCTCTCATCAGCAACTCATGGAACATAGAACAGCTACGTCCTTTCTATACCTGAGTTCTATAATTTTCATGTGTACAGTTCCTCTGACTCACTACGCCGCTTGTATCAACCGAGTAGTGAGTCGGGGGCTGCATGTATATATGTGCATTGTCAATAACATACGAGCTTATTTCACTTCGGTTATGAAGCCTTACTATGACTGTCACGTTTGCCCGAGTACAGCTCCTTACTTCGAACGTTTTTATTAAGTTCTGGCAGACTCGGTGCATACTACACGATCAAGTAAAGCTGATGACAACCGAAAAATAAGCTTGGCGGCATTGCACACATACTTACACATGCTTGTTTACACAAGTTTATATATTCCGACTGCATAAACATATTGCCCTTACAGACCCAGGTCTCGGGTAATTATCTCTGCAGTCGGCTTCGCCCGGGCCGATCAGCTCCAGCGCCTCCTCTGGCGTCGTCTCTCTCGGCAAACCCCTCCCCGATGGCTTCAAATCCGCCCTAGGGTATAAGGATTTGGTCATCGCCAGGGTATGGGCCACGCCGGCGACAATACGCTCATCCGAGTACCTTTTCAAGGCACTCGGGGCACATCGAGACGCCCCACTATCTGAGGGATTCTGCTGCAGCTGGTTCCCACTGGGCGGGGATCTATAAGGTCAAGGAGCCCTTTCACGGACCCGACGAGGGCCTCTCGTGACTCCCTGATCAACCTTATCTCCTCCGTGTAGAACTGATACTGGGCCCGGACATTAGTTCTCATGTCTGCCCAGATCAGCCGACAAGTAAGCTTGTCAAATTCGGCTACACGCAGGATAACTAATAGATCGGCTAAGATCACAGTCGGGTTGAGGGCTTACTTTCGTAGTCGGCCTCCCACCCGGCCACGGACTTCTCCAGTTCAGCCTTCTCCTTACCAAGCTTGACGACGGCCTTCTCCAACTCGGACTTCTCCCGGTCAAGCTCGGTGTTGGCCTTTGTCAGGTCGGCCCTGACCTTCTCAAGCTCGGCCTTGGCTTCTTCGGCCTCCTTCAGCTGCGATTCCCTCTCTGTTCGGGTCTTTAAACTCCGGCTTCGAGGTCTGCGCCACAGATTAGCGCAAGGGCTCAAACCGTGCAGTCATGACATAACTGGGCAGTCGGGAACAACGCGGCTGGGTGAATACATCAACGGTTCATCGGGAAGATATACCCGAGGATTTTACCCTCTGATCTTTCTGGCTAGGGCCCATGTCTCCGTCCTGAGCCTGATCGGCGCCATTCTTCAGCCAGGCCTCCCTCCCCACATGACGCTCCTCCATCTCGGCCTTTAAGGCCCGGAGCTGTTCCAACTCTGCGAGGTGGGGAGCTACCTCGACCAAGATTTCCGCCATCGCCTCATTGCGGTCGACAAGCTTCTGTACGGGATAAAAGGCGGATCAAAGATGGAGTTCAAACTTCAAACAAGAAGATTGCTGGAGCTCTACTACAAAACCATACCACGACCCCTTGGGACCCGCTGATGGTGGCGTCGCGAAGCAGGCTTTCGCGCTCTCTCCTTGCAAACGGCTTCATCGAGCCTGAAGCTTTTCATTAGTACCGTCGCGAGTTGTACACGTTAAGGTCCGGGGCATCACACGTGGAGGAGCTTAGATCCGAGGCAGATGTGGGATCTCCTGCGGTGCGGCGGTGCGATGGCGGACGGCGATAACCCACGACAGCGACGGGTCCTGGCCTTACACCGCCCCTCCCCACGACTTCGGGGACCGGCTCGGGGGCTCCGTCCGCGGCTTCCGCAACGTGCGGCACCTCGAGGGCTGGGGCCTCAGTTTCAGCAGCCACCTCTCGGTCGGGTGCGGCAGCGGCCCTGTAGTCGGAGCCACCTCGGTCTCAGCAAACCGGGTTGGCTGCCGGCTCAACAGGTGTGTTCGCGGCCGCTGGCTCGGTTGGGGCAGGCTCATCAAGTGGAGCAGAGACGGGTCGACCTCCTTGAGATCAATATCGGCTCGTTTCCTGCACGACGAAGCAAGACATCAAGACCATTACTTCAACACACAAGACTACAGAAGACCCAGAGCAGCGCACCTCTTGGAGAACCTCAGCTTCTTGCCGGGCGACCTGCTCCCCGGCGGAGCGCTAGCTCCGGCAGTCGGCCTGGTCGGCGTCATTGTCGGCAGAGGCGTATCAACCCAAGTCAGCCCCAACTCTGGTTATGGTCGGCTCGGGCGCCTTCGCCCCAAGCGGCGTCTGTTCTAGCCGGCCCCTTGGTGGCGCCACCGCCGGGCTCGACAACGTTGGGCTCAAACCCACAGGTCTCAGCCTGGGACTTGACCGCGTGGCGTTGGCCGCAGCGGCGTCCTTTATTTTCAAGCTGCCGCTCACGGCGCGCGCCGTCATGGCCCCTCACCCCGATATAAAAATCGGTTTTCTTCCCCGCTCTCTTAGAGTCGGGTTGGGCAGCAGAGGGACTCCTCGGCCTCTTCTTCGACACGACAGCCACAATGGACGGGAGTCTTCATCAAATTCTTCATGCCACTACAAGTGAGTCAACCAAAATGCGTCACGATATGCCGGACAACTATGGTCCGACGGGCATTCCTCACAGAGGAAGTTAAAGGTTACCTTGGTCCGAGGCCGAATGAAGCTATAGGCCGCAATCCGGCGCTTGTCGTCCTCGGTCACGATCACCCCTTCAGAGAAGTAGACCGAACAGGGTCGCGGTCACATCTCTCTTGTCCGCCGACCGTTGCTCACTCGGTCAGGATCATTTTTGCCTTTTTGAAGGCCCAGCCGAATGAGCTCCTAAGCTTCAGCGGCTGAACGCGCCTTGTCAAGGAAGCGACGAGCCACCCAAGACCTGTCAAGCCGGCCCTCTTGAGGTCATCTATCTTCGTCAACAACATATGTGCCTAGCCCAATTCATCAAAGGTCAGCTCCGCGGACCAGTTTGGCCAAACACCGTCGGTGGCATATCGGTAAACGGGCGCAAGGAAGGAGCCAGATCGGCGCAATAAAACCACTCCTTGTGCCAGCCCTTCAGAGAAGATTTCAAGGGCAAATCGAGATACGTTTTCTTCCCATCACTCCTCAGTTCAAGACCAGCCCTCCAATCACATTGATATTGCTCTTGGAGGGTTGAGGTTTCATATGGAACAGGTGTCGGAAGAGATGAAATGGGGTTCAACGCCCAAGAAGCACTCGCAAGGGTAACAAATATAGAGATCTGAAGAATGAGTTGGAGTTCAGATGTACCAACTCCAGCTCGTAAAAGTCGAGAATACGGCGGAAGAAATCAGAAGATGGAAGGCACAAGCCTCGATCGAAAAAGGAGGCGAAAAACTACCGTTTCTCCAGGTCGGGGATTTGGGCTCGACTCATCCCTGGCCGGCCCCCAGTGAATCACTTCTTGGCTGGGCAACTTCAGTTCATTTTCCAGCCGCTTCAACTTTACCGAGCTGCAATCTTGATACCGGCCAAGAACTTCCCGGCGCCCCCGCAAGATCCGAAAAACCTCGCCTTCGGCATGACTGGAGGTGATGAGATTTGGGGAGAAGCAAATCGGGGCTTGGCGGCAAAACGGGGAGGATTGAAATTGCCCGAGTTTGGGTGGGAATATCAACAGTTAACCCTAAGCCAGGCGGGAGGCGAAAAGTTGGGCCGGAAGGTGGAAGATGAAGAGATTGGCTGATTTGGGGAAGACGACGGAATCTTTTTCTCTCTCCCCATCTTTTTATAACCCAATGCCGACTAAATGGGCTTGGGCCTACACAGTCCGCACTGGGCCAACAAGATACAAGTTCCTATAGTAACATGTTCCATGTGGCGCCGTCCGCAGGCTGAGTTGAATTATAGTGCTGGTGCTGCTAACAGGAGCCGATGAGGTAAACAGGTATGGCTTCAGGAGAGCCTTATTGCTAAACATATATGTTTGGGGTACCTGTTTTATCCACCAGGTCGAGGATATATCCTTATAAGGATCACAAGCTGGTCTTCATTAAAATTGGGGATGCAGGTATCTTTCTCGAGTACACCTGACCGCGCCATGGATTTATTTTCATTGAGTGGTACTCGGCCTACATGCGTGGCCACCAGTTGCCATGAGCAACATTATTCCAGCCGACATGACGTTGAAGAGTCTAACTTTCGAGTAGTGCACTACTCGAGAGACTATAAATCTTTCATTCCCGCTGACATGATGCGGAAGAGTCTAACTTTTGAGTGGGACGCCACTCGAAAAGACTATAAACTCATATTCCGACTGACATGAAGTCGAAGAGTCCTACATACAAGTAGTCTTCTACTCGGCAAGACTATAAGGTTTATTCCGGTTGACATGATACCGAAGAGTCACAAATACCTGTAGTGATCTACTCGGGAAAGACTTCTAGGTTAAAGATCTGGGACTTTATGCTTAATTGTCTTCACAATTAAGCACAAAGTCGGGGGCTAACACCTAGTAGGTGCGCCTATTCGGCGCACACTATTCATATATCTACATGAAGCCCTTCATAGCCTCGCTGCCAGCTGACATGAAGCAGGACCGGGAGAAGACTTACTCGGACAAAGAGTACTCGGGCACATCGCACTCGGGCCACATTCACTGAGGAGGATGAGCACTCGGCATCAGCTGTGACTCAACTATGAAGGGTCTCAGGGGCTACTGTGGAGGCCATAGGCCCCGGGTACCTCATTACCAGTACATGGGCCACTCGGATAGAGGATGGGCCGGACCATGTAATTAGAGATAAGATAGCACCCGGCAGGCTGTACCTTGGATAATAAGGAAACAAATCTTAGTCGGATAGGATTCTATCTCTAAGAAGGAAATCCCTTAGTTGTATCCGACTGGGATCCTTATCATGTACCCTGTCCCTAGTATATAAAGGGAGGCAGGGCGCCCTCAGGCAAGCACAACAAGAGCAACCGGATCATCGATCCCCATATACTTCAGAGGAATAACACTCAACTAGACCGTAGGTATTACCTCACTTTGAGGGCCTGAACCAGTATAATTCTTTTGTGTTCCTCTGCAATCCACCGAATTCACCCTCGCTGGATAACCCCATAGTTTTATTGCCGGTGCAAAGCATCGACAAATCCAAAGTCGACCAGGCATTCCCAATGCACCCGCAGGATCCAAAGCTATCGACATAGTTGGGGTGGAGAGATTTGGGGGAAAAAAAGCGGTTGGGGCTTGGAACAGACGAAGAGGACTGGAATCGCCTGAGTTCGAGCAAGGAACAGCAGTAGCAGCTAACCCTAGCCGAGCAAAAGCGTGAAATTTGGGCACGGAGACAGAAGACGAAACAATTGGCTGATTTGTGGAAGATGAAGGAATCTTTTTCTCTCTCCCCGTATTTATAGAGCCTGTGCCAACTAAATGGGCTTGGCCCTACACAGTCGGTGCTGGGCCACCAAGATATGAGTTCCTACAGTAGCATTGCTCCATGTTGGGCCGCCCACAGGCTGAGTTGAAATTATAGCGCTGGTGGCTACTAACAGGAGTCGATGAGGTAAACAGATATGCGTTCATGAGAGCCTCATTGCTAAACATATATGTTTGGGTATCTGTTTTATCCACCAGGTCTCGAGGATATATCCTTACAAGGATCACAAGCTGGTCTTCATTAAAAATTGGGGATGCAGGTATCTTTCTCGAGTACACCTAACCACGCCGTGGATTTATTTTCATAAAAGTGGTACTCGGCCTGCATGCTTGGCCAACAGTTGCCATGAGCAACATTATTCCAGCCGACATGACGCTGAGGAGTCTAACTTTCAAGTAGTGCACTACTCGGGAGAGACTATAAAACATATTCCCACTGACATGACGCGGAGGAGTCTCACCTCTGGTGGGACGCCACTCAGGAAAGACTATAAACCCCCTTTCCAGCTGACAGGAAGCTGAAGAGTCCCATATACGAATAGCATCCTACTCGGCAAGACTATAAACAGACATTCCGACTGACATGAAGTCAAAAAGAGTCCTACATACGAGTAGTGTTAGTGATATGCCCTAGAGGCAACATGGAGATGTTATATATATCACATGCTATGTTTATAATGTATTGATTTGTTCCTTGAAATAGACATTATCATTGTTGATCAATGAGTATGTGACTTATTCATGAGACTCTTAATGTCAAATATTGCTATTTCTAAATGATCGCCTGATCATATATCATATGAGGAACAAATATGATTGTAATATCAGCATATGTATTGATTGATGATCATGTCTCCATGGATCATGGTATGGAGATACCAAATCGATAATATGGACATATGTTAGTGAACATATGTTGGATAGACCCGCCATGAGATACTGCAGAGATTTCATGTGTCATCAGTTAGTCTCAAGTAGTGTTTATGTAGAGTCCTTACACTTGAGATCATCATGGTTCCAACATACGTAGTAGCTTATTTTGGGACTACTAACACTACTTCCGTAACTGGGTAGTCATAAAGTGGTCTTCGGTTTGCTATGAAACATGTAGTGGGATATGGACTGATCAAGATAGAATTTGTCCCTCCTTATGGGAGAGATATCTCTGGGCCCCTCGAAGTAATGGATTATGGAAGTGCATGGCCATGCTACGGTGATAGGTGTCAATCACAAGTTTGTAATCCATCACAGGATCGAGAGAGTGATTGAGCTATTAAGAGGATGACACAAGTCTCGCCTTGAGCTCAATCAATACGTGAGCAAAGGGATTTACTAAGGACCATTTACATTCAGCCCGATATATCTTTACGTATATCTTGGGGCTAATATGCCTTGCTAAAGCGCGCTATTAACAGGGACCAGAAAGGCCGTTTCCTGGGGTCGTGACAAAAATACGTGAACCTACAGGGTCACACACTTAATGCGTTGGAACATTAGTCGAATGTGATCGAATATGGCTCGGATTCGGATAGAGATCCGAGTAGACTCTACTGGGGCCTCAGTCCACGAGCCCGAGTAAGTGTCTATATATAGGGAGGCGAGGCTGAGGGTTTCACGTGTGTTTTCTTTAGCCCGAGCAAAACCCTAGCCGCCACCTTCCGAGCGAACCCTAGCCGCCTCACGAGTGCTATTACACTCGCGACGGTTTTCAGCCCGGACGTGTGGATACCGTAGAGGCGCTGGCTCGTTGCGGCGTTGATCGGCCGAGTATAACTACTTCCACTACTACCTCGACGCGGCGTGGTTGGACCGCTCCCAAACTCTTTCCTCCGCTGCAGCTGCGCGCTCTAGATGGTAACGAAATCCATGACCCTTCTTTCGCATGATTCCTGGTCGTTGCGCCCGTAGAAATTTTTATTTGCTATCGTAGCCTACGCGTTACTCTTACAAGAGTTTCCCTACTCGCAAGACTATAAAAATTTATTTCGTTGACATGATACCAAGAGTCTCACTATACCAGTAGTATTACTACTCGGGAAAAGACTTCCAAGGTTAAGGATCTTTGACTTTATGTTTAATTGTCTTTCATAATTAAGCCACAAAGTGGGGGCCTATACCTAATAGGTGCGCCTATCGACACACACTATTTATATATCTCATTGAAGCCCTTCATATCCTCCTGCCAGCTAACATGAAGCAGACTTAGGAAGGAAGAGCACTCGGACAAAGATACTCGAGAGCAATGCACTCGGAAGACTTCACCAGGAGGATGAGCCACTTGCGCAGATGTGACTCAACTATTGAAGTTCTCAGGGCTACTGTGA